>BPLQ01012802.1:103503-141339 GCA_021605075.1 Caerostris darwini
TTTGTTTAGAACAAAGTTAATCAAAAAACGTATTTGATGTTGTAGATAGAAATATATTGTTAGACCTTTTGTTGAGAAATAAAATATTGCTTTTGAAGAACACATTGATTTTCTTTCTTAGTACATTATATTCAATGAAAAGATGAAAATATTTAATGGATATGATTAATAAAAATAATTTATACTTTACAATACACAGGCTGGTACAGCTATTGATAGAAGTACTTGCCCCTAAACATGCATTCTTCTTCTTCAATGACACAACAGCCCCATGTTCGGTCAACGCAGTCTGCATACTGATTCGTTGATTCCGAAACATGAGATGCTTTCTTTTGACTGGGTAGAGTTGCCAGTCCTACGCCCAATACTTTACAGTTATGTTGGACTGGGATTTATGGTTTAAAATGGATTTCGAACCACTAGAAACATCCATGACCCCGTCGGAACTCGAATACGAAACCAGCAGCACCTAGTGCTAGAGTGTTAGACACATACATTAGTTCAAAAAAAATCTGTCTGTAAATATGATTTTGACTGTAACTAAATATAAATTCAATTTTAAAAACATTTTTTTTTTTACTTTATTTCTCATCTTACTATATTTTATTCAAGAAGAAACAAAATTTTTTATTTTAAAAATATCATTATTCATTAATAAAGACGAATAAAATGAAAAATTACTTTTATTGTTTCATATAAATTGAATTTGAAGAATAATTTACTTAATATTTCTCCTGTTACTATATTTTTATTCTGAGCATGAAACATAATTTTAAATTTTGGAAATCCTATTACTAATTTAAATTCAATTATACCTCTAATATTTACTCGTCTTTATCGCCTATCACTGTGAATAATATTCTGAACAATAATGCAGAAATTAAATTTATAAAATAAAATAAAATTATTGTCATGATTTAATTTGGTTTTCACGATATTTAAATTAACTGAAAATGGAATAATTAGGTTACCTCTCCTTGGCAGCTTTATACCAAGATAACAGCAACAAAAAAGTCTTTTACACATTGAAACTACCTTTTCGACTTCGCTCCGACTCTTAAGTAGAAAATTAATAAAAAAATATCAAAAGGAGTTTTACAAAATTGAGAAATTTGCATGTGATTTAATCATACTTTCATTTTTGGAGGTATACTGAACAGTGAAAGAAATAACTTTAACGTTTTAATTATAGAAAGATAAGTCGATTTTAATGAAATTAATTAAATGTATGATATTCAAAACAAATGTTCATGAAAAACAGTACAAAATTTTTACATATACAGATATATAGTCTATACTGATATAATTCTGATAAGCTCATTTAAAGAAATGATCATTTGGATACGTAATAATTACAAAGTAAACTTTCAAAATATTTTTTAAATAAAATATTTTTTTTTTATAAAAATGAGTAAAAAATTAATTTTTTTTTAAATTAAAAAAAATTAAAAATTTTTTTTTTTTATAGCAATGAGTAAAAATTCATTAAATATCAAAATAACAATAGCATACAATTCTTTTTGTTTATTGGCTTAACTGCCCCTTTGTGGGCCAATGTTGTCTGGCTATTGGCAGATTTTGAGACAAGAGATGTTTTTCTTTTCATGAGGAAGGGTTATCAGCCCTATTCTCTACAGTAGTATTAGATCGGGATCTACGTTTTAAAGTTGATTCCGAACCACTACAAAAATCCATGGCACCGCCAGGACTCGAAACCGAAAATTGTGGCACCGAGTGCCAAAGCGCGACGGTAGTAAATCATCCCTTTTCCATGACATTAAATGTTCATAATAATGATAACTCACATTCATGCAATACTTGCAATTCTCATACTCATTTCATTATTCCATCTTAACATTTTAAGCTATATACCCGTAAATCTCTTGGGTCAATAAGTAATATAACTTTTCAAATGATTAGTGTTTTTCTATTTGCTCATTATTACATTTATTTCCTCATCTAGAGAAGTAAAAGTTTGAATTAGCTCTCAAAAGTAAATATACACTGACGGAAAAAAATCCCACCGCCAAGAAAAAATTATTGTAGAGTAATTAATTTCAAACAATGCATTTGTCTAGTTAACATGTTAATTGATTAAATTTTGAAGATCACAGGTTCATTTAAGAGCAAGAAAATGCTTTTCAAATGTAAAATGCTGTTACATTAATAGCCGGTATAACCTCCAGAATTTTGAATGCAAGCCTGCAAAAGTGCATGCATTGTGTCATACAGATGTCGGATATCATTTTGTGTTATGGAGTCCCGTGCCTATTGTATTTGTTTTGTCAATACCAGGACGGTCAATGCTGGCTGTGAATGATGCTGGAGTTGTTATTCAATGATATCGCTGAAAGAAAATCCACCTTCTCGTAGACCTATTATACGGCCTCGTTCAAAATTGATGAGCTGTTGATAATGGCTTCTTCGTCTTCTTAAAGGCATTCTTGGCTAACATCAAGTCAATACTTCAAATTTCAAGCGCTACTAGCGCTACACTTATGCGAAAAGCATGAAAATTGAATCGATGTCATCTTTCAGATGTATAAACACGCCTACCAAATTTCGTTTATCTAATACCTGTCTTTATTGGTGTTGGGATTTTTTTTCCGTCAGTGTATGAGATGCGATTAATTCCATCTTCTCAGATTTTTTTTTTTTTTTTGCTATGTAAAGTACTTGTCTTCCTTACACTATTGTGCAAATAATGATGATTACTGTCCCTTTTACTGTAATATTTTGCACGACAAATACAAAATTCCATGTTAACAGGAGAATGTCATCGAGAATCTGCTGAAGAAGAACATGATTGCATTGAAATGAATTCAAGCCAACAGAAAATCAGATGGATTTGTTGATATTGTCTCACATCATTAAGAAGTGAAACGATTTGTTTAAATATCTCATTTTTTGAAACATTTTGAAATACTAAACAAATAGATCTTACAGTGAACGGCTCAATAAATAGCTATTAGAGTGAAATAACTATCATTTCTCTTGCTTCTCAAATGAATCAATCGATTTGTCTTATGCATAGGAGAGAAGTGGCGAAGCTTTGTTTCCGAATTGATTAAACACAAATGGATCTTGAGTTTGAGAAGATGGTTCTTTAAACAGAGAAGTTCGGAGTTGAAGCTATAAGATAGGTAGATTAATTCTTTTGGTAGGAATAAACATAAAAAAATATCCCAAAAATGTTCTATTTACAATTTTATACTTAAATGAAAAGTAGCCAGGATCTAAAACTAAAATTTTAAAAAATACAAATTCAAATTTTTCTTTAAAGAAATTGTGATTGTTTTTCTTTGTTTACTTCTGCCTAATTATTATATACTCAATATTGAGAGAAAAATATGCATACATACAATTAATTCTCAAAAAGTTCTAATTTTTTTTACAATTTCTGTTATTTTTTATGCTCTTAATTACCTCTTTTATTATTTTCATTAAAGTTACTTATTAAAAAATGAAAAAATCTACAGGAAGTTAAATCTGCTACTATTTGAAAAGTTAATAATAATATAAAGTTAATAATAGTTAATAATAATTAATATAAAAGTTGAAAAATTAATAATAATAATTAAGTTAGTTATCTTTTCTAATCAGACAAAAAATAAAAACTTCTGAAACAAAATGAAATTGATACAGCGATATAACAGACATTCAAATAATTTGTTTATTCTTCATAATTTAAGTAGTTTTGCAAAATTTTGTCCAGAATTTAGATAACGGTAATTGATAGAACATGTAAAGCATAAGACTGTCTTTATTTCCGTTATAAGTATTTAATTAACGCGTTTAACTATACATGATTATTAACTTGATTAACTACGTTTAATTGCATATACAATCATCGAAATTCTGCATTATATATATTTTTTAAAAATACCGGCTGCCATCTTCAATTTGCCAACAGTTGTTATAACAAGATTAGACAAAATTACTACAAAACGTTTACTAATCTAATATACAGATGAAAAATAACAATAAAGAGATTTTAGAACATTTTCGTTATTAAATATCAGCTACTCAAAAATCCAGATCTATATCTATCTATATATCGATCGATCGATCGATCTATATATATACATAATTTTCCTGGTTTTTAAGAGAATTAGAAATTTTACGAGCTTTTCTTTCTTGTAAAAATCGTACATATATAATAGATTCAACTAGAGGTACATATATCTAAACATATAAAAAAAATCAAATTATTATAAATAGATCCACTATTTATAATTTTTATATCTAATTAAATGAACTGTAAATATTAAAAAATAACGGATTTATTTTAATGAGCCTTTTAATTAACAAATTCAGTTTCTAGCTTTTTTAAAATTTCTGAAACAAATTATAGTAAAATTATATTGGAAAAAATTTATATTTTTTTTACACGAAGAACATTATTTTTGACACTGATAACTTGATTTTATCATCTTAAATGCGAGATATTCAGATTTATTTTGATTTTCATGTATTTAATTTTAGTTCACACATAAAGAAATTTAATCGCCGTTTGAAACTTAAACAGCATATTTGCGTACAATTAGGACTAAATTAGTACAAAATTAAATTAGAACAAAACATATCAATCAATTATGTAATTAAAAATTGAGTTAATTGCAAAATTAATGTAAAATTCTATTATAAATAAATTAATTACTACAAAATTATTCAAATGTATAATTTTTTTTAAGTTAATTTTTTGAAATTCGAACTTTTGAAATTCGATTTTGTTAATAATGTAAGAATCTAATATTGTTGTCATTACATGTTAAAATGTGGTTAATTTTTCGAATTGTGTTTTTAAAAAAAAAAGTCAACTATTTATTCGACTAAAAAATTAGTTTACTTATTTCCTTGAACTAATTCTAATTGAATATAATTTATCTGAAGTATGCTTGCTTCAGTAGGTCTTTAGGAATATGAAATTCTAATAATTGAAATCAGTTATTTTCAATGCCATAAAAATGATGAAAAGTTAGAATTCATATTTACGTTCGCATTTCGATTGTTCACTGTAAAATAAAACGAATTTATTATATAAGTAAGAATATTAGCAATTAAAGTTATCTATTGATAATATAATGTTTTCAATTTTGTCACGACAGAAAATGTCGATAATAAAGATGTCGATAAGAATTAATTGCTTATTGACGTTTGCTTGTAACCGTGCCTTTATCCAAAAAAAAAGCGAGTATGAACTAAAAAGAATTTTTTAATAAATAAATCACTAATACTATGAATTTCAAGCATGAATATTGAATTATTTATTTGCAGAATTTAATTCTAAGTTAAATCGTTAAAAAAAATCAATGATTTTATAAAATATGTTGAATATTTTTGTCACGGAATGATTTCTAATTTTATGATTGCGCTGTATTTGCTTCTTAATCTCTTCAAATCAAATAAAACTAACAAAATTCATTTTTACTACTTAATCAGTGCGGTTTGTTATTTATATGAGTTTTAAATATATGCTCAAAACTTCGTTCGAATCATTTAGTTTTCAAAAATGGGATATTGCTATTAAAAATTAAAAAAAAAAATAAATAAAAGTGTTTAACTATGTATTCAGACTAGAGAAGCTCCAGTGTTTGATTAGAGGCGTTTTTTACAGTTTTAAAGGAGTTAAATTATTCTGATATTAAAAATTTGTTTTAGTTTTTAAGTAATGACATTTTTTGTACTTCTTAAATAGTGAAATTTATAAATAATCACATTTTTTGGAGTTCTTCAGTAGTTATATTTGCTGCAGTTTGTAGGACATAAATATTTCGTAGTTTATAAGCAGTTAAATTTTATACTTTTTTGTTTAAGGTAAACAACTCTAAACTTGATTTTAGAACAATTATAACCATCTTATTCTGAACACCACGATAGGCTTCTTAGGAAGAAAAGTACTAAAGTACATGTTAATTCAGATGATATTTAATATTTAATTACTACATAGATGATTTTTTTTAAGTCTAATGTCATTGTACTTCTGGGTATTCCAGTTCTTTAGAGAGGGATTTGGTGATGTAATGGCGGAGACATGTTTTGTATCGGAAGTGTTTTTTTGTTGATCTGTGCCATGAAAGGGGGAACAGGAAGAGTCACTAGAGCAAATAATCTGTCAGTTTATTGAGTGCTCTGAGGCGAGCAACCCCCCGCACCTGGTTTCAACATCCCCTGAACATGATATAACAATGAACACGCACACACATAAAAAAAAAATTCCCCCTTTTCTTTTTGTCGGTGAAGTATATCACGTTCCCCGTACACCTCACAAAATAAAGCTCATAGTTGTCATGCCTATAAATATATATTACAAAACAACCTAGTTCATAAAAAAGAAAGAGATTGTCCTTTTATGTAAATGTGTATATATATATATATATACATATATATATATAAGTACTCTCTCTCTTTATATAGATGCATATGAAAGATATGTGAAATTAAATTGAGAGAATAATTTACCACAAAAATTTAGGAGATTGGAAAGAAATTTTAGGTATATTATTTTATCAATTATTTAAAAGATATATGATTCAATTCAGCTATTTTTAAAGACAATTATGATTTTTTTTTTTTAAATTTGTTTTATTCACTCCGTTTTGATGAGTAAGTTGCATTAATCCATGTTAAGATATATGGGTAAGAGTAAAGGAACATGTTATCCGAAAGCAGCAAAATTGAATTCCAAGTCACAATGCACTGGAAAAACGGACTCATCCGAGGACTCTTATCCATTATCTGTTTTTCCTGCTTCCCTACAGGGAATATATTCTAGCAACGCTGGAAATGGAAATCATGAGCTGCAATCCCGAACAATACGGAAACAGGAAGGAAAAGGCGGCTTTCCTCTTCCTTTCATTAGTGTTTTGTTAGGGGTTGGGAAGGTTCACGGGGGTCTGTTAAATCAATGGTAAACGTATGTGTAAAACTACATGCCTACAACATTTTTTCGTTCTGCAGGAGATGAGGATCAAGAATGCGCGGGGGAAAAGCGATGTATGAAAAGGGGAACCGTATGCTGCGCTGACGACCATTCAAATGAATGGGAGGGGGTGTGCAAAGGTGATCTCATTTACCTTTCGAGCGGATTACGGGCTAAAGTGGATTCATCGATTACACACATATTATCAAAGGAATATCAGTGTCAGTTGGCTTGTTAATCAATAGGTGCCATCTTATCCTTCAATGAGCACGTAGAAAGATACGAAATGTGCCGTTTTGGGCGTATTTGATGTATTTTTCAATTCCTTCTATTAGCTCACACCCTTCTTATATATATCTTGTTCAAATTTTCAATCGTTCATAAAATACTTTTTATTCATCCACTCGAGTTCAAATACATTTTTTTAACTTGTAGTGGATGACACTGGATGTTAATACAGTTTTTTCAAATATTAATTCAGCAATTAAATTTAAGTAATTAGTTTTAGTTTTTTTTTTAGATTGAAGTTGCATATATCTATCAATAGATGGCGCCAGATAAACTTAAAAAAATGAATGAAAATTATTTATAAAGGACTTTCTGCAATACAATGAAAAAAAAGTAGGAATTGACTTTAAAAAATATTTTTTATATTACTTGTTATGACTGTAAAGAGAGAGTGAACAATGTGGTCTTAACACAAATTGGGGCCATGTGATGGGCAAAATAGAAACAATTGGATTCATGACAGAATCTCAAGAAAATTAAGTTATTATTTATACGTGAAATTTATTATCTGTAAACTGTCATCATGAAACCGTTCTTAAAATTCCCTTCTTAAAGAGTCCATGTTTCACTTTTACAGAATCTTTAATGGATATAAAAGTAACGAAAAATAACTATGATCAGTTTTAATATATTCTGATAGAAAGTTGTTATAACTACTTATTTACAACAATTTTTAATGCAGAATCACAAAAATTAATTCAAATGTTTTGAAAATGTTTGTATTTATAAAATAAGAAAAAATGTATGATTATAACTTGTAATCTAAAATACACCTGAATTCATACAACTTCTAAATGCGCAAATAGATGTTGAAAATTATTGTTAACTATCAATGCAAACGTGATAAATAAAATAGAATCTTTAACATTAGGTGAAGATTTTGTAAATGTGTTATGCAATTGTAAATATTGCTTTTAATCCTATTGTTTTTTATATATTATGCTATTGTAAGTTTCTTATATTTAAAGAAATAAAACTTTTATACTATAAGTTAATGATGTTTATATACTATTTTTAATGTTTACTCTTAATATATGTAATGATGTTAAAAGTGATTACTATTGTTAATTTCTACTGAAAACCTTTTTGTAATACCAAGCAATTTTTCACGAAATCTTCCGTCTAAGCAGTCAGACATATTTTGATTAGAATTTATTAGAAAACATGCCTTAAATTATTCTAAGAAAAATACTAATTGTAAAACAAATTATTTATTTTTCAAAATGTGTCTGTGAAAAACACATGCCATGTTTTAACTGTGCACCAGGGCACTGATGAAATCATTGACACAAATACATTATATGCATATAAGTTCCATTCAAAGAAAGATTTTCTTTTATAGTTTTTTTTACAAAGCTGCTCATGGTGGATTTTAAAAAGCTGTTAATATCTCCTTTCATCGAAATCTTTTAATAAAAATCCTTTTCTAATAGAAATATATAAGCTAACAAATTAAAATAAAATATTCTTCGATGCTCATAGAACATAATTGAGGCAATAAAATTCGTGTGTTATGTTGCTGATTAATTTATTCAATTAAAATTCAATCAAATCAATATTTTTTTGTCTTAACCTAATCAAAACTGTCTTAATTTATTGTAATGCAAATAAAACAAGTAATATATATATAAAAAAAAAAATTTTAAAGTCAATTCCTACTTTTTTTTCCCACTATATTGCAGAAATTCCTTTATAAATAATTTTCATTCATTTTTTTAAGTTTATCTGGCGCCATCTATTGGTAGATATACACAACTTAAATCTAAAAAAAAAAACTAAAATTAATTCATTAAATTTAATTACTGGGTTAATATTTGAAAAAACTGTATTAACATCCAGTGTCATCCACTACCAGTTAAAAAAATGTATTTGAACTTGAGTGGATGAATAAAAAGTATTTTATGAACGATTGAAAATTTGAACAAGATATATATAGGGAGAGTGCGAGCTAATAGAAGCAATTGAAAAACAAGTAATATAAAAATAAAAAAAAATAAAGTCAATTCTTTCCTTTTTTTCCCTATATTGTAGAAAGTACTTTATAAATAATTGTCATTCATTTGTTTAAATTTATCTGGCGCCATCTATTAGTAGATATATGCAACTTAAATCTAAAGAAATTAAAAATAATTAAAATAAATTTAATTACTGAATTAATATTTGAAAAAAACTGTATTAACATCAAGTGTCAACCACTACAAGCTCAAAATAAATGTACTTGAAATTTGAACAAGATATATATATATAGGGAGAGTGTGAGGTAATAGAAGGAATTGAAAAAAAAGATTGTGAAACATTTTCTAAGAAAAACAGAATTATTAAAAACAGATTATTTAAGAAAAACTGATTATATTTAGAATAGTAGAAGCATTTTCTAACATACAATCTTTAACAGTAAAATAATCCTGTTTTATTGTACAGTTCAGCATAATTTAGCTATCACAAATAATTACTTTTTAAATATTTTAAATTAAGGAAACAAAATAAGCAGGCAACGAAAATAAAGAGTGAAAAACAAAATGTTTCTTCTCTATTACAAAAGGAAAATGCTCTTTCTTGCATTTAAAAATTATTGCAACAATTTACATAAAAAGTCAAAACATTAAATAAATAAAATAATTCTGAAATCTTTAACTTTTAAAAATATAATGTGCTTAACAACACTAATTCTTATCAATTGAATTTCAATAATACTTTACAAGTAAAATTTAATGTTGAAGATTTTCAGATATGTATAATTTAATAGAAGGTATGAATTGCATTAAATGAGTCTTGAAAATTTTCTTTCAATGTGTCTCTATGAGTTGACATGTCATATTCTTATTCTGAGAATATTTGCATTAGCAAAATATTCGAAAGCGTTTGTTCTTCTAGAATATTAAAGCCATTATATTGAAAATAGAACAATTCAATGAAACTAGAATTTGCTATAATCTTATCATACTTGAATTTGAACTGCAAATTTTCTGTGGCATTCATTCGTTCACAGCAACTCTTTCCTCTCTCATGGGTATTTTCCATCCTGTTCCTTCCGAATGCCTGTCGACGTACTGAACAATGCTTTTAAAGAAATGCCACTGCTTGGGGAGGGGACTAAAGTAACACCATTTTCATACAAAAATTACGTTAAGGGGATATTTGCCATTTTAACAAAATATATTTGTTATGACAAAAAATCCTTAATTTAATTGCATTCACTTTTTGACCTAAGGAAATGTGCTTGCAAAGATACATTTTGTTTTGAATTAATTAGCTTATAAATTTCTCTTACTAT
The DNA here is from genome assembly GCA_021605075.1 of Caerostris darwini. Lineage (NCBI taxonomy): Eukaryota > Metazoa > Arthropoda > Arachnida > Araneae > Araneidae > Caerostris > Caerostris darwini. The sequence continues at coordinate 113,988 of BPLQ01012802.1, forward strand.
AACACAGTATTTTACAACTATATACTGTAACACCCATTGTTTTTTGAAGAGATAATTTAAAATTCAGTCAATCTGTTACATTAAAACTTGTTAAAAAAAAGAAACGTCATAATGCATGTGAGCCTTTCTTATAATATTAAATAATAACTAAATATATTAAGAAATTCAATAATTTTAAAATTATGCTTTCAAAATTTTTCATTGTTTTATGTTGAGTGACAACATTTAATTATGTTCATAAAATATTCAACAAGACAACGTGATTTTTACATTAGATATCTAATAGATTAAAATTGTTTTCTTTATTGCTATTGTTGAATGTATGTTTTCACAAAAATCTTTGTAAGTAAAGTTGTCTGCATTTGTCACCTTAGAAGACAAAGACAGGCTTCTATCAAGTAACATAATATTTTTTCATAATCTCGATTTAAATTGTAATCTTATCAAATCAGCATGGTAAAGGCTTATTAGGAAAAATTGTTATTGCTATTCTTAAACGAAATAGGCAGTAAATTAATATTGTTATTTAATACGATAATTTTTGTTTTTAACAATTTTATAAAAAAAATTGATAATAAGTAAGGATTTATTGATTAAATAAAATATTTTAATGAATACATATGAATAATATTTTATAGGTAAAAAAATCGTTCTCTAAAATTGATATACTGATAACTGCATAATGCTAAATTTTATTTAATCTTTCTAAAGGGCATTTCTTGACAGGCCAAAGTTAAGCAAGTATATGTAATCAATACTAGGAGAATGAATAGAAAGATAAAACAACTTAATCATGGCATGACGATCAATTATGAAAACTTCTTTATTGTATTTTAAATGTTTATAGCAATATTTTTTAGCATTATTATATATAAAAATTTGAATGTTTCCCATTGAAAGATTTTTAAATAATAAATCCTTGAAAATAATACAATTACAAACAATCGAAGCTAACGAGCAGAAAGTTCTCTGCTGATATGGAAGTTAATAAAATTCTCATTTAGTTAGGAATTTATTGTTAATTAGAGATACTCTTTGCGAAAACGTGAACTTTCTGAAGTAGGTGTGGTAGTGGATGAAACTCTACAATATATGGATGTGACCATTGGAGAGTTTTAATCAGTATGAAATCAATTTTGCTCCACAAAGAATCTCATGAAAATGCAGTGAATAGACGAACACTTTTAAAAGTGGAACCAAAATGATATGCAGAAGAATTTCTAGATTTTAAAAAAAAATCATGCAACCACTTTTGTTCAAATTCCAGTCATTCATAGAGAAATTTTAAGGAGAAGAATTATCTTCTATTATTAGGAACTTTGAAACAGATTCATTTAGTGAGCAAATTGGTGATGATTATTAAGTGAGAAAATTGGTAACCATTTACTTTTTCGGAGTAACTCTCGAAAATTTGTCGAAATGCCCATAAGATTTATGAAATGTTTTATAGGTGATAATTAAATTATAAATAACGTTATATTAAATTCAGTTAAATGACAACTGTCATATTTCATTGCGATTTCAAAAACTGATTGTTTGGAAAAATAGAAACTATTGTAAAATGTAATTTAGTAAATTGAAAAAATATTAGAAAATAAGCAGCGTAGAGTGTAAAATATATTACAATTATTGCATGAATTATAAGTCACCACTTGAGTACGAAACATAATAAATGCAATAACTTACTCGCATATTAAGAAAAGATTACATAACTAAATATAAAAAAAATGTTTAAATATATGCTAAGCTTATGACTAAGCTTATCACTGGATTAGATATCCTCCTAAGTAAGTAATATTTATATGAGAGTAAAGGCATTTAATAAAGTACAAAAATTTCTAATTGAAAATTATATTCTATTATAAATTTCTATTATATTATATGTAAAATATTCTACAATATTCTATTCTATATTTATATTTTAAAATTATAGTATATTCCCATTTCATAAGAAAAATTAAAATTCATTATGCAAATTAAAAACAACAGGTTCCCTTTGTGATAGCCGTTTCCTTGCACTAACATTTGTAGATTCAGACTTATAATAGCAATTATATACTATTTCGTTCTTACCTTACTATAAAATTTTGTCAGTAAATTTGAAGATAAACTTTAGTTAGATTGTATTTATTCCAGAATTTTTTAAAGTCACATTATAAATTATGTTTATTTATTACTGACAAATTAAATAATTTTGAAAATATTTTGAATCATCAATTAATAGACAAATCTTACTTTGTTATGCGTCAGGTTGTCTTGATAAAAAAGTACTTTATTTCTAATTGTTTTTACAAAATTTCGTATAAAATTTTGATTTTTGAAAAACAATTTCTATAATAAAAGAGCAGTTCTGTTTATATAATTAGAGTAATAAATGTTTCGTACATTGTGCATGTTAATGAGATTCATATGTAAAATTAGTTTCACAAAACTAATTATTATTAGTAGTAGTAGCAGTATCATTATTTAGAATCTTATATTTATTTATGAAAAATTAAAGCACGCTTCATGCATAAAAACTTTTTTCAAACTTATTAATCTTATTATACTAAATTATTTACTATTATAATACATTAGGGAAAAAATGATGATTAATTACAGAGTAAAATATAAAAAGCAGTTTTATAAAAATAATTATTCTCAGAATAATTTTCTTGAACTCGAATGCTCTCTTTATTATAATAAATTAGAACGTGCAATTCTTCGAATAAGTTTTAAACGTATTTGAGCGAAATATAAATGAATTTCATCCTTTTTTGTTGACTTTTTGGTTATCTGTTCTGGCCGCATACTTCAATTGGTTGAGAATAAATTATAAATGAAGCAATTTTTGTTTAGGTCTTTCTGTTGGAAATTTTCAAAAATATCTCTATAATGAGTTTAAATGACATTTTTGATTCATCTTCGATTGAATGAAAAATATGTACTTAAGCATTGCAGCGTCATTGTAGAATATTTTTGATTTTTTTATCCGAAAATTTCCTTTTCCATGAATAACGAAGAATAATGTATTGTGAATTAAATAAAGACTGCCGTTGATAGGTAAGTCTTCCTCTAAATGCATTCGTCGAAGCACTTAATAAAAATTCCATTAAAAGAGAACTTATGAAAAAATATTCATGCAAAATTTCAAAAACTGCTGTTTGAAATTTTTTAATGTTATTTTTAATTCCATTTAGGCATTAGTAAATATGAATTTCTTGTTAACAATTTTTAAACATTTTGTTCATTATTAAAGATGTATCTTTTTAAAATTAGTTTAATAAAAATTATAAAAAATAATTAATTAATTCTTCTAATCTGTCAATATGATTCATAAATCAGGTAATTTTTAACATTACATCATTTTTGATTTTGAAATCTGCAATGCTATTTGAAAAAACATATTTTTAAAGAAATAGCATAATTTGTAATGTGTTAATTTAATTATCAATTGTATTTTCAATAAAACCTTAATAATTATGTTTCTAAAGCATTAAATAAGATGAGAAGTTAGTAGAAATTCAACAGATATCGCACACTTACTTTGGTAGATGAATTTTATTTCTTGTTCAATTTATTGTATAATAACTTTCTTACTATAGATTTTTAATCGTTAGTAAAAAAAGAACATTATATACTAGATAATACATATAATTATATCAATATATAGCAGGATAAATAATAACATTATGCAATAGAGTATTAATGAAAATTGATCTTTGAATTTTAACTATAAAAGTATTAACAAAATAAACTTTATATTTATTAGTAGAGACTAGCTTGATTTTATAAGAAAACGACGAATTTTACAAGAATTATGCAAAGAAATGTTTAGAAAACGAAGTCTTAAGATATTTTGAAGTTTCAAAATAATACAAAAGTTTCTCTATGACAAATTTCAAATTATATAAGAATCCAAGTTTTCAAAATATAACTATAGCAATCTTAAATTTTGCATAAATGTTGATCATACTATTATAGCTTCATTTTATGTTTTCATATGGGATTTTTTGATTACTTTTTCATTAATTTAAACTATCAATCCACAGGTAAAGGAATTTTAAAAGATTTAGAGAGATAGACAGATTATTAAAGATATATCTTTTTAAAATTAATTTAATAAAAATTATAAAAATAATTGGTTAATTCTTCTAATCTGTCAATGTGATTCCTCAATCAGGTAATTTTTAACATGACATCATTTTTGAAGATTTTTTTTATAGATTCCTGATAGATTTTTTTATAGATGTATTTGAAACATACTTTGACTGCATTTATACATTCCCTTTTAAATTGGATATGAATTCAGTAGATTGTATATCTGCAAATTCTTTGTATTAAACACAATTATACATAGAACATTAACATTACGTAAAAAATATTATGTTAAAGTTTTGACTCTTTTTCCAAACATTGACAAGAAACTCAAGGCTTATCGTTCATATCGCCATGGCAACCAATTTTTCACTTATATTCTCGTAATTAATACTATGTTTCGTATACTAGTGAACTTCGAATGCCTCATTAATGGAGTAGATTATGCCGTTTCTCAGTACTAATTATATTAGAGAAAAACAGAAGAGGGGAGATCTAGAAGACTATCTTTCGCGCTCAAATTCGACCGAAGGAATTTCTAGCCTAGGTTTTATCAAGCCTATTATTATGGCTAGATTTGATTTGACCTTGAGGCGTATGTTGCCTTATTGACTACTTATCCAATTGCGATTGAATAAAGAAAATGAAAAAATAGCAATGGCTTACAAACACGTAAATTTTCAGCTGTGAAAGTATATACGAAGTACAAAATTTTCTCTTGCAAAATGTCTTAGAACTTGATAGAAAGACATCTCGACAAACCAATCGAATAATCTCGACTTTCATATCAAATAGCCACCAAAATATCTTGTTCCCAATTACCACTGGCAACCGCCATTGACTGAAATTACATGGCTAAAAGGAAAACGAGGAAAAGAACAAACAGAAAACATTACGAACTCCATTGTTGTTTTCAATTAATTAGATAACTAACAATTTCTAATTGATCATTAGAAAGACGAGAAAAGGTACGAAAAAAGGTCTTGATTAGAATTAGAAGGGAGTGTTGGAGTGGAAAGTAAAAAAAGAATTAAAAAAAAATTAATATGGCTTATCGTTTCTCACTTTCGGCTTCACTTTTTAAATTGAAAAGAACTATTCTGGCATCATTTATTCAGAATTACAATGCACAATTAACCAAGACATTCTGTGTTGAATGTTTTCAATTCATTGTGAACTCTACGTAACTGTATAATGATATTTTAAATATTCATAAAAGAAATCTTACCCCACCTTTTTACGGTCATATATATCTTAGATATATGCAATTTAGATTTCGTATACTAATTTCAAAAATGACTTTACAATAAAATAACATTATCGAAATTTTGAATTAAAATATTAAAAGATTATATTACTATGTGTGTTTTAAAAAAGCGAATTTTTAACCTTTCTTTAATCCCAGAGCTTAAGTAAAAAAAAAATAAATTTAAAATCGAAATTTAACACGGCCAACCCAACCATAGAAGTTACACTTTGTGAAAACGAAGTACCTGCTATAACAATAAAAATTCATTTCCCTTTTTGTCATTGGCTTGCTTAACATCATGATTCCTATTGTGAAATATTTGATTAGATTTAGACTAGAAAATCTTTACAAAATACAAATAATTATAATATTAATCAACTTGAATATTAAGTTTCAGAACAAAATGCTTTAAAATCTGTCAATTAAATTACCCAATTTTTTTTCTGCTCTGAAAGTGTATCTTAAAGACTACTGTAAATTAATTGAACTTTTAGAAATTAAATCTTTGACTCGTGTATTTGAATTATCAAAAAATGTTCATGTGTTATTATTATATTTTAAGTTACATAAATCAAAAGGTTTTCATAATTGTTTTGCAAATACCTTACTCCTATTATAACTTTTCATAAATCATTCTTTTCTTCTTTCATTGTAAGATAATTAAAATAGATTGTGTTTTCGTCCTATTTTTTTTCCCTTACTAATTTACGATATGTAGTTTTGTAAAATTTCCAAGACCAGTTTTCAAAAAATAAAAATCATGTTTCCTTCTCAAATATCTTTAATTAATAAAAATAATAATTCATTTATTAAAAATATCTTTATAATTATTTATTGTGAAAATGAAGGTGACTAATTCCATTGTGCTTCTAATTTATTTCTGTAGAAACTAAAATTCAGCCCGGTAAGACATATAGTTGTGAATAATAAACTGAATATGAGTTATTGTAGGACTATAATCAACCGATATATTGTGACTCCGAAATGATACCGTAGAGTATAACCAACCGATCCATAAAAGATGCATTGTTTTTACAAATTGAAGAAGTTGTATTCATTTCTACTATAGAGATTTTTCACACAAAACCCCATTAAGATAGCGCATATGTGTATTTCAAATTTAAAAAAAAAAAAAGTTATAAGCATATTGATATGAACTAGTTATTCTGCTGAAAATACTTGACGATAAAAATTACTTGAATGTTTCTTGGTTAGTGCTTCAGTTAACACTGGTTAAGGATCTTATTTTTGAAAATCACTGTATTCACAGCATATTTTCACACATTTACTGAAATTTTTTTTTAAACTGCAGTCAGATTGTAAATAAATCTTGTGTTTTTATGTTTATTATTTACTAACTAGAAATTAGATTGCTTATTAATAAAGCTCAATGAATGTAATGATCGCAATTTGGGATGTATTCAAAAAAAATATTTATCATATTTTAACAAACACATGAAAAAAATAGCATATATGGGTTTAAAAAGTTTTTGACAAATTCCTGGAAATGAAACTCTATTGCAATCTAAAGAAACAATTAGTATGTAATAAGCGACAATTTGTGACTTATAGGAATTAGCACTTAAATAACTTGTAGAAAAAATATATTTTGAAAGGTTGAAGCACTAGAAAGCGTGATAGATTTCAGCGGGGAAAAATAATTCTTTAAAACATACTTTATTGTTGTAAGCAACCATCCTCTTTTGATTTCGATGTAGAGTAGCAAAGCAGAAAGTCATTCCCATTATCTTATAAAGACATCAACGGTGGAAAATTTTTTTAACTAACCTGAACAGATGAGAATGCAGAAATAAACTCATCTAGACAAAATAAATGTAAAACTAGCAATATAAAAAATTTTTAAGTCAATTCCTACTTTTTTTTCGCTATATTGCAGAAAGTCCTTTAGAAATAATTTTGAATCATTTTTTTCAGTTAGAAAAAGTTCTCTCTCTCTCACACACTTTCCATCTATCTGGCTAATTTATTCAAATGTTTCATTTTCCATTTTGTTCCCTCCTCAGACTAGAAAACAGATTGATAAAAGAATCTGAAAAAGAACATTTTTTTCCAGCTATCTACACGCTTCACCACTGACGGTATTTATTCCTAAATTTATATCCTGCTAAATATCTTATATAAGAGAAAATTTTCTCTCTCACATAAAACTAAAATTACTTAATTAAATTTAATTAATGAATTAATATTTGAAAAAACTGTATTAACATACAGTGTCCACCACTACAAGTTAAAAAAAATGTATTTGGATGTGAGTGGATGAATAAAGAGTATTTTATTAGAGATTGAAAATTTGAACACAATATATATATATAGGGAGAGTATGAACTAATAGAAGGAATTGAAAAAAGATTAGACGAAGAAAAAAAATATCCTCAACCCCTATACCACAAGAGGAGTTATTTAATTGGAAGAAAGAATATATTTGATGATATGATTTATGAAGAAACACTTGAAAACGAAGACAAATGGTAGAATTTTTTGTTAGAAAAAAAGAGAAAAAAGGAAAGAAAAAAAATTACAAAAAAAAAAAGGTACGCAGTATTGCTAAGTTTGTACAAAAATGCTTTGAAAGTAATTTTTCTGAATGTTATGGATATGTCAAAATTTATTCGTACCACTTGACGTTAATGGCATATTTATGATGAATCATCACACACGATCCTGTTTTTATTGCTTTTATTAAACGCCTTATATTTACTTTGGTATGTTTTACAAGAAAAATAATGCAATTTAAATGAAAAATTCTAAATAATAATTCAAATAAAATTAAGTTACACTTTTAAAATTCAGTCTTAAAACAGTTTAAAAGACATTTTATCTTTTTCTTCTGAAATAAATGTTACAATTTATCTGTGCTTTAAAATAACATTTTCTTATTTTTTTATAATTTTGTTTAACAACATTTATTTCATCAAATGGGTCTGAAGTGAGACAAGTTAAATAATAGTTATCAATTTATCAAAATGGTTCTGAAGGGAGAAAGAATTTCCTTGGAAATTTGTTGAGTATTTGTTTCTATAAGTTATTCGCTTAACCTCACCAGCATGAATAAAATATTTTCTAATTAAAAAATTCATATGCGAGTCTCCTTTTAAAATAATTTTGACAACACTATTAATTGCATATTACATGAGGGAAGGCTTTATATTTACACTAATTGACATAAAATCTAATATAATATTACCCTATAAGAAGATATTGTTGTGTTTGTATTAACATTTCGTATAATTATTAAAAAATATACCACCGAGATTTTTTTTTTTTAATTTCTCATATTTTTATCTGGTGCTTAACCAAATATTTCAAAAATATTTTACTTATTGCTTTCTAATTAAATAAAAGCTATAATTACTAAAATTAAAGCACATTTCTCAACAATATTAATGTTTAATTGAAAAATATGAAGATTGAAATTATGTGATAGATTTAATCAGTGATAGAGAGTCAACCAAAAAACTTTCACCTTCTGAGACTCATTTTTTAATCGTTTTCTGACTCTTTTCCATAATTTTATGTGCTATGATTATTATGAAAAATTTAGAAGTTTTTGTAAAATAAATTAAATGAATTTTCCTGAACTCATATGACTATAAAATAGATTTTTTATCATAAATATTCTAAATTTGCTTACAAAAAATACATATATTATGTAATTTAACATAGATACTATATATTAAATACTACATATTAAATTTTATTTTTCTTAATAACATAATAGTCTCTATAAGATTCTGTTTCTTTGTTCCTCCAAGATAGTTTTTCATAAGCCTCTGTGCTGAGAAAAATCCTTCAAAATCCACTTGATTTATTATTAAAGAATAAAATTATTTCTTTTCATTTAATTTTAATTGAAAAAATATAGAAGATTTTATTTTTTAACTCCTTGTAGGACGCCATAGTTCTGTTATTCACAAAAATAAAATAATGTTATTAGTCAAAAAAATAAAATGATGTTATTATTCATAAAAATAAAATAATGCTTTATTAAAATGGAAAAATTAATTCAGTCCTTAGAAATTTTCATAACCGAATATATCAAAATCAAATTTTCTCTTCCAATCTCTATTAACTGCTTATGAGGACAATTTCTAGAATAATAATAAATCTAATTCTTTATAAAAGTTTTGGGAATAGAATTTAACTAAATTTGGTATCCTTCAGAAATATTACAATCCCGATTCCGACTCCAGACCACTGGATTGAACGCTGTGCACTTAAAATTCTCTCGAATATTAATTTTTAATTTTAATTTATGTTTTTCAACATCAAAAAAAACCAAATTAAAATATACCATGTTGTTTAAATTTGGAAATTTTTGGGGATTATTTTGCAGTTAATATCAAATGGAAATTTCAGCATAGTGTTTAAGAGCTCTTTGTTAGAAAAAAAAGTTAATCTTAAAATCTTAACTAATTAATCTAAATTTGCTATACTACTAGAGTTAAAAAAATTTATTATATACCACTTTAAAATTACAAGCAAACAAGAAACAATGTTTAAATTACTAGTTTAATATTTATTAATTTACAGATTGAGCTATTAATATTCAGCTGCTTCAGAGATATTGAGACGTGTTGGGATCTGACATACTAAGGATCGTCTCTGAAAAATTGTAAATGTAATTTAGTACACATAGAAAATATACATAAAAGTACATTTCATATACGCTAATCTATATATACGTATACAAATGTGCGTATGAGTGTGTAGTGTATAAATAAAAATATGTAAATGCATATACACTGCGTAAAAAAAGTAGAAGGACAGTGTTTTTTTGCCAATTAATATCTCTTATTTTCTCCTAACAATCAGATATTTATGCAGATTTAGTTTAATGACCCTTTTTTTCATTTTGGGCAAACATTAAACATCTACCACTAATATTAATAATAAAATTAGTATATATAATTTCCGATGCGTAAAAAAAGTAGAAGGACACTTGTTAATATATTTAATTTAGCGAGTTGTTCTTTAGTTAAATAGTGATTTTGTACTTTGTTTTATCCTTTTCTGTCAAAAAAATCTAATTTGTTTAAAAGTTACGCTGTTTCTCCGTTCTCAGAAATGCCTAAAGAAATACCTTTGAACGATTTTCAAAAAGGCCACAATTCCGCATATCAAAATGATGGTAAAGGTGTCAGAGAGATTGCTCGATTGTTGCAGGAGAGCCCCAATACAGTTTCAAACTTTATCAGAAAACCTTATAAAAATGGAAAGAAAAAGAAGACTGGTAGACCGAAAAAGTTAACACCACTTGATGAAAGAAAACTTGTTCGTCTGCTTAAGAAGAACAAATGAAGTGTTTCAAAGGCAAGAAATCAGGCAGGACTTAATCATGTAACGAAACAAACACTTTACAACTATATTAAAAGATCTAAAAAATTCATTTTCAAAAAACGGAAACATCATCCTAAGTGGACACAAGCTCACATTGATAACCGTTTAGCGTGGGCTAAGGAGCACATGTCCTGGACTACAGAATGGACTTCTGTGATATTTTCCGATGAAAAGAAATTTAACTTAGATGGTCCAGACGGATATCAGCACTACTGGCATTGTCTGGGGAATGAAGACGAATACTATTCAACACGACAAATGGGAGGAGGGAGTTTAATGGTTTGGTTGGCTGTTGGATATGGAGGAAGGACAAGTCTGGTTTTCTTAAATGGTAGGCAAAAACATACAGACTACATTCAAGTGCTGAATTCCGAGCTTCTTCCTTATGGCTCTGACTTGGGGGGTGAAGAGTGGAAGTTTCAGCAAGACGGAGTTTCCATTCTCTCCGCGACTGAAGTCAAAAATTGGTTCCTAACAAATAATGTGGATGTTTTACCATGGCCAGCCAAAAGTCCTGACCTTAATATAGTGTAAAACATCTGGGCAATGCTAGTTCGTCGACTTTATGCTGATGGAAGGCAATTTGATTCGCTAACTCAGCTTCGAGATGCATTGAATGACTCGTGGGACAATTTTTGTCAAACAGAAGTTCAATCTCTATACAATTCACTTTCAAATAGAATATTTGAAGTTATAAAGGCCAATGGGAAGAACATTCCTTATTAAAATCACTATTTTTTCATTCTTTATAATGCTGTCCTTCTACTTTTTTTACAAAGTTTCAAAAAAGAGAAACTATTTTTGTTGCCATTAATATTTTATGTTCCAATATCATAATTCTGATGTTAAAATTGTATTTTTAAAATATTTGTAAAATGTTTCTAATAAAAAATTTTAGTAAAAATAAAATATTTTTCGGTTATTGTTACAAAATCAAGTGTCCTTCTACTTTTTTTACATAGTGTATGTATATATATTTATTTTTTTTTTATACATTTTGATTAAAACGTGAGAGTTTTCCGTATATTACGAAACGCATTGTATGAAATATATATTCATAAATTATATATATATATATACAACTAGTTTGAATAACTTTAAACATTTTCATGTTTCACTACTATATCATTCTCCAAAAAATCCCCTCAATATTTTTAATTTAACAGTGATTTGGGTACTACTGGCAAATAATACGGAACGCTTGGTAAGAAAGAGTCTAGTATGATCTGATGCCTAAAATATTAATATCATGTCACATTTAATATCATTTCCTGAAAATAACCCAATGTCTTTGTGAAGACATTGGGGTTTTTTCAGGAAACATACTTTATATGTTTCACGAGACTTCTGCTAATGATGGATTTTAAGAGTGAATATTGCATTAAATTTCAAATATCTGCTGATTCACTATGAAGACCACTAAGCTACTGCTAGATCGTCGTATTTTTAATGAATAGACTCCATTTATGATTCAAAATTCTAATTGACTGATTTGAGGACACCATCAAAAATATGAGCTGAATAGGGTAACAAAAAATAATCTAGAATCAACTTAAATGTAGTCTTTAAATGAATTAATTAAAAATGGAGCCGAATTTTTTTAAAAAAACCAGCACTTTGACAGGAAGATATTCGTAAGTTCCCATCTCCCCCAGCCTAATAGGAGGACCTTATGTGAATGGATTTATTATGCCCTTCCCCCTACATAGTGACAGGAAATTTTGAATTCGCATCACATGCCAAGTTTGGACCTCAGTTGGATCCAGTCCTTTTAATGGAAAATATATAAAAAGAACCTAAATACTAAAATAAAAACAGGTGAATAAATATTCAACATTTCATAGTCTCCAATTAATATCACAAATTTGAACTTGAAAAAAGAATATTATTTTAATAAAAGTATATCATATAATTTACATGGAGAAAATGTGTGTCCATTGAATCTAAAGTTATAATTTTCCTAACATTAATAAAAAAAAAATATTATAACGAATAAAAAAGATACTTACTCACTGTTATACTAAGTATCAAATAATTCTTCAATAACCAAATTCCACATCATAAAAAAAATTAATCTTATCGCCCTTAAAAGCATTAAGATACAGTAGACGAAACTGAACTTGTCGGCATCTGAAATAAAGAATGGTATGCTTCCTTAATATAGAAGAAACAAGAAATATAAAAAGTTTGATTACTGTATTATAATAGCATGAATAGATCACTATTTGTTCAACTAATAGTAAAAATATTTAACTCAAAAACCAGTAATACCTACATTAGGATTCATTCTAATCCTGAAAAGCTCAATTAATTTTCCGACTTAATCCTGTGTTATTTTTTTTTAATGAAATAGATGACATGATAGGAAATTTTTAGAAGTTGTTTATACTGCCAGCAATGATCTGATTTTCAAGCATTCGTATTATATTTAGTTACAGTCATTTTGTCCCTATATCCTCAAAATAGGTTAAATTAAAGCTCTTCAATATAATAATAGAAAAAATTAAGAAATATACAGGAAATAATCAATGAATGTAACTTCAATTAAATTTTTTATCATTATGTTATATAACAATATAAACTGATTCTGCATAGCAAATAACATATAATTCGTTTGGAGTCAACCAACTTCTTTGATTGTGTATGATAGTAAAAAAAATAATAATAAAACCGTTTGCTTGAGGAAAATGTTGATATTTTTTTACTTCAAATATATATATAAATTTTCCTTACAAAATAGATTTGAATTAATTTTTTAAACTAAAAAAAAAAGCAATTTTGTATATCTATTTTCAATTGATCACAGCTTTAATGACACAACACTGTAAGATATTTCTAAAATTAAATAATCTCATTTACTGAAATAATTATAGAATATATTCAAATAAATGCAATTATGAAAAAATGAAAGTAGAAGATTACTGTACCCCTCGAATATTAAAATCTTTGTGTGTGCTTTTTTCCTACTAATTTGGTGTCAAATATTACTGTTTCATGCAATGACAAAAATCAACAGGTATTTTTTTTTTCTATGAAAAAATTAAAACATCATAATTACTAAGAAAAAAAATTCATTTTTTAGTCTATTAGCTTATAAGGTTAATATCTCACAATTATTGCTTACTAAATCAAGCAGTTTATTATTGTAAAAATTAAGCAAATATTAACTAAATAAGATGATTTTAAAATAAGTATAATATTGCAGATAATTTAAAATGTTTCAGATTTTTATTTAATTGAAAATTAACTAATAAGAATGCTGCTATGATTTTAAGCTGTACAACAACAAACAATAAAATAATGATAACGGTTTCAGGAAAAAATGAGTTTAGGCATTGTAGTTATTGTACTCAAGGAATTAATGGAATAAATATTTTGCTTTATACATAAAAAAATTGTCTTTAGAAAATAAAATTTTAAAACTTGTTAAAAAAATATTTTGAAAAAAAATTGCATTTTTCTTTTTTATAATAACTAAAAAACTATTTTAATTAACAAAATTATTTAATTTTATTATGGATAATTTATTTATTAAATATTTTAATTAACTATGCCATTTATAAATTGTATTTCAATTTCTGATGTATAAGTACATCTTAATAAATAATATCCTTCTTTATTTCGATACCGCATATCATATCAAGAATGGACAGAGAAATAAAATTTTTTGCATATTAAAACAATAAATTGAAATATTTTAATACATTTTCAATTAAAGGTACAAAGAAATTAAGATGTAATACTTTAAGAACTCACAAATACATTTGCGTAATTGTAAAATTTATGAAAATTTCCATACTTACACTCCACGAATTTCCAGATTTCTTCATCAAAGCTAAATTAAAAAATTCACAAAAGTCTTATACGCATGACATCATTTTTCAATAGAATAAAGCATATAAATATGATTTTAAAAAATTTATATATTTAATAATATTATAATTATACTATAGTATTTAATAAAATCATTTTAACATTTTTTAAAATACTTTAAAAAGACTACACACCTGCCTTCAAAGATAGTAAATGTACTTAAGTTAATTTTCCCTTTATAAATAACGATGTTACTCTCTTTGAAAACGAGTTACTTATGTTTAAACGTTGAATTATTTTCTTTTGTTAAATATTTACTGTTTATTTCGTTTAGTTGACTTCATACGATACTTCAGTCGATTTAACCTTCAAATTTATTTTATACCTTATTCGTATTATTCAATAGTTACCTATATTTTGTTTAGTAATAAAGTCGAGGCTTTATTTCAATATAATATTGCTAATTTCTAAAATTTTATTGTTCTGCTTTATAGATATTTATGACAAAACATAATATATATTATACACTCATGTCCATAAATTAAGGATAATGGAGTTCAGGCAAAGAAAGAGACAGAAGCAAAACAAATTTGATTTATTTGTAAAGTCTATTTATTAGATAAAAGGTAAAGAGCAAAAAAGAGGCTATATGTTTGGCATAATTAATAAAAATTGCGATTTTTACTCCCTGAAGCAAATTTCAAAAAAGAACCAACTGACAAAAACAGTATAACATGTTTAATATGATGGTTAATATGGAGTATGTCTCTCGGACGATGCAATACAAGCCTTACAACGCCTAGGCATGCTGAGTATCAAATTATCAATCTGATCTTGGGGAATATTACACCACTCATCAAGCAATGCCCTCCGATGTTCCGGTTGACAGGTGGGAGGGGGTTGACGGGCTGCAATTCGTCGGCCAAGAATATCCCACACAAGCTCTATTAGATTCAAGTCCGGTGAGTATGCTGGCCAATCCATACGGGTGATATCCTCCAATTGAAGACATTCCTCTACAATGTTTGCACGGTGAGGACGGGCGTTGTCATCCATAAACCGAAATTCAGCACCCATGGCGCCCCGAAACAAACGTACATGTTGTTCCATAATGACATCCCGATAGATGTGGCCTGTCATCGTTACACTCTGAACATGCAGGTCAGTTCTGGAACCAAGAATAATTCCTCCCCAAACGAGCCATCCTGGACCACCGTAACGGTGTCGTTCAATGGTGTTCTCTTGGTGGTAACGGGTATCTGGCGCTCTCCATATGAAAGTCCGGCGAGAATCAGACTGCAAACAAAACCTGAACTCATCGGAAAACATCACACAAGACCACTGTGGCGGTGTCCACAATGCATGCTCTCTGCTCCAGGTTAATCGCAAGCGACAGTGAGTTGCGGTAAGTGGAACACATCTGATAGGCCTACGAGCATATTGACCAATGTGCCCTAAGCGTCTGTACACGGTCTGCCTTGAAACTGTCGTACCGGTAGCTGAAGAGAGATGACGAGACAGGTCTGATGCTGTGCTCCGTCTGTTTCTTTTGGCATTAACTGCTAAATACCGGTCCTCATTCGGCGTTGTAACTCGGGGGCGACCTGTGCTGTAACATCTACTCACATTACCATCATCTTGGAATCGTTGCCAAAGCCTGGAGATGACACTCTGGGCGATTCCATGTTCCTCGGAAACTTCCAGCTGGTTACGTCCACATTCCAGTCGTCCGATAATTCTACCACGTAAAAAATCATCCAAATGCTTCCTTTGTGCCATAACTATGCGGTTATTGCACTGAAAGGCTTTTAAAGCACTTGTTAACAATTTTACTTCCTTGCCACCGTTCCTTATATACCCCTCTCTTACACTCTCGTCATTGTGACGTACTATCCGCGCCATCTGGTGGTTTCCTGTAATCTGCATATTCTTCTTCAAGATGTGTGTGATAATTCTACAGGTGAAATTTTTATTTTATAGTTCAATTTCTGTGTGATTCTGAATTATCCTTAATTTATGGACATGAATGTAAATAATATATATAAAAAAATATATTATATGAAAAATATATATATTTTTTTATATATAAAAAAATATATTATATGAAAAAAATAATGATTTTTGCATAAATACTTGTGCTAATTTTTACAAAAAAACGTCTATTTAGTAGTGGATAAAGTCCTTCAAAATCTCCAAGAAGGAATTTTTTGATTGTAATAAAAAATTATAGTCTGTAGAAATTTTTATGTACAAGATCCTATTAATAAATTAATAAGGATTTTCATTTAGCTAGGGTATTAGAATGACTTTCCATACAGATTCAATTGCTGAAAAAATAATTTTTAAAGCATTGTGTTTCTATATCTTAAATTACTAAAACTAAAATATCCCATATTTTTTTCTCATATTATTTGATTTTCAAGAAGTGCTGTTTCATTTTTAACAAAAATTATGAATAAAATCTAATTAGATTTTTTAATTAAATAAAAGTGTAATTTTAGGGCGAAATCAGCTCATTATAAATATGTCAATTTTGTTACAATGAAACTGATTTACAGTACTGTTTACATATTATTGTCAAGGTTGAACAGATTACTGAGTATTTAGTATTATAAATGATTAATTTTAGTTATATTGCATAATGTAATGACCAACTTTTTTTGTTATAATTTTTCGTTGATGATTTATTTTATGAAGCTAAAGATTACCTATAATATCTGCCAAAAATAGGACATCTAATGTCAATCAATTTGCTGTATTGAATAATTTAATGCTTACAAACTATGTTAAAAAAATGTATCACTATTTAGAGTGATTTAACTTTAATTTAATTATTTCTTGTATTCTAAACAAATAAAGCAAATATTCGTATTTTACCAAAATTTATTATCAATATTCAAAGCAGAAATAAAATAAAGCCTAATTAACAAGGAATATAACTTTTTTGTATTAATTGGTGAAAATTACCTTATTATTATTTAGAATTCGTTAACCTAAAATAAATGAATAGATTCAAAATAAAAAACTGCGCAAAACGTAACAGAATCATCAAGAAAATAACTATAACATGAAACAGGTTGTTTTGATTTTAAACCTTTAAAGGATTTAGTAATTAATTTATACAAATTATTTATATAATATCATATATATTTGATAAATTTGGCTGATATAAGTAATGTATTTTGCTAAATGTTGAACATCCTAAAAGTATACAAAATGTTTAAATAATAATCAAATGTATAAGATTAGTCAGGGAAAATGAGCCTGATTTATATTTTAGGAGAAGAATTAATTAATGATTGCAACAAAAAATTCTTTCTGATAATTGTTTAAAAAAATTAGTTAAGATAAGCTTTGATTTATCTCAAATGAACTCAGAAATAAAGATTTTCAATTTAAGCGGAAAAATAACGAACTAAAATTAAATTCAATTATTGCTAATCTTAAATAAATACATATTTTGCTATCGCAAACCAAATGAAGCACTTCAGTAATGAAATTTATTATTTAACATACTTTTAAAAAAGAATAATTTTCTAAAATTTTATTAAACATCTTGATGAAATTATTTAACTACTTTTAGAGTATAAAAATGTATGAATAAAATCCGAAACTACTAATATCTCTCTTCCAGACAACATCTCAATATTTTTCTTTTAAAAATGATGTGGTTACTATTCGCAAAAAATACTGAACGTTATCTAGTAGTAAAATGTCTTGTATGTTCTAATGCCTCAATTCGTAATATCAAGTAACAAAGACCTTGGCCTTTCTACGAAGACATACTTTCTACCTTGCCCAAGAATTCTGCAACTGATGGATTTTAAGAGTGAATACTACACTAAATTTCAAATATCTGCTGATTCACTATGAAGACCACTAAGCTACTGCTAGACCGTTGTATTTGAAATGAATAGATTCCATTCATGGTTCAAAATTCTAATCAGGCTGTACGAAACCTGATATCATTTTTCAACTGATTAATTTGAGTCCGCCATCAAAAATATGATCATAAAAGTAATCTGGAATTCAGTTTAAATGTAGTCTTTAAATAAAGGAATTAATAATCATTTTTTTTTTCAAAAGCCAGCACTTTGACTGGAAGATATTAGTAACCTCCCATCTCCTCCAGCTCAATGGGATAATTTTATATGAATGGATTCCCCCTACGTAGTGACAGGAAATTTTGGTTTGCCATCGCATGTCAAGTTTGGACCTCAACTGGCTTAATTCTCTAAAAGTCCTTTAAATTGAAAATATAAAAAATACGAAATATTAAAATAAAAGCAGATGAATATATAGTATATTCAACTTTTCATAGTCTTCAAATAAAATCACTGATTTGTAGTTTAGAATATATTGTCATGAACTTATTTTAATAAAATTTCATATATCATATCATTTACATGTTGAAAATGTGTGATCTATTCAATCTACAGATATAATTGTGTAAACATTAATAAAAAAAAAAATATTACGACGAATTCAAAAAATACTTACTCATCATTATGATTTGCATCAAATAATTCTTCAATAACCAAAATCCACAAAATGTAAAACATCAGTCTAATGGCATGTAAAATGCATAGCAAAAAATAGCCCACAATAAAAATGCCGGCATCTGAAATAAAGAATGGTATGCTTCCTTAATTTCGAAAAAAAAAAGTAATACCAAAAGGTTTGATTAATCTATCATCTATAATAGCATAAACAGATCACTATTTGTTCAATTTGTAGCTCAAATATTTAATTCAAAAAGAAGTAATATCTAGATCGCGTTTCATGCTGATCCTGCGACTCTAAATTAATTTTCCAGGAAAATTTTTAACAGTTGTTTATACGGCCAGAAGTGATGTGATTTTAAAGTATTGGAAGCTCTATTAGATTTAGTTACAATCATTTTGTCACTATATCCTCAAAATAAGTTAGATTAGAGCATTTTATATAATAATATAAATTATAAAATCTGGAGAAAATAAATATTGAACATAACTTTAATTAAATTTTTATCATTATGTTATATAACAACATAAACTGCTTTTACATAACAAATAACACATAATGCGTTTGGAGTCAACCAACTTATTTTTCCTACTAATTTGGTGCCAAACATTACTGTTTTATGCAATGACAAAAATCAACTAGCATATTTTTTTGTGTGTTTTTCTACTATGAAAAGCCTAAATATCATAATTACTAAGAAATTTTTTTTTTTGTCTATTAGCTTATAATGTTAAGTTCACACATATATTGTTTAATAACTGAAGCAGTTTATTATCGTAAATACTAAGCAAATGATAATTAAATAAGATTATTTTAAAATAAGTATAATATTGCAGATAATTTAAAATGTTCCAGATTTTTATTCAATAGAAAATTAACGAATTTGAATTCTGTCATGAGTTTTATACTACAACATAAGGCATAAATATTTTGCTTTATACAAAAAAATATTGTCTCTAGCAAATAAAATTATAAAACTTGTTAAAAACAACAAATATATGGATAATAAAATATTGCATTTGACATCTTTTATAATACGAAGAAAATTATTTTATTTAAAAAAATATTATAGATTTATTATGGATCATTTATTTATTGAATATTTTAATTGACTCTGCTAATTATAGGTTGTACTACTGTGCTCAAAAAGTAAGACCAATTTTTATTTTTTTTAAAAAAAATCTTTATTTATTCTTCCAAATTTATTTCATCACCTTCAAAGTAATCCCCTTCGGACACAGTACACTTATGCCAACGTTTTTTCCAATCCTCATTGCATGCTAAAAAGTCATTAGGCGGGATGGCCCTCAAAGAGCTCTCCAAATCACGTTGAATCTCTTCAATCGACTCAAAACTGAGTGGTTTTCTGAATTAACTGAATTAACTGTGCTAAATTAGGTGAATACGGTGGTTGTGAAACGATATGGATTTCTTTTTGGTGAAAAAAAATCACGAAGAATCAATGCAGTGTGAGCTGGTCCATTAACGTGATGCAAAAACTAAGAGTTGTCTTTCCATAAATGTGGTCTCTTTTTGCGAATAACTTCACGAAAACGACACCTAACTCTCAAATAATATTCCTTGTTGACAGTTTTTCCTGGCGGAAGGAATTCATAATGGACCACCACGGTAATCGAAAAAAACTGTCAACATGACCCTGATTTTTGAGCGACTTTGGAGTGCTCTTGTTGATCTTACTTCACCTTTGTCACGATATTCGCTCGATTGAACGGTTGTTTACGGGACGTAAGCATAAATCCAAGTCTCATCTCCAGTTATGATGCATTTCAACTTGTCCTGACAGTCAGAAAGCATTGTTACATACACTCCAACTCGACGATGTTTTTCCAAGAAATTTACTAGTATAATGAAGTATACTTACGCAAAGTCAGACTGATTCCTCCCTTATATCTAATAGATATATGAACTTTTCTCTAGAAAATTTAACGTCTGTAAATTAGGTTATTAGAAAAAATAATTAAACGATGATAAAGACTGTGTATCCAAAGTCATTAAAAATGATACATTAATATTTTTTTTATTTCGCATAATTATTTAATTTCGATTATTTACACCTGCAACAATTAATTATCATAATCATATGTACTTTTAAATTTTACAGAATTTCATTTTCAATTAATATTAACTATTAAAACATACTATTAATATTTCTCTCGAAATAGACATATATTTATTTTTAAAAAGATACAAGGAAAGTAATATGTAATACTTTTAAAACTCAATAATACATTTGCGTAATTGTAAAATTTATGAAAATTTCTATACTTACATTTGTCATAATTCATGATTTCTTCTTCAACTCTAAATTAAGGAAAGCACAAAAGTTTTATAAACATGACAGCATTTTTTGTGAATATATAATATTGAAAACGATTTAAAAATCTTCAAAAAACTGTAGTATTTAATAAAATCCTTTTACCATTTTTTAATATTCTCTAAAAAGACAATGCACACTTGCCTTCAAACACGGTAAATATACTTAAGTTAATTTTCCTTTATAAATAACGATGTTACTCTATTTGAATAAAGCAAAACGAGCTACTTATGTTTAAAAGTTGAATTATTTTATTTTTTCAATATTTACCATTTATTCCATTTAGTTGCCTTCATATGACATTTCATTCGATTTAAACTTCAAATTTATTTTATACCTTATTTATATTATTCCACAGTTACTTATTTTTCTTTCAGTAACGAAGCCGATACTTTAATTTCAATATAATATGGCTACATTTTAAATTTTATTGTTCTGTTTTGTAAAACATTTATTTTTTCCAAAATACTTGTACTATTTTTTTAAAAAAACACACCAATTTAGCAGTGAATACAATCCTTCAAAACGTCCAAAAAGGAACTTTTTGATTGTTACAAAAAAAAAAATTATAATCCGTTGAAATGTTTATGTATTTGATGTGTACAAAAGTAATATTGATTGGCATTTAGCTAGTTAATTAGAATGATTTTCCATATAGATTCAATTGCTGAAAAAATATATTTTAAAGCATTGTATTTCTATATCTTAAAATACTAAAACTAAAATATCCCATATTTTCTTCTCATATTAATTGATTTTCTAGAAGTGTTCTTTCATTTTTAACAAAAATTACGAACAAAATCTAATTACATTTTTTTAATTAAATAAAAGTGTAATTTTAGGGCGAAATCAGCTCATTATAAATATGCCAATTTTGTCAGAATAAAAATTATTCAATTTAATTTTTTACATAATATTGTCAAGGTTGAACAGATTACTGAGGATTTAGTATTATAAATGATTAATTTTAGGTATATTGCATAATGTAATGACGAATTTTTTTTTGTTATAATTTTGTGTAGAAGATTTCTTTTATGAATCTAAGGATTACCTATAATATCTGCCAAAAATAGGACATCTATTTTTAATCATTTTTCTCTAATGCAGAATTTAATGCTTACAAACTATATTAAAAAATGTTTCAATATTTAGAGTGATTTAACTTTAATGTAATTAAATTTTTTGTACTGTAGAGAAATAAAACAAATATTCGCATTTTACCAAAATAACTGATTAATATTTAAAGCAGAAAAAAATAAATCCTAATTTACATAGAATATATTTTTTTGTATTAATTGGTGAAAATTACTTTATTATTTAGAATACGTTATCTTAGCAATAAAAGAATAGATTCAAAATAAAGCAACTGTGCAAAACGTAACTGAATCACCAAGAAAATATCTATAACATCTAATAGTTTTTTTTTATTTTAGACCTTTAAAGGTTTTAGAAATTAATTTATACAAATTATTTGTTTAATATCATATATTATCGATAAATTTGGTTGCTATAAGTAACGTATTTCTGTTAATGTTGAACATCCTAAAAGTATACAAAATGCTTAAATAATAATCAAATATATAAGATTAATAAGTTAATATAAGCCTGATTTATATTTTAGACGAAGAATTAATTAATTAATCCCACAAAACTTACTTTCTGATAATTGTTAAAAAAATAAATTAAGGTAAGATTGATTTTTCTCATATGAATTCAACAATACAGATTTTCAATTTAAGAGGAAAAATAATGAAATAAAATTAAATTCAATTATTGCTAATCTTAAATAAATACATATTTTATATTGCAAACCAAATGAAGCACTTCAGAAATGAAATTATTTTATTATTTAAAATACTTTTAAAAAAGAATAATACTTTTATAAATGATACTTTTCTAAAATTGTATTAAACATCATAATAAAATTATTGAACTACCGTTAGAGTATAAAAAAACTACAAAATATTATACAAATTTTATAATACTAAATATACGAATAACATCCGAAACTTCTCAGATCATTCTCCCAGATCACATCTCAATATTTTTAATTAAAAAATGCTACTCGCAAAAAGTCGGTTACTACTCGCAAAAAATACTCAACGTTTTCTTGTAATAAAAAGTCTTGTATTATCTCAAGTTTCTTGTATTATCTTGTCTTAGACTACTCAATTCGTAATATCAAGTCACAAAGACCTTGGTCTTTCTATGGAAACATACTTTCAGGAAATTTTTAAAAATTATAAGAAATTTTTAAAATTTTTAAATTTTTTTATGAAAACATAATTTAGGAAATTTTGAATTCACATCGCATGTCATGTTTGGACCTCAGATGGCTTAATCCTTATAATTGAAAATATTAAAAATTCTAAATATTAAAATAAAAGTAGGAGAATATAGATTCAACATTTCATAATCTTCAAATAAAATCATAAATTTGTAGTTTAGAATAAATTGGTATGAATTTTAAAAAAGAAACTTATTTTAATAAAAGTATATCATATTATTTACATGGTGAAAATGTGTGGTCTAATCAATCTAAAGATATAATTGTGTAAACATGAATAAAAAGTTATAATTTGCTAACCGTTGATAAAAATATTATTACAATTTAAAAAACACTTACTCATCGTTATCCAATGCAACAAATAATTCTCCTTTTAAAAAATTCCATATAATGATTATAATCACCCTTGCAGAACGTAAAAGCATTAGTAGTACAAAGACTACATTGCAAATGTAGAGCACTGAAAATAAGAATTTTATGCTTCATTATTCTGAAAGAAACAAAAAATCTATAATGTTTGATTAACGTATGATTTATAATAGCATGAATAGTTCACTATTTGTTCAACTAATAGTAAAAATATTTAACTCAAAAAGAAGTAATACTACATCGGGATTCATTCTAATCCTAAAACACTCAATTAATTTACCGGCTTAATCCTGTGTTCTTTTTTTAATGAAATAGATGACATGATAGGAAATTTTTAAAAGTTGTTTATACTGCCAGCAATGATCTGATTTTCAAGCATTCGTATTGTATTTAGTTACAGTCATTTTGTCCCTATATCCTCAAAACAGGTTAAATTAAAGCTCTTCTATATGGAAATAGAAAAAATTAAGAAATATACAGAAAATAGCAATGAATGTAACTTCAATTAAATTTATATCGTTATGTTATTAACAACATAAACTGATTCTACATAACAAATCACATACAATTCGTTAGGAGTCAATCAACGTCTTTGATCCTGTATGATAGTAAACAAAGAAGTAATAATAAAATTGTTTGCTTGAGGAAAATTTTGAAGTTTTTTTCTTCAAATATATATATAAATTTTCCTTACAAAATAGATTTGAATTAATTTTCTAAATTAAAAAACAAGCAATTTTGTATATCTATTTTTAATTGATCACAGCTTTAATGGCACAACACTGTAAGATATTTCTAAAAGGAATTCGTTATCTCATTTATTGAAATAATTAGATAATATATTCAAATAAATGAAATTATGAAAAAATGAAAGCAGAAGATTACTGTATCCTTTGAATATTAAAATATTTGTGTGTACTTACTGTTGTAAGTGTACTTACTGTGTGTGTTTACTGTTTACTGTACATTACTGTTTTATGCAATGACAAAAATCAACTAGCATATTTTTTTGTGTGCTTTTCTACTATGAAAAGCCTAAAACCTCATAGAAAGAAAGAAAATTATTTTTTCTCTATTGGCTTATAACGTTAATGTTCACACAATCATTGTTTAATAACTGAAGCAGTATATTATTGTAAATACTAAGAAAATGATAATTAAATAAGATGATTTTAAAATAACTATAATATTGCAGATAATTCAAAATTTTCCCGATTTTTATTTAATTGAAAGTTAACTAATATGAATTATGTCATGAGTTTAGACTATAAAACAATAAAATAATGATAATGGTTTCATTGAAAAAAGGTTTAGGTATCGTTAGACCTTTTAGCATATTCGAAGAATTAAAAACATAAATATTTTGCTTTATACATAAAAATTTGTCGCTAGCAAATAAAATTATAAAACTTGTTAAAAACAACAAATATATGGGTAATAAAATTTTTGACATCATTTATAATAACAAGAAAATTATTTTAATTAACTAAATAATTCTGTTTTATTATAGATAATTTATTTATAGAATATTTTAATTAACTATACCATTTATAAATTGTATTTAAGTTTACTTATGTACAAGTACAGCATAATAAATAGTTTCCGTTCTTATTTCGATACCGCATATCAAGAATAGTTAGAAAAAAATAATTCTTCAGTTAAAAAGAATAAATTGAAATAAATTAATAATTTTGCAATTAAATTTTAGTTTTGTATGTGTCAGTTCCTTTTTTTTTTCATTTCTAATATATTTTCTATTTAATCATTTTTTTCTAGAGCAGTGATTTGCCTCTCAATTAATGTTTAACGCATTTTACCTGATTTACTTAATAGCATATATCACTTTTTCTTTGTTAGAATTTAGAGATAAAAGTAGACTCTAGGAAAACATTATTTTTTGGATGATTACCTGTCTGCTTACTATATCACATAATTAAACTTCAAATTTTCCATGTTTAAGCAAGTGTTTTTCGTTGAAGTACCATTTATAATTGCCTGTGTATAAGTGACGGGCAGTCTATGAGGTCTTTATAGTTTTTATACTCACTTATAATGAATCATACTTACACAAAATAAATCCAATATAAACCATCTTCAAATCTAAATTAAGAAATGCACAAAAGTTTTATTAATATGACAGCATTTTTTATTGAATAAAACATATAAAAATCCTTTAAAAAACTTTAAAAAAACTATAGTATTTAATAAAATCATTTTAACAATTTTTAATATTCTCTAAAAAGACAATAAAAACTTGCCTTCAAAGTTGGTAAATGTACTTAAGTTTATTTTCCTTTACAAATAACGATGTTGTTCACTTCATGAAGCAAAATGAGCTACTTATGTTTAAACATTGAATTATTTTCTTTTTTTAAATGTTTACCATTTATTTCATTTAGTTGACTTCATACGATATTTCAGTCGATTTAACCTTCAAATTTATTTTATACCTTATTCGTATTATACCATAGTTACTTATATAAGTCAATCCTTTAATTTCCATATAATATTCCTAATTTCTCCAATTTTATTGTTCTGCATTATAGATATTTTATGAAAAAAAAATTTAATTTTTCCTAAATAGCTGCGATAATTTTTAAAAATATGAATTTAACAGTGGATACAATCATTCAAAACGGCCAGAAGAAACTTTTTGGTTGTTATAAAAAAAATTATAATCCCTCGAAATGTTTATATATTTGATATGCACAATATTCTGTTAATAAAATAATATTGATTTTATTTAGCTAGTTAATTAGAATGATTTTCCACAAAGATTCAATTGCTGAAAAAATAATTTTTAAGGCATTGTAATTCTATATCTTAAAATACTAAAAGTAAAATATCCCATATTTTCTTCTCATATTATTTGATTTTCCAGAAGTGCTCTTTCATTTTTAACAAAAATTACGAACAAAATCTAATTGGATTTTTTAATTGAGTAAAAGTGTAATTTTAGGGCGAAATCAGCTCATTATAAATATGCAAAATTTGTCAGAATAAAAATTATTCAATTTAATTTGTTTAGATAACATTGTCAAGGTTGAACAGATTACAGAGGATTTAGTAATTAGAAATGATTAATTTTAGGTATATTGCATAATGTAATGACCAACTTTTTTTGTTATAGTTTTTCGTAGAAGATTTCTTTTATGAATCTAATGATTACCTATAATATCTGCCAAAAACAGGACATCTATTTTCAATCATTTTTCTCTAATGCATAATTTAATGTTTACAAACTATGTTAAAAAATGTTTCAATATTTAGAGTGATTTAACTTTAATGTAATTAATTTTTTGTACTGTAGAGAAATAAAACAAATATTCGCATTTTACCAAAATATCTGATTAATATTTAA
>BPLQ01012803.1:0-29614 GCA_021605075.1 Caerostris darwini
AACATTTAACAAGATTTACAACTTCTATGCAAATTGCTGCTTCTTAAAATTCAAATTTTTTTAAAATAAAATTAGGTTGAATAATTAAAATAAAGCACATTAAAAAGTTTATAAGCTTATTAAATCTTTTTATACGAAAATATATATTAACAAATCTGTACTTCTATTTTTACCTATTTCTCTTTCAAATTTAACATTTCATATTTACTTTATTTAGATTCCTCAAACCATGATAGTTGAACGAAAAGACATTTGACATTTATTAAGAGAAAGCCGAAATACTCTTCTGTTTGGGTAAAATAATAAACTCAAAAGAATCTGCTATTCGTATCGCGAGAAAGAGGTATTCACGCGCAATTTTGCTCGAATCTCTATCTTGAAGATATTTCTGAAAGTAGGAAACAAAAGTAACAAATGCAAATTTTGTTTGGCCAAACGGAATTCAACCAAATCTCCGAGTACAGTCTTTCTTAGTCACAATATCGAGCAATTTAGCGTCATAGTTATAAGCGAGTCGAATAAATTTCTGTAGTTAAAATGTTTGATTGTATTTGATAACAGTTTATTTACTTTTACGCAGTCCAGTCACGTTAATGTGATACCACCTACTGTCGACGTCAACGTGAAATAACCCATCACAAAAGGCAGGTGGAGTGTATATCAAGAATTGCACTTAAATACCACTTAATACCGCACTCCACTTAAAGCCAGAATATACAAGATTGTATGTTCTGGCTTTTGACAGGTGGTCACATTAATGTGAATGGACTGTGTATAATAGTGATATTAAATGAAAGAAGACACAAATAAATTTAATTTTTAAATCAGACTAAACTATTTCTAAATTAATTTATTTACTAATCCAATATTTCCTTGATTAAACTGAAGATTGAAAATTATCTACAATGGTGGTCAATGATCCGGGACTCTGAATTCAGTCGAAAATTTAACTAGCGTATAGTATAATACCGAACCTCTACCTTACTTTGGTGTTTTCAAGAAATTTAAAGTTTAAGCTTTCTTAAAATATATTACTGATCATCATTACCAGAAACATTGAATTGCAGTATTTTTGCTTGACAGAAAATGTATAATCTAAGATCTGCTGTCTATTTTACTTAATTTTATAGTTTAATATTTTTGTGGTAAATAAAGTATGCTTTATATACATACCAAGAAGAGTTTTCGAAAGTGGCTTAATAACGTCAATATATATATATATTCTAATGCAGCTGGCAAACACTTAGACAACTGTCTTTGATGCCTTAAGGTAAGCGCTGCACAGACGTTAATCACTTTGCATTATCCAGGGGGAACGTGTAACTTGAAGATAAGCCACGGACACGGAGTAACAGTGCCCCCGCAACTGTCTACGGTCATATTAGACCGGACCTACTGTTTAAAGTGGATTCTGAACTACAAACATCCATAGCACCGCCGGGACTCGAACCTGTGGTGCCGAGCGCCAGAGAGCTAGCCACTCGGCCATTCAAGCATCATGTTTGTGATACACAAAAGTTAAACTTCGCTTTAAAACAAAAGTAAATGACCTTCTACAATAGCATTAAAGAATTAATACTCCTGTTTTTTTTTCTTAATAAGTTTCAACTGTGCTCAGGTTCAATTTTTATTCGTTATATTGACAGTGCAGAATTTAGAGCCTTATTAAGCGAAACATTAGATATGCACTTAAAAAAAAAACCCATTTGAAAAAGAACTGAAGAAATAAGATATTTCCAAGAATTTTATTAAATCAAAAAAAACAACTTTCGAAACTTTCATTTTCTTTTCCTGAAGCAATTGGATTGTAGCAAAATTTGGTCAATTATTAAACTTTCATTTAAAATGTACCCTTTATTAGAAGAAGGTTAAATAAGTGTTTTATTAGAAAAAGATAACCAGCGACGATCACAAATTTTAGATTATGGTCTTCATTAAGATTAATGTTGCATAAAGAATTTTTACCAATTTGCATCGATAAAGTATAATAAAAAAAAAAATAGCGCCAAGCTATAGTTCGAAAACCAAATAACTCATTTAATCTCTTTCTATACGAACAACATAGAATTTCTTCCAAATTTTTCTTAAAATTGTTCACTAGTGCTCATGGATTTTATTTCCAGAATGTTAAGTACTGTAACGATCTACTCGCAATCCTGTCTACAAGTGAAATCCATTATGTGCTCATGCACTTCGTAAAATTTATTAAGTAGTTCTTGCATTAATTTAATAAAATGTTTTTATGGTAATATTGCCCATTTTTAAATTCCTAACAGAAAAAGAAAACAATCAGTATCATTAAGTAATTACGGGATTTTTAGATCGTGTGAACTTTCAAACTATTTGTCAATTACATTTGAAGAATTGGGGTAAGTTAAAACATACACAAAAGCGAAAATAACGCAATGAAAAATGTATTCCATTAAAATTTGAAATGCAATGGTTTAAACAATAGCACTTCGAAGTATTTCTTTATGATTAATATGTAATTAACGTTAGGAATTTAGTGACCGAACCGAGCTTAAGTAAGAAAACCCCCGTCTGGATATAGAGTTCTATTATGTCAGTTAACTTTTCTACAAACAGTTTTTTTCTATTGCAATCCATTTAATGTTTTCAGCTTGTAATTACATATTTATGCGTTTATCTATATAATATATACCTCACTATTAAATTTTTTGATGCATAGCCAGAAGTGAAAAGAGCAACAACGCAAGATTCCACCCTCACACGAGTTTTAGAAGAGAAAGACCATCAATACTCAAACAAAAAATAATTTATTTAAATGTATAAAGCACATCACCCTATGGACAAGTTAAATAGAGTCACTTAGTGTTACGAAATAATCGCCCTAGGACATGAAGACGTATATCCTCCATTGTTTCACTACATGGAATCCTTTGGATCTTCCAAAGCCTCATAGGATCCGCCGTTATCATAAGATGGCTGAACGTCATCATCCCCTTCTCCAAGGCAATAAGCTGATTGAGAAATGCATCGTTCACCGGGTTTACAAGACCTGCTGGGATCTGGGCAGCAGACAGCATTGGGGTAGGGAGCGCACATGTATCTACCATGCCCAGCTGGGCAACAGGTGCAACCTTCGCGACAGTAGGAGTCAAGGTCGCATTGGATGTACATCTCGCTGTGGTCCAATACCTTGTTCAGATTCTCGTGGGCTCCTTGAGCACTCTGGGGCTCCAAGCCCATCCTCTTTTCAAAGCGGTGAGGGATCATTGGAATGACGCAGCGACCCATCTCTTCGCTGCACGTGCTGAATTGGGGACAGCAGTACTCCCCGTTGTCACAGCACTTGGCCATTTGGAAAGGACAGCAATGCCATTCGTCTTCCCTTTTTCCGGGACAGCAGGTCTCACCTGTGAAATTAAATACAGATAAGCGTTATTGTTCAAATGCTTGCGATTAACAGTGTAAGTAATTTGTGCATTACAGTTAAATTCTATCCAGAACGTATTGATACAAATGAATTCGTCAATAGTCACCAAGAATGATTTAGAGTTGAATCTCAATTTCCTTTAGGAAAGATTCTTTTTCTATTGGGAAAAAACAACAACGTCAGGTTAAACTAAACTAGGAGCTCTAATCGAGGAAGAAAGACTTAACAGTGGGCTGAAATGTTCATAGGCGGACACATAGATGGCGCTACTAGCATTAAATCCATATGAATTTTAGTTAGCCCTAAGCTTCAAAAGACACGTTTATAAATTTGACAGCTGTTGCACCATTAGTATGAGAGTTATAGCATTTTTAGTGTTCCTCACGTGCAGTCCACTCGGCTGATTGTCGATTGGACGGTGTGAAATGGAGTCCTTGGTGTTCATTTCGCCTCGTTTAAATTTAGCAAACTGCTTCTCAACGGTCGATTTACCTGGTGCAAGATCCGAATAATGTTTATCAAGCAAAGCCTTGGCTTCAATTAGTATTTTTTTTTCGCCAAAAAGCAATGCTTTATTAACACACGAAATTCCTTTTTATGAATTTTTCAAACCAACAAAAGTTGCTCCACTAAAAATGCTACAACTCTCATACTAATGGTGCAACAGCCGTCAAAATTTATACACGTATCTTTTGAAGGTTAGAGCTCACTAAAAATACTATGCAGTTAATACTAGTAGCTCCATCGATGCGTCAGCCTATGAACTTTTCAGCTCACCCGTTAGATACAGAAGACTTCAGAAAAAAAAAACCTCCTTTTAAAGCTCAAATTAAAATATGCAGCAAGGGTACTTACTGTTTTGACAAGTATTCTTTCCACATTCAAAACACAGGGCACTCGCAACAACGGAGAATAGAGCTAGTGCAGTAAAATAATTCATTTTCATCTGAAAAAAGCAAAAAGGTCAAATAGTGTGTGATCCCGATTTAAATTTGAAGGAAAACTTCGCATTATTGAAAAGAACACAACATCGCATCAACTAAATTAATAAATTAAGAGTTTTTATCTAATAATATTTAATATCAAGTTTATGTGGTTAAAAATAATAATTTTTTTAAACATACGAATACAATACAATATTAAAAATTTTCGTAATTAAAAAATAAGGAACCGAATAATTATAAAAAAATTAAAAGCAATATAAAAATTGAGAAATACGTTATGACGAAACATACGCGTGTGCGGATTAAACTATTTCTCAAAACACAAACCAATTACTACTAACATTCAATCATATTCTGTAATTCTTATAGGGACGAAACATGCGCGCGCATAAAAGAAAATGGCTAGCATTGTAAGTAATGAATAAGTGCATATTTCAGGAAATATTTTGATTGCTGCAATACTTAATATCAATATTGGGGTTTAAATAAAAAAAATGTAATAAATAAATTATAAATATGAATTTTGTTATTATGATTTATAAATATGAATATATTATCCAAATCTTTAACTTACAAATAATTTTATATAAAATCAATAATTTTGTAGAGCTGTAGTGCGATTTTAAAACAGAAACATGTTGAGCCAATTTTAAAGAATGGGTTTAAAAACATTCTTATTTTTAAAAATACATTTTGAATTAAGAATTATATGTCTTTGTTGATTTTGTTTAGTTGAAATATTTTAAGAACTACTCAAAAGACAAAATTCAATATTTGATGAAATGAATATGTTAGCCTTTTAACTATCACTCAATTTTTAATACCCAAAAGTAGGGTTCGTTCCTATGTTAAACCCTTATCTAATAATCAATTAAAGGGCCTAAATGGCCAAGTGACTAGCGCTCTGGCGCTCGGTACCATATGTTTCGGGTTCGAGTCCCGGCGGTGCCATGTATGTGTGTAGTGGTTCGGAATCCACTTTAAACCGTAGGTAAAGGTCCTAATAGGATCGTAGAGCGTTGCGAGGGCATTATTACTCCGCTTCCCTAGCTTATCTTCAAGTTACACGTGCCCCCTGGGTAATGCAAAGTGAGAACGTCTGTGCAGCGCTTGCCTTAAGGCATCCAAGACCAAGCTGTCTAAGTGTTTGCCAGCTGCATTAGAAAGAAAAAATAATAATCAATTAAAACAGTAGCATGTTTTGGTATAAAACTTGAGTATATACTACATGCGACGTTGTTATAAAATAATTAGAATTTGACTTGATTCATTTATCAGTATCATGACTAGAACGGCAAATATATAGCATATACCATTATGTAGAGTGTATACCTATATTATACCACTGAAGTTTGAAACGATTATGTTCAGGAATGGCATCTGGGAGGTTAGTAGCTTTTTTCTTCTTCTCTCCATAGACTTCAGGTTCGAATCCTGGAAAGGGCATGGATGTTTGTTAGTGGTTCGGAATCCACATTAAACTGTAGTTTCCGGTTTAATTGGCTCAATGTATGCAAAAAATGACCGTAGTGCGACAAATCAAACCAAAACAAATCAATTTCTCCAACTGAAAACAGAGCATATCGGATAACAGATTTATCGCACCCATTTCCTATATAGGGACCTGATCATCGAGTGACTAGTGTTCTATCGCTCGGTGCCACAGGCTTCGTGTTCGAGTCCCGGCAGTGCCATGGATGTTTGTAGTGGTTCAGAATCCACTTTAAACAGTAGATCCTGGTCTAATATGATTAGAGAGCGTTAGGTGTAGGGATGATAACCTTACACGGTAAAAAGAAAACATCTCTTGTCTCAAAATCTGCCAGTAGGCAGACGGCCTTGGACCACCATGGAGCTATTGCGCCAATGAAGAAGATTCCCTAAATAGTCATTGTAGTTTACGATTTTGAACCTAGCTGTATCAATTCAACACATTGTCCATCAAGTTGCTCCTAATGTGAGATAAGATCAACGCAAAGAATTATAAGAGTCATTAGTAAAATATTTTTATCAAAAAGGCTCAAAGAATCTTGTATTTTTTTAAGTATATTATTGATCACAATAGTTTTAATTTCAACTTCAAAATATTTTCTTTTTTTTTTCTATTAATTGTCAGACAGGAGTCTATCAAAGACCAATTCATGAGCACAATGATTCTGTTCTTCAGCAAGCATATTGAATTGCATATGGCAGAGTACAAAGCTGCTGTTAAAGGTATTCTTAACAACTGCAAGAAAACACGGAATAACTTATATATATATATATAGTGTGTGTAATTTTTATTTTCAGTGTATTAATAATAATTAATTAATTAATGAGATTTAATTAACTGTGCTTTTTCATTCACATATATTTATGAATACCAATGTTTAGATGTTTATGAATACCGATTATCAAAGAAATTTCAGATGCTTTTTTATTAACTTTGATCTACAGACCTCTTTTAGTATATTTCAGTCCATAGTATATTTTATTATGTTTCTTCTAAAAGGTTTTTCATATTGAAAAATAATTTCAAACTTGGCGAAACAAAAATCCACATCCGAAATTGGCAATTGATCAAATTGGGGCAGTGGACAACCTTTATAAAAATTCTGCGTAATTATCGCATAGCTAATTACCGCAGAAATCTGCAAAATGTATACCTCTTTAGTTTTACTTTGTCTTGATGTGACTTTAAGATTTATTATTACCAGTCGGACTTTTTATTTGTTATAAAAATGAACTTTTATACTTAAAATGTATAAAACTTTTAAGTGCATGCTGCATACGAGTGTTTTGATAGAAAAAAAACTGATTGGAAATTTTTTTTTGCGTGTTTTATGTTGGAAATAAGTATTAAGTGTTGGATCACCTGAGTGGGATAGTGTGTGTTACTTAATACCAAAGATTTGAGTAAATACCCTTACTGAATAAAATTTGAGCATGTCCTTTGTTATATATACCATTAGCCTTCGTATTTCTTGTTTTATTGTGTAATCCTAATATTAGACAGCACAACAAGCTCTATTCACTTTGTTTGATTAGAGGTTAATGATTCTGGGGAACCGAGATCTTTGTATGATTTGGGAAAATCTGCAGAGAATAATATTGGCTTGTTAATGCTGTTTTTATTATTTTGGTTCATGAAATATACTAGTGTTGTTCTGTTCATTATTATTTTTGCACAATAGTAAATTGTTTATACTCTAAATGTTAGCATTTGGCTTTTATTTAAAATTGGAAGACAACTCGTTCTATATCTTCAATTATTGTTTTTGAATAAATCTTTGTATGCTGTCTTATTATGTAATTAGAATGAAGAATTTAATGATATTAGAAGCCGTTGTTCAAATCTTGATTTACACATTTATTTTAATCCAATATTTCCTTGTAAGATTTGGCACAATCTATAAGCAAAATATTCATTTAGAAGGTGAAAATTTCGTAGTCTTGATTAATAAATTTTGGAAAAATGAAAATATAAACTTTTACAGATTAAGCAATTTGTAATTGTTTTAGCATACAATTATTATCTCATAAACATTTACCCCTTTCTTAGATTAAAAAAAAAATAACCTAATACAGACTAATGCAAATGTAATTTTTAGCATGTAACATCTGAACAGCCGCTAATCTAATTATAATTGAAAATAAAGAATTAAAGTTATTTACGTAAATTTAATATAAAGAAATCAAAAGAAAATTATTCTTTTAAAGAATTCGTACATATCAAATAAATGAGATAATAACTGAAGTTATTTATCTTGCCATAGGAAATGGACATGTATCCTACAATTGAAATCTGTTGAAAAATGCTAGTGTAGTGAGAACAAGTAATATAAAAAAAAAATTTTGTTTAATCAATTCCTACTTTTTTTTTCACTCTATTGCAGAAAGTCCTTTATAAATAATTTTCATTCATTTTTTTTAAGTTTATCTGGCGCCATCTATTGGTAGATATATTCAACTTAAATCTAAAAAAAACTAAAATTAATTAATTATATTTAATTACTGAATTAATATTTGAAAAAAACTGTATTAACATCCAGTGTCGTTCACTACAAGTTCAAAAAACGTATTTGAACTGGAGTTGAAGAATAAAAAGTATTTTATGAACGATGGAAAATTTGAACAAGATATATATATAGGGAGAATGTGAGCTAATAGAAGGAATTGAAAAAGAAAAGACTCCCAGTGTCACTCATGGTCTCTCTGTAACAAAAGACTCATTTTCAGGTTTACTTTCACCTACTCCAGGAACTGATAATACTGAACTGTCTAACAAGCCGGACATGTTCAATAATAAATCTGTCATCATCCGCTCAGAAGACTGTCACACGGTCTGGCAGACATGTGCATTTTCCTCTTCATTTATCGACAACTTATTATATATAATTTCCATATCCCACCTACAGCATGTTTTAACTTTAAAATGTTATTACTATGTTATATTTTCATGACAACTTTTGTAATTTTTTTCCTACATTTTCATTTTCTTTTGTACTTTGCACTGTATCCAGCAGCACACCGCAACTGTTTTTTTTTCATGTAATTGCATTAAATTTCATGTTCCTATATTGTTGTATCGTTCGGTCTTCCTCACTGGGGGAGGTACTTTGTAGGGAGCATTAAATCTTCGCAGCAGCGTACATGTGCTCTCTATTTACTACACTATCTCTGACGATTTGTCAGAAATTATATGGGAATACTTGCAACAAGCATTTTTTCGTTTTTTCTTTCGGAAGATGTGCTGGCGGTAAGTCACATTGTAATAATGTTATGCAGCACTTGTAAAAAGCTAATTAAATCATATAATCCTATTTTAATGGTATGAACTTTGCATACTTTATTTGTGACGTGTCTTGATCATCAAATACCATACTAGTAATAACTTAGGTCTATCACAAGATCATTTATATCAAGCAAATAAGTGATGAAACACCAGATTAAGCGTGACAGCCTGGTCCTCAAGATCGGGGTTAAGCAAAGGGGGATGGCGCATATCATTATCCAGTTTTTGTTCCAAAATCTGAACTGTGCGAAACAGAGGCTTTGGAACGATGCAATAGAGGAGGTGGCAAGCAATGAACCGAATTGCAGTGCCCAAGGAAAAAAGAATTGATCTTTAAATCATCAAATATATTTATGCATACATCATTTTATCTCTAGTTTTATAAACTCACCAATCGTAGCTAAATATCAGTACATGCAAGCTAACTGCAAGATTTGGCTTTCATAAACAACGTACTTTATAATTGCTACTTTAAAAAAAACAAATATATTCAGCGCAGATTGCAACCACATATTGGACTTTCGGATAAAAGTTTTAAGATGTTTTTTTAATATAATACACAAACTAACTTCTTGTCGGCCCATGGCCATCTGCCTACTGGTAGATTACAAAACAGGAGATGCTTTCTTACAGCGGGATAGGGTTGTCAACCCAACTCTCTACATTAGCTCCGCATTAGACTGGGACCTACAGTTTAAAGTGGATTTCGAACTACTACAACCATCCATGACACCGCCGGGATTCAAAAACGAAATATACGGCACCGAGTGCTAGAACGCTAGCCACTCGGCCCTCAGCTTCCAATAACACTTACAATAACAATCCAATAACAATCAATCCAATAACAACTTCCAATAACAATCAGCTTACACAAAAATGGGTAATTATCTCTGAGGAATTCCCGTCATTTTAAGGAGATCTGACTAAAAGAAACATAATGATTAAGTATAAGTGATTAATAAATTATTTATCATATAAAATTAAGCAATTTAATTGGAAAAAAAAAAGAATTTTAACTTTCAATTACTTTGTTGGTCATTAATATTCGATATTAATGAAATGTTCTGCCATTCCATTTCTTGATTAAAATCCCGTCTTAAAACATTTGGCTGAATGGTTATCTCTCCCCGGGCGTTATAGCATCGGAAAAACAACTCTCTTATAAGTAAGCCTTCATACATGTTTCAGAAGACTTTAAATCTTTTAATGCGTAACTGGAAACCAAGTCTCCCCGCAAATGGGATTGCGTGAGTTTCCATTTCAATTTAAACTGCAACAAAGCACTTTGGAGTGGATTGATATTTGGTGCTCTCAAAACTTTTGCTCTCTTGTCTGTACACAGTTTAAGACATGGCATTTCTCTGGTATCGCATGGCAGCGTTTAGCACCGGTACTCTGGTTAAACGCAATACGTAATTACTCTTTAATGCAACTAACAATAATGAAAAAAATATATACAAAATTCAGGATTATGAAACCTTACTTTTTAATACAAGAAATTATTTGGTCATAAATCTAGACGAAACATTTTTAACGCACCACATAAATAAAAAAAATGTATTTGAAAGTTTTATCATTAAATGATAAAAATACTTTTTATTTCTGTGTACCAAAATTTGCCTGTATGTATTCATGCATATATTTAATGTGCAATTACTTAAATTACCTAAAATCATAAAATAACATCAAATTTTAATTAAAGCCGCTTCATAATAAATCTAAGTTAAACTGTAGGTCCTGTTCTGATTAGTCTCAGTGTGTGTGCACAAACTGACGTAGAGCGGCAAACCAAACCACACATTGTTTTCTCGACAGCAATATTCATTATCTCCGCAGGCGGCTCTTTTAAGCGGCATATCACACGGACTTATTTTGTTACTTTCAGGATGAAGCAAACTACCTTCTCTTCCAAACAATAAGTTTACGACATGCATCACTTTCGGCAAATTTGTTTAGACTAGAAAACGGTGGTCATTAAGCGAAAAGTCCAGTTGTCCTGAATGGTTCCTGAAAAACAGGCATTAGAAGGCTTCTTGCAATTGAATTGCAGAGATAAACGATGAATTCGATGAATATACAGCGATGAATGTGTTGTTTGAATGGCAAAGATGGTTTGCTTCACGTTGAAGACAAACATGTCCGGACATACGGACAACAAAGACAATCATCATGATCTTCTGCAGTACAAGTCACTGCAGTAAGATGCAAACATTATTTTACCATTGGTGTATAATTAAATATAGTACATGACAATAATATAATTATTGGCGGATGTTGCAAAGCATTTTCTTAATAGATTGAGGTTAGTCTCTACCATTTTGAATAAAAAAAAACCCGATTTAAAGGTCAAATCGAATAATTTGATTGCTGAGAACATTTGAGGCATATTTGTTCAAAGCTAAATTTGAGACATACTAACTTGGTGCCTCCCACTTTAGGCACTGATCAAACCAACTAACCCTTTCGTGTTTTTTTATAAAATATTTTGTGTAAAGTACCCAACATTGTAGAATAATCAAACGCTTTGCTGAAGCATACACCCATCAAGTGATGATCATGTTGACGTCTAACTGGCAACCTTACACGCGCCCTATTTTTTATTACTCTGTTATTTGGCGATTCTAATATTGCTGTGTGGCGAATTTTGTTCGTGATCTTGTAACACCGTGAATAATATTTGTTTTATGATTTAATAAACAACTTGGACCAGTACATAATGAAAAATTGAATCACATTTATTATTGTTTCTTTGCTTTTTCATGCATATGAAAATGAATGCCAAAATTTTCAATTCAAATAGATAATGAGAAAAAAATAAAAATCTCGAGTCACTATAAAAAAATCGAATCGAACAATCTTAATTCAAGAATTTGACATATGTTATTGTTTTTTTAAGTCAAGCCTTGTGTATAATAATTCAACTCACATCAGACATGTGACGCTACTATATTATAAACGCCCGAACA
Organism: Caerostris darwini; assembly: GCA_021605075.1. Lineage (NCBI taxonomy): Eukaryota > Metazoa > Arthropoda > Arachnida > Araneae > Araneidae > Caerostris > Caerostris darwini. Next base: position 12,082 of record BPLQ01012803.1, read on the forward strand.
GCATAGAGGATAACGAATTTTAAAATCCGTAGTTAACAACGTGAGATTCTATTTAAAAAAATGTACTATCTGCATAATGAATTACAATATTTTTAAAATTCTAGGATGCGAAATAAAATTAGTCTGCATTAATTAGAACATCACGTCTTTCTTTTGGAAAAAAATTTCAAATTTCATTGCCACAGTTAGCCAAATACAATCTAACACACACCAGTTTGTGAACCAAGAATTTTAGATGAAGAGTTAAAAACAAAACGATGAATGTAGAACCTCAACATCAATTAAATAAATAAAAATTGAACGCTATTTTATTATAGCTTAATAGAATTTTTCTTCCATACCAAACTCAATTTGGGATAAAACAATTGAGTGGTGAAAATAAAACTCTCAACGTCAAATCAAGACGAGTTACAGAACTGTTAAGAATAAGATATTCCACTTTCTCTAAGAATAAGGAAGGAATTTAAATGAAGAAGAATAAGAATTATGATTGGAAGAAAATTGACAAACAAGGTAAGATTATTAATATATTTTGTTATTAAAAACTGTTATAATGATTACTCTACTAAGGAATTTAATGTACCGGATTTTTTTTGTTAAAATTTATTTCAACTCGTAATCAAATGGTATAGTTGTATATTATTGTTTTTTCCTGTAGTTGAAGCAATCAGTAAATTCACCGTGATCTACAGATTGATTGCAACCCTATTTTTGTTTGACCATATATATTAATTTAAAAAAAACACGACAATGCGTTTTAAATATAATTCAAATAATTCATATTTGGGGTAATCACTTTATATTTCATATCTAAAAAATTTTTATATTATATAAATGTTACCTGAATTCTGAGTAAATATATTGAGTTAGAAAATTAATTTGCTAGTCCAAAGTCTGATGTATTTCAATTAGGTAGGAATTTTGTAAATTTAAAAATATTTTCATAATGAAGTGTTAGCCAAAAACTAAAGGTTTTAAGAATTTTTTTTTATATTTAAAGTTAAGAAAATATTATTACTTATTATTTACTGAAAAATGTGTTGCAATTTTTAAGTCGTAACATTGAATATCGATTATATTTCGAGTTTCTTGTATTCAATGAATTTCTCTTTGACCAAACAATGAGTTAAAAAACTTATTATAACGAAATATATATTTCCTTTCATTTTTACTTCTTTTATTTAATGCATAAATATTATTAATTGTGCTTCATATTAAATTTTAACTTTTATATTTTCTTCTTATGAAAATGCGAGTTTGAATGTTGCAAATCTATTGGTGACATTATATTGATCGAATTTCTGTGTGAAAATAATTACGAGTTATTTTGTATCTTTTAACTCATCATTTTTAATGTACGAACTTTAAATTGTTGTCGATAAACTCGTTCTCATTCAAAAGAGACAAAGAAAACATTTTTACAGACATCTTTCTTTTCAAAATTTGAACCACTTTCTTCTTTATGTAATTATATTTTATAATTATCTTAAATTATTATGTTTTAAGTTTATTATAATTTCTTGAAAAATATTATATTACGATCGTGAAAATGTTAATTATTGCTGAATTCTGGACTACTCGTGTTAATAGATGCAAAAACTTAGATTGATATCCCTGCGTTATGAATGAACTCGCATTGTTTCTATTTAAACTGAAATCAATTCATTAAGTTTTTATGATAATATTATTGATGTATACACTAACAAAATAATCGTGATTTGAAAGCACAAGAAAAATGTACAAAAGGATTATTGCGAAAGGGGAAAATGGGTTAATTATAATACATTTATTATTGTATTTTAAGTTACATCCAATTAAATAGAATATAAATAGAAAGATTTGCCGTTCGACCTCACAAGGACAGTCCTTGGCCATTACTAAGGAAATTCAGTCAGTATAAAGAGAACAACTATTGATACGACGCACTAGCCGTTGTCAGACATATGAAAGTGGTTGCGTTATCAATTTTTGAGAACATATTTAATTTACACTTTTTTAAAGTTTTCGATAAATTAAAAATTTCCGTGTTTTTCTAATGGAAATCATCGAATAAAAAATTTCTATATTACAGACATTTAGCATTTTTTTATTTCTTAAATAATAATAATAAAAAAACAAATGTGAATTTCTCAGATAAATAGTTAAAAAATTCATTCAGGTTATTAAGTAGGGCCTGGATGGCCGAGTGGCTAGCGCTCTGGCGTTCGGTACCACAGGTTTCGGGTTCGAATTCCGGCGGTGGAATCCACTTTAAACTGTAGGTCCCGGTCTAATAGGATCGTAGAGCGTTGCAGGGGCATTGTTACTCCGCGTCCGTTGCTTATCTTCAAGTTGCACGCGCCCCCTGGGTAATGCAAAGTGAGTACGTCTGTGCAGCGCTTGCCTTAAGGCACCCAAGATCAAGCTGTCAAAGTGTTTGCCAGCTGCATTAGAAAGAAAAAAAAGATTATTAAGTAAGAATAAAATTCGACGAAAAGATTTCCAAAACGAAAATCCACTGAATTTCTTTTTCTGGTAAAGTAAAAGTAATAAAAAGGATGTAATTTATACTACAATATTATTCCAAGTAGAAAGAATTTTTATTTGCATAATATGCAATTGTGTAAAATGTCCTATCCACAAATGTATGAATAAATCTTATAGTCCTGAAATTATAATCTTTCAAGCAGTTCTACTTTGCAAATTGATGCAGCGTAAAACGTGACACAAGTTTTACAGTAAGAGATAGTATAGTAAACACACAAATCTTGCATTTGAAACATATTAGTTTTTTTAAACACATTTCGTGACTTCATTTTTCTCCGGGTTCCAAAATCCTTCGATCCATCCATCCAAATGATTCACGCTTTCTTCAGGAGTTGAAACAAAGGTGATTTGCACACCACGGAGAACTAGACAGATTGTTTTTTCTTTTTGCACCTTTCAGAATGAAAAGAAAAATGTTTGAAATTTAGAAATGAAAATTTGTTGCTGTTCTCCCGAAGAATGTGGAAATAAATAGGAATTTTAAAAAGATGGTAAATTTCCTTCCATACATTTTCAAACAAGAATGCTTTGAGTTTTAAAAGTATTCTCTGAGTTTGGAGTAACAAATTGGTATCTTTTTTCGAAGAAGCAAATCTTTTAAACAGATAACACTGTCAAAACTTGGATTATTCAATTTATGAGTATATTTATAAAGATAATTTGCAATACCTGCTATTGGCTTTATTTGATGCCAGTGGGATTAGAGAATCATTCGCAACATTTTCAGTTTCTGAAGTTTTATGATACAGAAAAAAGAAATAATTTTGTATATAAAGAAAATTATTAGAATTTAAATAATGACTTTTTTTGTAAATTCCAGATAGAGTATAGGCTATAGTCTAAACTATTTAAGTAAAGTTATTTCAGAATACCAAACGTTTTTATTTGTAAAGATTTAACGTCTAACATTTTTATTTCTAAAGATTTTTTTTTTACAAAAATGTAAGCAAAACAAAAAATTCAGTAAAACATTAATCTCCCATAGAGAAGTTATTCAAATTCGAAGTATGCGGGAAAATAAAAATAATTCTATGTAATAACAGTTATGGTTAACAAATAGTTCATTATTTTTTGAATATATAGATGCTTAATTTTAGCTTCAATATGATGGAAGTCAAAGAGATCTTAAATTGATGGATGATTTTCGATTAATTTGAAGGGATATTGAGATGCATGGCTTTTTATTGCCATGAGATTGCCAATGAGAAAAGCTGCAGATGCGAATATAAAGTTGAAAATTATTTAAAATATATTTGACCATGATTATTCTTGGTCATATACTTGCTATGCTTATTAAAATACTTTCAATTTTGTATTAATTATGTATAATCAAAATATCAATTTTACAGAATTATCTGGATCATAAATGGGTTATTAATTAGAAGCAAACTATGCCTATTGGACATTAAAATCTGTAAAGTACCTTTCAATTTTATTATCAAATTCAAGAAAACGAAAATTCTGCTGTTTTAGCTTCATTTATACAATTGAATATTTTGCCGTAGTTGCGAGATCATTTAAATGCCTTCAGAGATTTCATATGATCTTTATAATGATTTTATTAAAACTTTCTTAAGGATTACTGATATCATTTTTCTTACTGGGTAATATTAGCCTAATTATTAAGCACGTAAATAATACTTAAAAGAATTCCTTAAATACATTTGGAAACTTTTTACGCATGTTTAAAATTGAGTTATGATATCATTCGACTTAACAATCAAGATTATATCTGATAAAATGTCTCGGATGAAAACAATATTTTAAATTTTTCGATTGGCAATACAACTTGAGAAATGTATTTTTAGAAAGGTATTACGCTTCCAAATTGTATGTAATTGATTTTTCAAGAACAATAATTTTCTTTCACAGAACAATAATTTTCATTCAATAATGTAATGATTTAATATTTGACTTTCTTTAATGGGCTACACTGAAAAGAAATCTTAATTTATCATTTTTTATACTAAAAATTTATCCACTAAATATTTTTAAAAAATATATATTACACAATTAATTTTAATGAGATGTTGAATGATATTTTTAATCATTTAATCATCACATTCCTCAATTAAATATTTCTCCAATTAAAAATCTCAAATTCAATCAAAATAAAACAATAATTAAAATATTGTGAATTGAAAACATCATTAAAATGATTGAAGATCATTATCATTAAAAGCAATGTCTTTTGTTCACATTTGCAGAGGTAGTTGCATCCACATTCTTTCAAATGAAACAGCAATTTTAAGACAGAGCACTTTTGTTAGAAACCTGATCCTCCAATTAAATTCAATCCAGCATTCTCATTCCAATTGTCACTGTAAAGTCGCGCGTTAGACATACCATCATGTTGTTGCATATTTAAGAAAATACGTAGGATTGATTGTCTTGGTCACAATTCAGAAAGAGAATTTACATTTAGCAAACCCTTGAATTTGAAGTAATATTTTAATTTTAGATGTTTGTATTATATGAGTATAAAAATAAGATTTATTTAAACTCATAATTAATCATAATTATTATATGAGTATAAAAATAAGATTTATTTAAACTCATAATTAATCATAACTCTTAAATTAACTTATTAACTTAAATTAACTTAACTCTTAAATTAAACTCTTTTATTTAAACATTAATTGCATTCGTAATTTTAGATAATATATTTTAGCTTAAATCAAAATGAATACATAAATTATTAGTATCTCTAAATAAAAATTCACATTGCTGAAATTACTGGGCGTTAACTGGGTATTTTTGCTTAATCATACTGATCTTTTGTAATAATGCTGAACACTAGGAAACAAACCTATATATATATATATATATATATATATATGCTGAAATTAAGTAATATTTTCTATTTATCAGTTTTTTAATACTCTCATACAGGAAAAGGACGAATACTAAATACTAAGTGGAGTATTTTGTTGACATTACTTGCAGTTAAGAAACACTTTTGCTGATTATTTTGATAAACTGTTCGTTATGTTGCAATGACATGTTGTATGTAGCATGAATCGCGGTATCCATCACTTCTTTTGCGTCTAACTAGTCTTGAAAATTTCTTTTCCACTCAACAAATGGGCGGTTTTAATGTTTCAGAATATTAGAAAATGAACGTTTGTATATTTGTTTTTCTGATTTTGGTTTCTAATTTGTTGAATGTCTGAATAAAATATCTAAATTATAAACAAATTACTTTTAATTCAGTTGAAATTTTTTTTTATTTTTAATTTGGGTAGATTTTTAGATACTTCCGATAGTTTGCCAGTCTAAAGATTAGAAAGTAGATCAATAATTAATCAAACTCTTTCTAGTGCAAATTATTATTTCGGTTATTACAAAAGCTAGTAAAATAAATTGAGATCGAATTTATTGATTATTATCAAATATTGTCTTGCTTAAAGGAAAATGTTTTTCAATAAATTTGTGATATTAAAATATTAAACGAATGAATGAGTTTATTTTCAATCGATTTGGTATAATGTAAAAATGGAATTCTGTTTGTAGTGAACAATATAGTCTTGAAATGCTGCATTCATTTCCAGGAGCCTGTTACAAAAGCATTAAATTTTAAAAAAGGCTAACATAGTTTTTAACATAGTTAAGATATTCTATCGCATCAAATTCATTTTGGTAGTTCAAATAATTTAACGGAGAACGTGTTTTATTTTCACAGCAAGGCGATTCGGATGTTATTACTATGATCACTCGAGTGAGATGTCGTTTCGACAACAATATGGATCTTTCAGATCTCGTTAACAATCTGTTACATAGATTCAAACAAAATGGCAAATGCTAACCACCAATGCTTTTAGCCAATCACTTTCAACAAATCTATTTGCTACTTATAGTTTTTGTTTTGTTTTGTTAATGATAAATTAATTTTCACTCTATTTAATTTTGCTTAATTTAATGACACGAGGAACTACATAAAAGCTTAGAAGGATTTGAATTATATCGAAAAAGATTTTAAGATCTGCAGGAAGTAAGCATTTTAATGAATGGAATATTTTATTTTGTATCTTATATCTTGTGTTTCATACATACTATTTTTTACAGGTGGTACACTTCAAACAAAAAGATTAAAAGTTTTTTGCTAGATTGTTATAACGATGAAAAATTTTGGGCAATGGAAATCTAAAAATGAAGATAAAAAATTGATCATCCTTATAACATAAGAAAACATTTATTACAAGGTTAGATTATTTTTGAAACACAAAAATAAATAAGTATTTTAAGTGCTAAGATAATTTACGGCAGGTTAAATGGCAAAATTATGTAACAAATTTAAGTTCCATTTATTCAGATTTCTTTCAGCTGGCAAAAATTTACTACCAGTGCATCCTTTTTAACGTGAAAGGCTTTATTAAATCAAAAATATTTTGTTTTATGCATCACACACTTTTTTTATTCAATCAATAATAGCTGTTATAGTTATTCATCCAAACGAAGAATATCAAACTTTGCTATACCTTATTTTTTTTGTCACAAACTATTGATTGCATATAGATGGAAAAATGAATGATTCAATATTCTGTGCACTACACAAAATAAAAGTAAAGAAAAACAATTTTTAACTCGGCAAAAAACACAGACGCCTTTGGCATTCCGAAGACGGGGCTCTCGCGAAAGCAGAAATCTCTTGACATACGAATTCCGTCTTCTTTCCGCAGTAATAGCTTCAGAATTCAGTCAAATATCCATTCCTCTTGTTAGGATTCATCTCTACCCCCGCCTAATGGAACGACGTCGGAAAGAGGGATCGTCTTCTCGAGATCGAAAAAGATGAATCCGTGTTATCCGAAATCGTTTAAATAACGTCTCGGAACGTTTTCTTGATTCCTTGTGCTCTGTATTCGAAGCGGTACTATTTAGGGAGGGTCAATACATACCTTTAAATTTTGGATTTGCTTGAGGGGTGTGTTAGAGTGGATGATGAATGGTATTTGCTTATGAAATTGTTATCTTCTGAATTCTTTTTTCTTTTTTGTTTGTACAAAAATAGCATAAAAGGTAGCCAGATTGGCTAGTTATTGCATTTTCAGATGAATGCTACTTCAAGAACATTTAGCCCTTCAGCGCAAGCATTTTATTTGTTAAATTGGAATAATTCAGTACAAAATTGACATCAATTTTACACCAAACTCAGGGCGGCTTTTGCATTAACAATAACATCAATGAAACCAAATATTAAGACAGCATCTAACAATTGATACACTAAAGACGTAATTTTCTTAATATTTTTAAACTTGCAACAGTTCTAAAGGAACTTTACTTTATGCAACACTTTACCATATGCAAGTCTAGGTAGTTCCCTATTAATTAAAAAAAAGATTGGACGCTTTGGTACCACTGCAATTTAATTGCAATCTCTATTGAGGCTATCCTTCTTCAATGATGTATCTGATTTATATGTACACTACATCTTCATCATCAAATTACGTTGTTTTTTTTAAAATTTTTTTATTCAGCTAACTAACGTGAACAAAGAATGCATTTTTCGTTTTAATTCACTTCATTTTATGTATACGTTGGTAATGTAAGATTAATAAATGCTTATAACATGCAGTGATAAAGAGTTCCTAGTATATTAAACAAAACGATACAAAACAAAACATTCTAGATCAAAATAATTAAATATGTCGCTTTTAATCTTTCTTAATTTACTCTGTATTCAATTGAATAATTCCATCATCAGAAAAAAGTAGAGAAAAAAAGAATTTAATGGTGTCTATCAATGACAGATCATAAAACAGATTAAAATCAAAATCTCCTCTCGTTCAAAACAGTTGTTTGCTGAAATAATTATATTTCGTTATGGAGAAAAAACTAGCACATAGGCAAAAGTTTATTTCGAAGAGCAATATCTCATTCCGTACCTTTTCTCTACCAATAATCCATCATAGTTCTTACGTGGCATAAATCAAAACAATCAATTGAATGGAAAGGAACTATAAATATTTTCTCTGCATTATCTAGTTTTCTGACAGCTGGCCAACTTCATTGAATTGAAGATAAAATTCAATATTTTCAATTTATAATCTCATAATGGGATCTTGAAAGTGTTGCAATTATTTTTTACAAGACACTTAACATCAGAATAAAATAGTTTTTAATATTACATTATCAAAACTTTTCGAATAATAACATGCTTCTTTTTGTTAAAAATTGCAACAAGATACCAGCCCTTGTGATTCAATATTACAAAAAAAATTGATTATATATATATATATATATATATTGGTAATCAATATGATTTTAATTATTTAAAAATTAAAAGAAATAAAAATAAATGAAAATTTCTCCGTTTGTTATTCGAAAATTTAATTAGAAAAATAAATCGATGTTTAACGGTAAGAATGATTAATTATGAAATATTAATATAATAAGTCTATTTTTATGATAAAAAAAGAACTAATTAAAAAAATTCATGGATTTTTTTTATATGTGAATAAAACCAATTAAATCAAATGACAACAATTAACTCAAATAATTTAATTTCCTTACTGTTGAAAGTTTTTCAGTCTCTTTTTATGTGTAAGCATAAATTTGCCTTAGTATATAAAGTTCTGGAGATTTTATTGAAAGCTAGTAGACTTGCATAAAATAAAACCTTTTTTGATTTTGGTAAATTTTATTAAGAAAAAAATATATTTGCAGATGAAGTGAAAACTAATACTGTACGTTTTATAATTAAGTTTTTTTATACAGATACATAATTAAAGGTGTTAGACAATTTTTCAAGGTCGGTGCCATCTGATGGTGAGAAATCTGAGAAAAAAAAATATAGTAAATTATTATAATAACAAATGTAAAAGAATATATATATAAACATAAATATTTATATGAACTAAAAATGCATAATTAAAAAAAATAATTTTTTGAATTTTTTAAAGAATTTTTAGATAGATTGATAGATTTTTAGATAGATACACACACACTTTTATTATTTAATACACCACGTGTTAGAATCGACAAAACAACTTAAAAAATGAAGCAGCTTGGATATGACAGTATATAAATTTAAATGGATGCTTTTAAAAATATAAATTCCTTTTGAATATCTTTCGGTTCCAAGTTTTATTAAAACGTTCTTGTTTGCAATTGACAATAATTATTCGATCGTTTTAGAACGCTTATCTTATTTTTAGAACCACATTTATTTAGCAGAACTAACATTTGGGAAAAATGGGGACTGAACGGGTAAAAGTAAAGATATTTTTCTTAATGCTTAGAATGAAGAGCTTTTTAGCACTGAACCCATTTGGCATTAACGCATTTTATACCTAATGCTTTTTTATGACGTAACTGAAGAATTAAAGAGATAGTTCACATAATTTGAATGGATCCAATAATAAAACTAATAAATTTTCATTTAGTTCAAATAATTTTTAATTCATTATATTGAATTAGTGACGGAGTTAATTATTTTATTGGATGAAAATGTTCATTTTTAAAAATTTAAATCCTGATCAAATTTTTAATCAGATTCTATTTGTAGATTTTTAACATGTCTGACAGAATCGCCGAGTATTGAAAATAATAAATTTTGTAAAAGGGAGAAATTTATTTTAGCATTTTTATTTTTATTTTTCAGCGACATGATCAGTATAGTAAAGGTTTGATACAGTATTTTTTTTTCTATAATAAAGAAAGAAAAGCTATATATTTGCGGATTCTTTTAATAAATCTCATGATCTAAAAATTGTATAAGACTGTTTTGTTAAATGTTCAGAAAAAGTAAAGAACTCATTTGCCATGAATGTATAAAAATTTATTTTTAGCTACCATTATTACAGTTCAACTGATTCGGTTGTGAACATGATAATTGTATTTTGTATTTTTTTCTTCTTAATTTTAAGCTCAAAATACAAATTTTTACCACAAAATATTTCACAAAGCTTACAAAGTGTTAGCTAAAAACCAAAGTTCCAGTAAATATATAAAAGTATTCAACGAACAAAAAAAGTATTAACACAAAATAAACACACGACCGAAGTATTACTATAAATAAATGCAGACATAACGAAATTCAGAAAAGGACTAATGATATTACAGACTTGTCAAGGTCAAACAAAACTGTAATCCAGGAAGTAGATCGTTTTTTTTAAAGCGTTACAAAGGCTCTTTGCCGCTGAAGTTGCGCACAAAGCAGCATCACATGCTAGGGAAGATGAACGTCAGACAGAGTGGTTTGAATTCCAGCTTGAACAGGCGATGATAGCATTTAAAGTTTTCACGCCCAGTTAGGATCTATGTACAGAAACATTTTGTAAAATGTTTGTATTTAATTCTATTCATAATATTTGCGAAATTCTTCGTCTTAAAACTTCTAGAGCAATGAGAGATATTAAAAGTTCCAGACATTAACAACATTTATATGTCACTTTCCATTGTGAAAGAGGAATTGCTGTCGTAGCGTTGATTTCCATTTTAATTGCTTCCTCACCTAAAATATCGGATCTATCTTTAATTTACCCATTACTCCAGCAAAAGCCAGAAAATGTTTAAAATGCATAAAATCTTACCCAATGATCTGTCTCTTGATGGTCTATATAAAAAAATTCTCAAACGTTTACATCTAATTAACAGTTAAGAGATAATTTCTGGAAATTCTTTGGAAACTTAAATAAATTTGAACGCTGAAATTCTGCTTGGAAAACAGAGGTCTCAACAAAAATTCGAAAGTGTTTAAAGCCATTTCTCCCTCCATTTTGATATGCAACAAATGACATGGCAGTTTTTATGAAATTATTAATGTTATTTGTCTAGATTATTTACTTTCTGTCGATAAAAAGAGAATAACGGACAATCCATCATCATAAAAGTCATTATTTTCATTTTAAAATATTTACTGGAGGAATTCAGAAGTTAGCCGTATCCCAGGCACATTCATTTTTAATATGGAAAATATGGCAAGAAAAATATTTTAGTTATATATATATCTATCTCTCTCTCTCTATATATATATACTAAAATATTCAATTCATTTAAGTAAATATTGTTCTAATTGAAAAAAAGACAAATATACAGATCTTTCTGGTATTTATTTTTTAATATGTTGGAATTTTATATGCTCTAAGTTTGGAAATTTTACAAATATTTGAATGAATATAAATCACTAAAATAATGTAAATATTAATTGAACAATTAATATAAATTTATTGAAAATATTATGAACATAGAAGGTTTATATACAATAATTATTATAATATTTTATAATAATTATTGTATATATTTTATAATAATTCTCTAAAGCTATCGTTGAAGATAATGGAGATTTTAATTTAGAAAATTAAAATTTCAGGTATAAATAATTTTTATGCAGGATATTTTATTTATTCCATGTACTGCTTATTTATATACAATGATGGTGTAGAACTTTTCAATTCTTAGTTATTACATGAAACAGATTTCAAACTATTCTTAATTATTGAAGTTTATCTAATGAGAAAAGAAAAACTTTTCTTATTAAATGATAATATAGTATGAATAACTAAAATTTATGTTACTTTGATTTCATATCATTAAATACCAACTGCTTTTTAACACCTTAAATTTAATAATTATAAGATTCATATCTTTCTTTAGGAAGTATCTAAAAAAAATATTAAAAAAAATATATATATAAATACTTTATATTTATAAAAGATCTAATAATTTTATATTTTTTCAAAAAATATAAAATTACATCTGCCGATACGAAATGTGATTTTTGAAAATATTTTCTGAAATTCTTATTTCTTTAAATAATCCGAGCTTCACATTCTCATAATTAGAGGAAAAAGTAAAGTTAAATTTATGACCTTCTAATATACGATACGAATTCAAGAGTTCCTCAAAGAAAGCAATTCAATACATCAACTCAATTGAAAAGGCGAATCCAAGCGCGCTCTATGACTTAATTAAAAGTATTTGTGTTCTTTAATTAATTCATGTCTGTAGATCAAAGAAGATTTCTTTCGTTTCTGTATGCGATTCGGAAAAGATTGTGTGACATCTTATTTTTAGAATTCTCGAAATGGAACAAACGGATTAAAAATAAAAGTGAGATCATTAAATAAATTAATTAAAAACCAGGAATAGATTTTGTTCCTTTTACGAGTTCTTAATATTTATGAGGAATCAAATTTCGTTTGGAAAACTTTTAAAATTTGAAGATAAGATACTTTTCTAAATATACAAAATAATGTAATAAATTGTAAATTACAAAATAGTATAAACAGTGAAAGAAAAATTTTAAACAATATTTATGCATAAATATATATATGACAATAATGAATAATTTTGAAAAGAAATTTAATTTATGTATAGTATGATATGTTCAAAATATTTTAACATTCTTATTGATATTTTAAAATTAATATTATGTAAATCAAATTACTGATGATATAAATCGAAAACTCATATAAAATATATAAATAATAGAAATGTATGTTTCTGACTCATACCATTCATATTCAATTTTTGAAACTATTCAAAAAATAATCTTATATCTTTTAAATTGTTAAAGAGTGAAAATGTATTAAAATATATTAATAAAATTGAAAAGTATTTAAAAATGTTGACTTGAAAAATAATCACCTAACGATTAATTCATGTTTAAAGTAAAATAATCCAGTATACATTTTTATGTAGTCATATTTATTTCACCTTTATTTCTTGATATACTTTTTCTTATGTAAAGGAAATAATTTGCAGATGTATATAAATTATATTATAAATTAAAAACTTTATCACACTCTTTTATTGAATGAGATGCATTAAGAAATGGTTAAAACTAAATTTAGAATTAATTAGAATAACAAAAGGATTTTCTTACGAATCTCCTTTTTTTATTTTATTGAATTTAACAAGAAATCCTCGTGCACTACAAAGGAGATTTACAGAAATAATTAAAAGACGAATGATAAAATAATTAAAAAATCCAGCAAATGTTATATTTAATAAAATAAAAAGTTAAAAATAATAAAATGTTAATAAGCACATCCAATAAATGGTAAATTTAAAAAAGACGCAAGACAATACAAAGAGAAATAAGAGTGAGCTAATGAAAGAGATTTAAGAAAACTAAAATAAGAATTAACAAATTTACAAAAGGCTGTAAAAGCAGGCCTCGTATTAACTAGTTCAAAAAGTTCGAAGGCCATTTCACTTTTTGAAGTGCCAGTTCTGTCCTTAAAATGATTCTAGAATGTTCAGGTCTGTAGAAGATGTTTTTTAAATGTTTTCTGATTTGAAATCAAAAACAGGAATACAATTTTATTAATTAGAAAATTAGGTTAAAAAGTATTTTTCCACATACATTTGCAGGCGAAACAAATTTTTTGAAGGATAATTGAGTTTATTATTTTATAATAGTGATAATTGATGAAGTATTTGTTCTTTTATTATTCACTCTTTTTTTTTTTTTTTTTTTTTGATAACTTAAACATTACATTTCAAAAAAATATGAAAGGCTTTTAAAATTCAAATTTTATTATTCATAATATTCAATAGTTTGGTATAACTGAAAAATTAAGAATTCACACAGTTCTGTCTTGCTTTCCGTCTGTAACCGCAGTTGTTTGATAAGATTGTGCAATTCATACACAATGTGCATATTTTAAGAATAAGTTATACAACACTTATCTTGTACTAATGACGACTACTAAGCAGTAATATATACGTGTATAGTACTTTTTCTCTAAAATCGGCATTATACAGAAAATATCCCTCAATTTATGTCAGGCCTGAAAAGCGTTTGAACCCATATGATATATCCATTTAATTTACAAACATTTATTTACGTGCATTCGATACGTTTCCTCATTTTTTGAAAATGTTTCAAATCTTCGTTTGTCTATGCAAATGTATTGCAATTACATACGATGTTATCCAATTGAAAGAAATTCTTTTTTATTAAAAAGAACTTTGCATGCTTAAAATAGAATATTTGATATCTTATGTAATGTACACGGGCATATCCTTTTCAATATCATTTAGTTTGATAAATTTAAATTTAGAATGGACTGGATAATATTATAAAGATAAAAAAAAACCTATGCAAATTATTTATCTAGAGGCCATATCAAGTAATATATATCAATTTAAAGAATACATTTTTATCTTTTGACAATTTTTTTAATAAATAATAATCTTTTGAAGAAAAACATCCCTTCATTAGATGAATTTTATAACAGTTAATTATAACGATTTCAAATGGTTTTCTACAGAATATCTAAATATATTGTAAAACTATAAAATTATTTTGTTTTAGACAAACATGTTACGAGAAATTTATTAAAAACTTTTAAGAGATGCGCATAATAATTATATTTTTATAAGTTTTAGACGAATTCAGTAGTAATTTATGTTTCGTTTTACCTTATGTAAATTTTAAAAATATAGATATTTAATATTTTTAATTTATTTAGGAAGTATTTTTTTTCCAATGCAGCTGGCAAACAGACATGGACGTCTTGGATGCCTTAAGGCAAGCGCTGCACAGACGTTACTCACTTTGCATTACTCAGGAGGCGCGTGTAACTTGAAGATAAGCCACGGACGCGGAGTAACAATGCCCCCGCCACACTCTAAGATCCTATTAGACCGGGACCTACGGTTTAAAGTGGATTCCGAACCACTACACACATCCATAGCACCGCCGGGACTCGAACCCGAAACCTGTGGTACCGAGCACCAGTGCGCTAGCCACTCGGCCATTCAGGCCCTTTATTTAGGAAGTATATTTCTGCATATATGTAAATAACTTTAAGATTAATATTTATTAATTTGATAATAAATCAATAAGAAAACCATGATGCGAATATTCTTTTGGTATTCTTTTATTGATAAACCCATGAAAAAGTTATACCTTTTACCTTAACTATGCCTTTTTGCGTTTTTTAATTAATTATACCTTAACTTTCATTTTTACTGTTTTATTTATTGATTCACTTTTTGATCAAAATAAATATTTTTAATTTGCGAAAAAGTGGTTATTTTATATTAAAACTTAAATCCAAGGATAATTTATGTACAGATTTTTAAACACGTTTTATTTAAATTGTGAAAGAGGTGTGTTATAATTTTGATTTTGGGAATGATGCACAGATGAGTTGCTTATGGAGGTGAATGTATAATGCGCTCAGCTTGGAACGGTCGCTAAAATTCAATTTATTCTCAGTCACTTACAAAATGGTGCTCACTGGCTATACTCCCGAATTTCAGATACTTTCGTTTCTTTTTCACTTACCAAGCTAATAACTGTCTCGTGCTCTTTTTTTCGTGACTTCGAGGAAGATTGATTGGCCAACATCAGTAAGCGCCAATCCTATCGCCAATTTTTGAATTTTTTTCCCAGTCTTTTTCCTTTTTTTCAGGACATACCCAGCTTATTTTGTCAGAAAAACTATTTTATATAATACAGTAAATAAATTAATCAATGTAAAGAATTGACAATTAACATTACAATGCATTTTAACAACAATACATTATAATGCATTCTAACATTATTAAATGCATAACAATACGTTACTACAATGTATTGTAACGTTATTACAATACTTAACAATACGTTATTACAATACAGTTACAATACATAACAATACATTGTAATAAAGTATTGTTATACATAACAATACGTTATTACAATGTATTATAACAGTACGTTATTACAATGTATTGTAACAATACGTTACGTTATTACAATGTATTGTAACAATACGTTACGTTATTACAATGTATTGTAACAATACGTTACGTTATTACAATGCATTGTAACAATAAGTTACGTTATTACAATGCATTGTAACAATACGTTACGTTATTACAATGCATTGTAACAAAACGTTATTACAACGCGTTGCAGCAATGCCTTATTACAATGCGTTACCAATTTTAGAATTTGTTTCTTATTTATTACAATGATTATCACAATACAGCGCATTTTACTAACAATATTAAAATGAAATCTTTCTTAACAATTCTTTCTAACAATTCTTTTGTCTGAGATCAATAGAAAGGAAAGAAAATCAAGTGCGATCCATTATTATTCGACAAGTTATAAATCATTATTAATAATTTGCAGTGTTTGTTGATATTCTACTCGGTTGCTGTGCCTAATTTGCAAGCGAGCTTTTTTTATTGGTTTGGGCTTTTCATCTTGATAATTTCTATATTTTTTGCCATTTAGCAGGAAGATAAATGTAAACAGTCTGGTAGAAAAGAACTCCATAAAAAAAAATTGTCTCGTGCTTTGTCCTTTTAGGATCGAAGCATTTTATTTCCGAAAGATTATCGTATTTCTTGCTCTTCATAAAAGCTGATTATCTTTTCTTCTAAATTGCGTATAATTTTTTGTTATTTGTGACGTTGTGTATTGCATTTTTTTTTATATTGTCAATTCGGGTTTAATATGCAAAACGATAAAATAATCTACTGCTTGAATTTATGATTATTGGATTGCTATCACTCTTATGAGCATAAGAATTATTTTTATGTACATTTCATTATCTTTTATTTTTATTAGAAGAATTAAAATGCTGATTTTTTTTATTTTACTAGCTGAAAAGTATATATAAACAAAATAACTATCTAAACAATATTTTCTTTATCAACCTAGTTTTTCACCGAAAGTAAAGCAAATTGATAAATTGCCAATTATTGTTACCAAATTAACAAATATTGTTACTACCAAATATTAATTATCATTTACTAAATATTGTTATTACCGAATTATCAAACATTATTAACCCAAACTGATAAATTTTCTATTTGATTAATTCTATCTTGTAATTAAAAAAAAAAAACATTTTTAAATGTTATGCCATTATTTTAAAATTAAAGAAAAAAGAAACGTATCTGAAAAAAAGCACTTGGACGTCAAATAATGAAATTTTAATTTTGATTAGAAAAAATTTAAGAATTCGACATTTTAAAGACACAAAGAATTATAACTTTCGTCAATTGTTCTTCTTTACAAGTTGACAGATTTTACATTTTCTGCATGATCGCGAGA
>BPLQ01012806.1:0-112429 GCA_021605075.1 Caerostris darwini
GAATGAGCATTTTGAAGTAGAGGAAGGATTCTTATATGAAGCAGGAATCGCCGATTAAAAATATATGAGTATTCTGTACCATTCTATAAGTAAAATTGTCGAAAACTTGTCTCAAAACTTTGAACGCGTTTTTCTCGGAACTACTTTTTTCGAGCTGGCGGTAAAGATATCTCGATTTTAATGAACTGATTTACTTCAAATTTGGAGGGATGTTCTCTATACATCGCTTCATCGCGTGAACCCTGCCCAAAAACTATAACTTCTCATTTGTATTTTTAAAAAATTCGAATTGTTAAAAATATGAAAAAATTTTTTTTTTTCAAACTGCCGCCATTTAAAAATTTTTTTTTTTAACTTATCCAAGGGTTATACGATAGCGGCATCTATAATAATTAAGAATCCGTCTGTTTTTTATGTTTCAGATCACCAGGAGGGTTGGAATAATGCACGCCAGGACACCCTCTTTTTTTGACCCCACTTTGACTGCTCATAACTTTGTCAATTTTTTAATTTTTTTTAATAATTTTTATGTAATAATAAAACATCAATAAACAAATGATAAAAAAATTGATACTAAAAATATTTTTTGTTTCCTTTGTACAGCGCTTCAAAAACCGGGCGAAATTCATGCCTCTACAGTAGAATACTCCCTTAATAATCGTTTGATCCTAAGCTTCTAACCGATTCTAGAAGTTCTCGAAGTTAGCTGTCACATCACCAGATCGATCGCCAAATATCTTGCCAGACGTGTTGTTCTCACTGCAATTTTTTTAGCCATTCGTACATTTTTTTTATTTAATTATTACAGAACAAAAGAATTTTTCACATCACAAAAAAAAAATAAAACGATACATTATGATAAAATTTTATTAATTAATTAAATCAGTAATTATGTAAATTTTACAGTTATATTAATAAAAATTGCATTCTATATTTAGTGAAATTCTAAATATAGAATCGTGGAAGTGAAGGTTGCATTTTTCTTCCTCTTTCATGTGCCACTAATGCAATCGTTTTTTTCCGATGAGACAGCTGTCAATCTCTCGAAAATGCATCTTATCATATCTGTTCCTGAATTATCTGAGAAGCCGAATTCTGCACGATGTGCAGTTCGATTTCGAACTGTTGCTAGGATTCAAATGACAAAACGATACGAAATTAATTCTGAAGCAGTTGTTTTTATTATTAAAAGCTAACAAAAAAAAAAGTAATTCGATGTAAAGTTTAATAAGATTGTCAAGATACAGTACTTCTCATTATTATACCCATAATAACAGTAGAAAAAATTTTAAATTTCAAAAGGCTTCAACGTTATTAAGTGGAATAACTTGATATCTTTATTGTATGATATATTATATAAATATTTTTAAAAACTATATTTTTCAGCCTAAGTAAGTCTTACAAAAGTTTTCGCATACGATGTAGGTTCGTATTAAATGTTTAATTAATTTTTTTGTTCCTTTCTTTGTTTTTAATTTAATTAATTTTTTCCTAATGTTTCTTTTAAGTGTTTTGTTAATTTAAATGGATTGTTATTCATTTTCGATAAGCAATTAAAAAAATTTTTTTAAACACTGTTTGCTTATCTTATGGAAACATGTTTGTTTGTCCTTCATACAAACTCCTAGTTATTTCACTGGAGGTTTCAAATTTTTCGAGTACATAGGTAATGGCAAACCATAGACTACTTTAAAACTTGGAGATTCTCCTGACATTAGTTCCAAAATTCCCTGCTTTATTATTTAATTAAAACCTACTTTTTATTGCCACCAGATGGCGCCAGTTAAGTTATTCTAAAAAAATAAGGCAAATAATTTACAACATACCTTTTTAATCTATTTTCCAATCTAATACTGTTCTATTCTTAAAAATAAATGTTAATAGACTATAGGTGAAGACAAAATTGTTTTTTATTTTTTTTTTATAAGACGAATTATTTAAAATCTCAAAACTTTGAATTCTGCACAGATATTTTTCCATAAAAAAAATTTACAGAAAAAAAAAAATGTTTCAATTTCTTTAATTGGGCAATGCTGAATCATATCTGCTAGCATTAAATTAAATTGCTTGTTTAGAAAATTTAACGGTTTTTACGTGTTTATTGGTATAATAGAATATCTTCTTGATCAGGGCAGCTTATATTGTTCGAAATTCGTAAATTAATTATTAATCTGATATTTGAAAACGATTATATTATTAAAAAAATTATTCAAATAAGGAATTGTATAGTATTGAAATGCTTTTTCTGTTATAAAACGTTCTAAAAAAAGTATTGTTCGATAATTAGTAAATCAAAATCAGTGACGCCAACAATGGTATTTCATCAAATAGAGTAAATAACCCTTCGAAAAAAAAGTAAAATAAAATCCCAAATTACTGGCTACAAAACAAAGTAGAATATCAAGAAAATTGTGGAAATGTGTAATTTCAAAGAATAACTCTATCACACGGGTATCACAGCCCGATGCCAAAGACGAAATTCTCTATATAAAGTATCGGAAGTTTAGAATTCCGTCTAAATTAAGTAAATTAATTATTAAATTAAGTAAATTAAATTGGAACTTATTGATGGCTCCATGCAGCAAAAAATGTATATTGGCATCCTAAACGAAAATTTAAAATAAAAAAAACGACTTCGAATATTGGCCAAAACCACTAAAAAAACGTTCTTGCAGCTGGAATTCACTTTTATATCTCAAACAAGTTTGTTCTACTAAATAATGACCCCAAGATCGAGATATGAAAATATATTCATGCTTGATTTCTTCAAAGCAATGAATTTTCGAAATTTTATTTAACAAAGTGTTTTTGTAAAATATCTAGATAGAATCAGCTGCATTGATAAGAATAAAAAAAAAGCCATGGTTTTTTTAAAATACTAATTAATAGCAATAGGAACTCACATTTGTAAGACTTAATTGAATAGTTTTTACTGACATAACTTCCGTTGCATAACAACTCGGAAGAATGCAATATTAAAATTCCCAATCAAAATTAAAGAGATAATGCGATGATAATGATGCTTATTATGTGATTTCAATGATAAAAATTATTTATCTTATTTTTATCGCAAATTGAATATTAGGTCGAATACTTATCTCCTTGATTTCTATTTGAATATGAACTTCAAGAACACTTTTGAGTGGTTTTGCCCAATATTCCATGTCATATTCGGCCTATTTTGTTCCATTTTTCACGCATTCCAGATTTCAGTGGCTGCTTTAAAAAAATGTTCTACTGGGTTCAAATCTGATGGCTGGAAACATTTCTTTTCAATTCTACATTAACAACAAAACATTCAGTCAGAATGCTTGAGATTGCTATCCTGGTAGATCCGAATCCAATCTATAATCCAAAATTTCCACTTATGATGTCAATATGCATTTACTGATGCATGGAGCCATCAATAAATTCCAATTTAATTTACTTCAGGGTATAATAGGCACCCCTTCTCTATAATTACTTCATTGCCATATTTAACGATTGGGACAAGTTCTCTTTTTCGTCAGTTTTATCCAAACCGTTACTCAACCACTAGCTCCAAATTGATTACATGTACTTTGATTGAATAAATGTCACTGCAAAAGCATTTTTTTTTTTTCCCTTCATGTTTCCGAAAGACGAAATTTGAAACTTCGGATACTATATATAAATAGATAATTTCGTCTTTGGCAGCGGGCGATGATATGTGTGTGATCGATTTATTCTTTGAAATTACACATTTCCACGTAACGTAATAAATACATGAGAAATTTCATGTTCCTCATCCTCATTACACCAAAAACACTCTTGACCACAAGAGGGGCCGTTGTTCCACATTCGGATGGATGTTATTGTGTGATGCCGAATAAAGTCGTCCAGCAGAGTGAGGCACTCACATGCTGTCAGAATTCCGCCGAATCGCATCGTTTCTCAAAGAAATGACTGTAACGCACACCTTCGGCTGGAATCGAATCATCGTCTACGTGCAGGCTATGTTAGATACATTAACTGTATATTCGGAAATAACATTATTCATTTTAGCATGTTGTTGTCAAATTAAATTAATATTTATCTTACAATTAAAAAAAAATTAAATTGTAAGATAATTTTTTTAGTATTAGACTATCGTTTTCAAATATTCGTCAAAAAAACAACAGATACTTTGCAAATTCAGTGTTACCCAGAGTGTATCCCAGGGTACCTGCTACACCTCCTACATTAGGCCATCCCAATTTTAAACAAACACCTCCAAAGGCCTGGGGATTCACAACTTTACCCCTTAAACATTTACTTTCCAATTGATTGTGCCCATCTTTTGTGAAACCGGTTTGTCTCAGTGTGGACGGAACCCTCAGAGTGAGTCAACTGTCTCGCTCCGCTCTATCCAGAGTCGGTTTTTGCCGCATATCAAACGGATCCCTTACTGACACCATTTTCCCCCACTACCACACGCAGCAAGTGATAGCGTGGCGGTTTCCGCTCTCAGAAGAAGACTCTCGAAACGAGAACGACTTGATTGTCTCGTTCTCTCATCTGGACGCGGCTTTTGGTAGAGACCCATGAGCTTTCGATTCGGTTTTTGTTTACCCTAATTCGAGAATCAAACGATCCTATCAATTCGAGCCAATTGATATTAAAACAAAATTTCATCCATTAAATGATTTCATTCTAAAGATATAAATGGCCCTGTTGGCAAAGTGACTAGTGCTCGGCACCACAGATTTCGGGTTCAAGACCCGGCGGTGCCATGGATGTTTTTAGTGGTTCGGAATCCGCTTTAAACCGTAGGTCTATATGACCGTAGAGCTCAGAGAGTCCAATCAGACTTCTCACCCACATCATTCCCAAACTGCAAAGGGGCAACTCTGCTCTAGGCACAGTGATGCGGTTTAGTAATAGTAAAGATATAAATAATGCTACAAAATACAAAAATCGCAGTTATGTATTTGGCACATAAAACAGAATCTACAATAAGGCCAAAATCCGAATGGATGCGCCAAATTTTAAATAATAAATAACGTATAAATTTTTTTTATATATATTTTATATATTAATCTAGTTATGAGCACATGTAGATGCGCATAGAAATGACTAACACTTGTTTTTCTTTTTACAAATATTCCACCTTTACGCCGATTTCGTCATCATGACTGCTCTAAAACGGGACCCACGCAACGTGTATTGGTTAACAATTTCTAAGTATTTCCTTAATAGTGGAAGCAGAGGCCGAATTTTTTAACGAATTCTTTAACAGACAAATAAAAATAGTTCTTACTCACTCAAATATTTTCGAACGTTTTTACATTAAAGTAAATAAAAGTAAAATATTTTTCAAATATTGAAATTCTGAAGCTGGTTTTATTTTATGGCAAATTTACTCCAATAAACTAAAGTTTTGTCAATAATAGAATTAGAAAAATGTTCATCAATACAAAATATTAACGACAAATACAAAATATTATTTATCCTGAAGGGGAAGAAAAAAAAAAAGTATTTTTTCTGCTTTGTTTTTAAAATAAGCGAATGCAAAATGTATTCATTTAAAAACTACGGGATTTTTTTTTTTCTCCACCCCTATCTTTATTTAGTATATAGTTAACGCTGATGAAAGCAGCGATTCTGAAACAAATAAGTTAGAAAATGAAATGAAAGAAATGCTACCTTTTTTTTTATTGAATTAGAAACCAACGCTAAAAGAATTCTTTTGTGATTTTTGGACTGCTCCTGGTATTAATAATAACTGAAGGAGACGCAGTGCTGTGGTGTGAATGCGTCTCTGAACAGATTTGCAGGGGGGGGGGAGGAGCAAAAGCATGAACGAGGGGTGTGGACACAGAACTACTATATGTTACAATGGTAACTTAAGCAGAGCGAGTGGCCTAGCTTTTAGCAAATGCATAATCGATGACGTTGTTTCAAAGGGTCAAGCTGTCTATAGGAATACGACTTTTTGGGCTTTAAGGATTCGTCTTGATGTCCCTCTATCCTGCGTGTTGCCCATGGGCGACAGCAGCACACATTCCAACATACAGAATTTTTATTTTAAAGAAAATCCCCTAACTCGGGTCCCCTAACTCTGGATACCCCTAGCGGAGAAAAAAGTGTTTTATGCGCCTGCGTGCGCAGAACTCCTGGTGTTAAGTGTCGTGCCAGATTGGCAAGAGTGGAACAGTATGGCTATTAAGTGTAATAAACGTATTTGTTAAGTTTTCAATGTGTGGATTATTATTGTGGTGTGTGAGTGTGAATACCAATTCAGTCCACTGTGTGCTATTGTACGAGAACACCGGGTAAAAATTGAATTATAAATTTTACAGAAAGATATATTTTTCTATAGTTTTTAAAGAAATTCGAGCACTGACAAACATACATTGCTTTGATTTAGATAGATAGGTAGAAAAAAAATATTTATTATTATTATTTTATGCACACACTTTAGCGCTTGAAGGCCATTTTCTTGACTACTACAACGAGAACACCCCTGCAATTTGAACGAACATTTCAGAAATGGTGCCTGGGAAATTTTCTGCAGTCCCCCCGACCTCAATGATTCGGCCTACTCTTGGAGATCCCCCCCTTCCCCCTCAAATGGAATTTTCGGTTCGGTTGCCTCGCAGGTTCAGAGGAGATGAGATCAGATGTTTCGTGCATTTATTTCCGGGTAATTTCAAGCTAACGTCAGAGAAACCGGTACACACTAGCTACTGTTCGATTCCGCTCTGCAAATAAAAGTAGAAATAAATAATATTTCCGGTCGTATGAGTGATGTAGAACGAATTCATTTTTAGCAAAATAACTTCGAGAATCAACAACAAGAAGAAGGAAAAAAAACGAAGGGAAGATTCTGACGATAAAATGCGTGAAATATTAAAGGAATGTCTTATGAAGGAGGGTGACTTCCACGTGTTTCAAATCTTTCATCTCAAAAAAAAAAAAAAAAAGAAATATTCAATATTTTAAAAACTACTTGAAACTAAACTATTGTCTGGTTATTGAATGCAGACCCTATTAGATTCACTACCACAGTGAAAAGATATCCGCCGACATCTACAACTGGAAATTTCATTTCAAAGTGAAAATGCAAAGCGATGAAAATTCCCCACTCAGAATCAGAATAAGAAAATGAAGTATTTCATCTGAAGTAAAAGAAGCTCTTCTTCACTTTTAAGGGGCCTGAATGGTCGAGTGGCTAGCGCCCTGGCGCTCGGTAACACAGATTTCGGGTTCGAGTCCCGGCGGTGCCATGGATATTTGTAGTGGTTCGGATTCCACTTTAAACTGTAGGTCCCGGACTGTTTAACCTAATGTGTGCACAAGATTACCATAGAGCGACAAATCAAACCAAATCAATCTTCCCTTTTAGGTGCCAGGTGGTTCCCAGATAGAGGGAACACTTGGAAAACAAAGCCGATTCGAAAGTTCCTGTGTCTATGCCATTAATAGGCACTCTAAATAAGTATAAATCCAGAAAGTTCTTTTATTGTGTTCGATGCAGAAGGAGACTGGGAATCCCCAAAGTGAATAGGCAAGTCTCACGTCACAGAACGTGCGCCTCGGATGCCAGGCTTTCGATAGGCTGGCGTGTGATTTCGATACCCCGTGGAAACTCCATTTTAAATAATCTGAATTGTAGTTGTGTGATGTCAGTGCAATGTAACGTCGCGTCAAGGAGCAAAATGTCGACCCATCACAAGTCTTGAACGTAGCGCATTCAGGTTGTGATGCGTCAACGCTTCACCTAGGTGTGAATGCGTCTTAATAGACTACTTTCGGTGCAACCTGATAAATGCTGAATCTGCTATGTTTTAGTTTTTCCAAGCACACACGATTTCAGCAAAAATTATACTCTTTGAAATAAAAGTTATGTTATAATTCAGTTTTAGTGTAATATTCAATTAACTATAAAAAAAGTGAAAACGATTTGGAGATCCAGACTCTTATTGGCTTATCAGCTGCACGCAAATTGTTATAATCCCAAATAACCAGTACTTTTCAAAGTTAAATATTGTATGATGCATTTCATTACATAGTATAAAAAAATAGGCATTTTTAATGTATTCAGACTCAAATTAGTAAATGACTGGAAATAAAAGAAAAAAATTCCATTACATAATAATCAGACACATTGGATTCAAAAAGTTTTGTCACGTTTCTTTTTATCAGTAACTCGATTGCATTTTGAGAGAAGAATCTTTGTTCTACGTCATTTGATAAAATACACTCAAAAGAATAATACTAAATGAGTCATCGCCATAAAATTATGAATCATCTTCTAAAAAGAAGACGACTCGAAAGAGATTTCGAATGCATTCTGCGCTCTGCTTTCCCAATGCATTTTCTGTTTATTTCGGAGTCTGATTTTAATGACAATAGTTTAAAAATATTAAAGTTAAAGATGTATTTTTTGCTTCTCCTGCAAAGATAGACGTTCCGTTAAGTTTTAAAATTTAATTGAAGTTCATTTAACTTTCGCATTCAACAGAATTTTTTTTTGTTTCTCTTTTCTTATCGATGAAACGGGAGTTTCACTTGTGTATGCCATTAACAGCTCTATAATTAGTAAATGAGTTCTTCCGGGGATTTTTTTAGAGGCCACTGTATCACGATTGTGTATGGGAGAAAATCCGGAAAACTTCCACTACCTAACCCAGTTGTCGATAGGCTAGACACCTATAGTTCGTTCGCAAATAGCATGGGATGGTAAACATCCGGTTTAATGGGTGAAACGGACAAATCGATGACTTATGAGGGGTGCTAGTGAAATAGAGCTGCCCAAAGCTGCTTTAAAAGAATAAAGTACAATAGTGAGTATGGAATTTTTTTTCCATCTAGTTTTTTTCTCAATATCGTGCCCATCTAAACTATTAATTTTTAAAAATTAAAATTCTTTTTATCGCCATTAAAATCCAACCTAAATGACATTTCCTCCCCTAGGACACCGCTCTTTCTAAATTCGTCCGACTTGGCCGCTTGCCAATTTTCCACTATCGGTGGTTGGGCTATAGACATGCTGTAACAATGACCGTCAAGTTTCCTTGCTCATGAAAGCAGTGGCTTCAACGCACGCCACCACCTGATTTGAAGTTGTCCCTTCCTAATTGTTACCACAGTAACACGAGTCGGGCTTCAGTTTTCATTTTATTTATTTTTTTATTTATGTTTTTATTTATTATATTTTTATTATTATTATTTTTATTTATTATTTGTTTTTTAATATTGTTTATCTGCTTGCTCGACTAATGTAAGCCCCGAACACACTCACTGATGGGTGAAAAAGAAAGGACATTGTCTTCTAATAAAAACTACCTCTCATTTTCATGTCTATTGTAGATTACTCGAACATTTCCTACCAGACATACTCTGATACATGCGGTCTTTATTGTCATGGAATCTCCTCGTTCGCAAATGCAGTGACTGCAATGAAAGATGCCAGAGGATTCGAACCAGGAAATTCCTGCACACGGTGACACTGGATGACGAATCCGTTTAAGAAATTGTGTACTCCCTTATTTCACAGTTTTTTAAATAGGATCCAGCTGCTTTTGGTCTGGTTCTGGTTTCGGCGAATTCATTCCAACATTCAAATTTATAAAATAAATATTTCTAAAACAGGAAAAATATATAAAAATCAAGCACAAATTAAAAAAATAAATAAATAAAAAGAAGAAGAAGATATGTTAAAGAAAATTTAACAATAAAGGACACTAAAATAAGCTATTCAATCGCCATTAAAATAAACTTATAAACTGCAGCTATTGCAGGGCTTGATGACCGGGTGGTTAATGTCCTGTCGCTCAGTTCCCCAGGTTTCGGGTTCGAGTCCTGGCGGTGCCATGGATGTTTGTAGTTGTTCGAAACCCACTTCAAGCTGTAGGTCCCGGTCTTCTATGACTGTAAGGGCGTAGTGCTGACTACTCTACCCCGTAAAAAGTAAAACATCTCCCGTCTAGAAATCTGCCAGCAGGCAGACGGCCTTGGCCCACCATGGGGTTGTTGCGCCATTGATGATGATGATTCTATCGCCAGAAATCTATGAGTGAAGCGCTGCATAATTCTGCATTAAAAAAAAAAGTAAACTCGATTGTGATAGGAGAAGGCTTAACAGTCTTCGATCTATAGTCAGATGCCCGGTGGGAGTTTTTCCGAGTTTCCTACGGTACATGCACATGTGGAGCAATTTAAATGTAAATACTTTTTGGAAGGCGTCCCTTCTACCGGTCAGTGGCACACATAATACATACACAGTCCAGTTCCATTAATGTGACCCCCACCTACTTTCGACGTCAACGTGAAATAACCCATCACAAAAGGCAGGTGACAGCACATTGCAGTGGAGTGTATATAAAGAATCCCACTTAATACCACACTCCACATAAAGACAGAATATACAAGAGTGTATATTCTGGCTTTTGACAGGTGGTCACATTAAGGTGACTGGACTGTGTATATACATACATAAGGCTATACAAGTGGAAAAAGGATTCTGATTTATCCCTCTTTTTAAAGTAAGATATCTGTCTGTGTTTCTTAAAACTTATAAATTGCAAGACATACATTTATTTCTTTGAGAAAAATTTATAGCCTCAAAGAAATAAAAATAATCAGCTTTTAAACACATTTTATTTTCGTGTGTACGGAAACTAAACATTGCGTCATTTAAAAACGAAAGAATAATTTTAAATGAACAATTAAAAATAAATTAATGTTTTAAAATTCATTAATAAACTATAATGTTTCATTTTCAATGCTGAGCCTATAGATGCTAGTATGCTCTATAATGAGTGAGCAATTTCGGAACATCCTTTTATTCCATTTTCATAACATTCTTAAAACGCAGATTCAGCCTGTCTTTCTCTTTTTCCCCGACAAATGAAATGCACATTGAAATGTTGGCCATGAAAACTGAAATGAGAACGAAGCGATTCGTTTCACTTTTCGAAAGCGCTTCGCGAGGAACGTCTCCGTTGAGTTCCAGGCGGATTATTATTGGATGTCGCAATTCTAGCAGCTGGTCAGACAATGAAAAAACATCCCTTTTCGCAAATGGCGCTCGAGACAATGGATCTACAAATATGTACATCAGAACACATTCGCTCCTTCACCCAGCGCAGCTTTTGTTTTGTTCCGAAAAACGCTCGTTTCTTTCGAATAGCATTTATTGAATGTTTATTCAATTTTCTTTCCACTTATCATCCGTAAAGTGAAATTTCGTTTAATGTTGCAGAATGCCATTTGTATTCCGACGCTCGACTGTGGCGAAAGAACAGTCATCTTATTAAAAAAAAATAATAATAAAATGCATTTAAGAAAAGATTAGGACTTTCGTGAACTTGTGAATAAAAAAAAGGTTTTGTTTTTCCAGCAACATAAAAAATTTTAGTGCAAGTTTTGTATTATGAAAAAAAAAAAAAAAAAAAAAAAAATTCAATTTTTTCTTTTTTTTCTATTATCAAATATAGCACGACTTGTAACCCGATGATAGCGTGCACAATGAGCATTGTCGACACTGCTTTGGTTCGAGGGCGATCAAAAGTTCACATCGACAATTAGGCTACCTGTTGGGAGTTTTACTGGTTTTCACCCATACGAGCGAACATTCAAAGCCGCTATCCCTGTTCTCTTCCGTAAAACACTACTTCATCTTTAGAGCTGAAGATATCCAAAATTCGAACACAAAATTCGCTGTTTAAATGCATCTATAATAAAACACTTATTATAATACGGCTATTATTTTGGACTGACTTTCAACACATTCCAAAAACGCATTAAAATTCTAAAAAACCGAATCGCTAATCTTTTGAGGAGTGTTCCATGGTGCGGAAATGATTTTTCATTAAAATGAGCCTATCTTGAAAGGAGATCGCTGCGTGCTTTGAATATCTCTGCAGCTTTAACGAGGTATTAGAGGGGAAAGAAAAAACGCATTCCATTTTTTAGGATAAATTTAACAGTAGTATTTAAAAGTAAATATTTTTCATTCTATTACAAATAATAGTATATAGATTCCTAATTTATTTAGTGCTACTAATTATTCAACAGTTATAACACGTCTTTGAAAAATTTCAATAATTTTTTTTCTCTTTCTAATGCAGCTGGCAAACACTTAGTCTTGGTTGTCTTAAGGCAAGCGCTGCTCAGACGTTACTCACTTTGCATTACCCAGGGGGCGCGTGTAACTTGAAGATAAGCCACTGACGCGGAGTAACACAGCCCCCGCAACGCTCTACGATCCTACTAGACCGGGACCTACTGTTTAAAGTGGATTCCGAACCACTACAAATATACATGGCACCGCCGGGACTCGAACCCGAAACCTGTTGTACCGAGAGCCAGAGCGCTAGCCACTCGGCCATTCAGGCCCTAAATTTCAATAAATAAAACAATTTTTACAACCTAAAACAACAACAACCTAAAATTAATTAAATAAATTAAATTAAACAACAACCTAAAATTAATTTAATTTTTGAAAAAACTGCATTAACATCCAGTGTCATCCACTTCAAGTTAAAAAAAATGTATTTGAACTTGAGTGGATGAATAAAAAGTATTTTATGAAGGATTAAAAACTTGAGCAAGATATATATATATAGGGAGAGTGTGAGCTAATAGAAGGAATTGGAAAAAATAAAATAAATGGAAGTAAAAATCAAATAATAATTAAAATAAAATTAAAAAGGAATAGTAAAAACGTGATTAAAAAAAATGTTGATTTTTTTGAAGATGCTCCGCAATCTCAGCACATTAGAAAAAAAGAAATTCGTAAGCTAAATTGGTTTGGTTTGTTTGTCGCTCTACGGTCATCTTATGCACACTTTAGGCTAAACAGACCGGGACCTACAGTTTAAAGTGGATTCCGAACCACTACAAACATTCCATGGCAACGCCGGGGCACGAACCCAAAACCTGTGGTACCGAGCGCCAGAGCGCTAGCCACTCG
Organism: Caerostris darwini; assembly: GCA_021605075.1. NCBI lineage: Eukaryota > Metazoa > Arthropoda > Arachnida > Araneae > Araneidae > Caerostris > Caerostris darwini. The sequence goes on from BPLQ01012806.1 coordinate 12,920, forward strand.
GCCATTCAGGCCCCGAGCTAAATTGGAAAAACACATCGGAAGGCGATACATAAAAAACTATAATAATAAAAAAGCCAGAAAAATAATAAATAGATGCCATTGAAATAAATTTCCCGTACCCGTAGAACAGATAAAATATTTGAAATGCAGTGTGGATTTTACAGTGAAACTATTGTGGCCTGCAAAGCGAAAATTTGGAAGGACAGCTCGGACAACACTTTTTTTATTCAAATGCAGCTGGTAAACACTTAGATAGTCTTTGATGCCTTAAGGCAAGCGCTGCACAGTCGTTACTCACTTTGCATTACCTAGGTGGGCGCGTGTAACTTGATGGTAAGCCACGGACGCGGAGTAACAATGCCCCCGTAACGGTCTACGATCCTATTAGACCGGGACCTACGGTTTAAAGTGGATTCCGAACCACTACAAACATCCATGGTACCGCCGGGGCTCGAACCCGAAACCTGTGGGCACCGAGCGCCAGAGCGCTAGCCACTCGGCCATTCAGGCCCTAAATTTCAATAAATAAAACAATTTTTTTTTTTTTTTTTTTTACCTCAGTGTGGTGAGAAAATAGATGATGTAAAAAAAAAAAAAAAAAAAAAAAAAAAAAAAAAAAATCAGGTGAAAGTTATCCCATAATTGCACTTTAATATAATTATAAAGCAAATTTGATTAAAAGTTATTATAAAAATAGCGGTTTTCGTCCTAATTAAGAGAATTAGAATTATTTTATAATTCTTAATGATATATAAATAAAGAAAATAAAAAATTAACTCCACGGTACACTTTTTATAAAATTTGCTGGATTTTATATAAATTAAAAAATAATAATATTTTTAATGGATTTCGCAAATTATTGTATTATGTGCAATTTAAAAAAACCCACATAATTGGAGTAAAGGAAAACTCATATTCAAAGAAATAGAAATGAAATTATTTCTTTATTTTATTTTAATCAAAATATGCATAATTCAATAATTTTCAATCTAATTAAAATAGCGTGTATTAATTAAAACATATATGAATAATTTTCAACATTATCATTTGTGCTAATTATTAATAACAATTTTTATCAATGGAATATTCTTACTTTTGTTTGATTTTATTCTTTTTACGAGTAGCGCGTATACTACCTCAAATGAAAAAGAAGCATTATAATAATGAAGCCATATTACATCTGCCTATAGTTTTGAACATGTAATCTTTTTATCTGATAGATTTCTATCAATTTCAATTTGCATTACCTCTGAACAATGTAACCAACATGATTTTCCAACTAATTAATTCTACACGATAACGATGTATTAGTACAATCAATATTTCAATCCATAACACTTTAAAAATTGTACGCATTTTTAATTTGTATGCCTGTTTAAAAATAAAATACACATGCTGGCACACAACACGTAAATGATAAACAAATTAAAAACAATCATTTCTATTTTTCGCGCATGGTTTCAGATGGTAAACTAGCGGTCAAAGCGCATGCGTAGTAAGGCATTAATTGCTTCCTGCTATCAAACATTCTACAAGATTGCAAATTAAAATTGGTATAATTGCTAAATTTTATTCAAAATTTAAAAAACAAGAAAGTATTCAAACTGCTTGTAAAACCTGTGAAAAAAATCTACTACTATTTGTACCATTTTCTCGTTTTTTAGTTCATTTATAGTTTCGTTTTTAAATTTCTTCGCCATTCAGAGATGCCGTGATGCATTTAGAAGAACACAATCTGGCAACACGTTTCTGTGTTTTCATTGCCACCGCATTAAATCTGTTGGTGTGGTGTTTGGTTGAGAATTCGTGCAAGCGGATTTTATTTTGGGAGTGTCGACTTGAATTTGCACGAGCAAATTATTTCACTAAAAATTCTTTACATACATTCTTTTTGAGGTAATATTTATATTTAATTTTATTCTTTACTTATTTTGTATCTTGAAATACTTTACATTTATTTAACGGTGGTTAATTTCATTTTGTATTTATCTCGACTGACGTTTTGCAGACGCTGCTTCTAATTAAGGATCATCTGCTTCATATTTTATTTATTTTCTAATTTACGTGCTGATTAAAGTATATGTTTAGCAATTGCCTACATACTTATTAATATTTCGCTTCATCTTTATATTTATTAATTCAGAAGGAAATGAAGTAGTAAATTGTAAATTTCTCATATGTGGGCTGTTTTCAAATATATTTATTTTTTCAAAAAATGATGCAATAAATAGAGTTAAGTGCTTAAATTTTCTTATAAGTTAACTTACAAAATGTCGTTTAATGACATAAAATAAAAGTTCGTGTACTACTGGAATTATGATTATTTAAGCTAGTTTATTTGTACATTTGTGTAGGTTTTTGTTTTAATTAAAATATATAAACATTTTATCGAAGTATATTAGTGCTACAATATATAAATATTAAAGTGTTTTTCATTCCATTCTCATTAATTTTACTATTTAAAACTAATGTATTAAATAAAACAATAATTATTACATATTATAAGGAAGGATTATTAATATAATAATATTAATTCTCCCTTGGTTTGAAATATATGATATGTTTGAGATGAAAGTGAACTTTTTTTACTTAATTTTTGATTACGAAGAAGTATTTATTCAATTTCCGAAAAGTAAAAATATTTTATATTTATAAATATTTCAATTATTTGTCAATTTATTTCAGAGTTGAAAGTTTTTATTATATCTGTTAAAATATTTTGTTGTGAATCCATATTTTAATGTTTAAAAATTACTAAGCATAAAAAGAAATTTATTGAAAAGGTTTTATCTAAATTGTTTTTATATAATTTGTAAAAGACCCTTTGCGATAACTTTTTTGTAAATTTTCTGTATTAAGAATTTGTCATTTAGTTTTATTAGGAAAATATCTAAAATTTGCTTTTTTTAAGAAAATAATATAATCTGTAACTTTTCAAATAAAATAAACATAGTTTTTCTGGGGCTTTATAAATTAAGCAGGTTATGAACTTTGTGAAAGATCTACCTTAGTTCAATTAATATCAAGGTTGTTTTAACTGGTTATCAATATCAAAAAGCATCAGGTATTTTAAGATGTTTAGATTTAGAAGTTATTAGTGGGGCATTATAGAAAGTATTTTTTTAACTTACAAAATATATTTTATTAAACAACTAGTAATTTTAAAAAGAATGTTTGTTGATTGTAATTGTTCTAAGGTTTTACTGTTGTTGTAAAATTTATTTTTAATCTATTAACTTATATTTTTAATGTATATTTTACTTTATTTTTTTTATTGAATAATATTGATGTAGTCAAATGTTCAAGACTTTATTAATTTTAATATATTTATCTTTATTTTTAGTGGTGTAACCTAAAACCAGATTACTGTAACTTATACTTAAAATAGGCATCAAATTCGTTTTATTTATCAAATATTGAGATAATGATTATTTTTCAGCTTATAAATGATATATGATCTTATTTTCTACTTCAATTAAAATTATTTACAAATGATTGTAATTAAGATGTATTGCATTTAACAGTTTATTTTTAAATGAACAATATTTTTTATTATTAATTCTTATTGTTTTATTGTTGAAACCATGAGTATGGAAACTAAAATGACCTTTATTTATATATCTCCATATAACTTATCAATCTTTTTATATTTTTATTGAATAGAAAAGTAAAACTTGATATTTTGTTACCATGGCAACTGTTACTGTATCTGCAACCACAACTACTAAAGTGTCGCCTAACATTCGCTTTGATCCTAGTTATGCCAAATCAATTCCAGGGATTTTGAAAATTGCTGAAGCAGTAAGTAAACTTTTAAAGCAAATATAATACATTTGTTAAAAATTAATTATATTTGTTATAAGTGTCATCATGGCTTAGTCAGAACTTATGTGGGTTAATATAGTAAGTCGTCCTGTAATTTATCTTGGATAATGCTGAAATTGCCATATTTCAGCCTGTTATATTTCAGGGTGAATATATTCATTACATGAATGAAAAATAACTGAAGCTCTCTTCATTAAAGTGTTTTCATTAATGAATGTAGAGTATAAAACTAGTATGTAGTATTACTAGTATTAGTACTAGAATGTAGTATTATAAAACTATATAGAAAATTGTTGTACAACAAAAAAATTTGTTAAAGATGCAATAGATTTTAATGTTAATTAGCTGTTTATCATCATATTTAGAAGTTATTAATTCTCTTACAAAATTTATATTTCTTAAAAGATTGAGGCTAACATCAATTTACTCCAGCATGTTGTTTACAAAATTTCTGATGTCATATTTTTTATTTTTTGATATGAGAACACTAGGAACCATTTCAGCATAAATGTTTTCATGTCGAGAACACACGTAAAAAAAATATATTGCATTTATGGAAAAATAGAAGATAGGTTCCAGTCTTTAAAAAATCAGCAAAAATAATACGAGTAACCATGATTTTTTATGTTAGGATCTTAAATATTTTATTTCATATAGATTGCACATGGATGATACAAAGTAAGTTATCATTTGGAAAGGGAAAAAAAAAATATGCCACTAATTCATGAACACAAAACATCACTATATTAGGAAGGACGAATCTTTGTTTTTAATACATTCTGGCCAACACTGATTAATACAATCCATAATTGAAAATTTCTTCTATGCATAAATGACAGTTAGTGTTTCATCATTCAGTTTGTCTAAAATGGATTGAAATGGTCTCTTTATGCAGTATGTTTGTTTAAAATGTCAATTATACCTTGATCTAACTGTTTTATCAAGGATGTAGTATTAGGTGGCAGAAAACAAAAATGCACTCTTGGGGATTCTAAGACCTGATGGTCAGTTATATTGTCTATAATCAAAAGAACTTTAATTTGAGACCCTTCACGAAAATGCTTTCCTACAGAAGATTTATGAACATCAAAAAAGTACTTTTCACTTTGAACACCAAACTCAAAATGCAGAGAAAGCAGACAATATTCTATATTGAGGTTATAAAATTTGGGAAATTCTCACAAATGGAAATTGCACCTTGTTCAGTTGCAAGGCGATCTAAAATATGAATTTTAATATCCAAAGAGATTAATTTTCTTTTTGCTTTTGTTATAGATAATTATATGGCATTATGCAAGGGCTACTGAAAAATATTTCAGTTATAATTTATAAAACATAGATTTATAAACATTAAAAAGGTACTTTTCACTTTGAACACCAAACTCACAGAGAGAGCAGACATTTCATATTGAGATTATAAAATTCGAGGTATTCCCACAAATGGAAATGCATTACATTCCTTGTCTAAAATGTCACAGTTATAAAAATAAAACAATTTTTTTTTCTTAGAATTTGAGTTGATAATGTTAAAATAAAATAAGTTGTGTAAAAAGAGAATATTTTTTTTCTCCCTAATTTGTGTTAAAATCAAAATAGTGCAAAAAAAGATTGTGTAAATATAGAATTTAGTATGGGATATCCTATATTAAATCTAATGCTTAATGATTTGAAGTTTGGTTTTAGAAATATTTGTTGTAAATAAGTGGATAAATATAAAAAAAGTAATATTTTTCAAAAAAAAATTCTTGAAAAATTTATATTTTTTAACGATGTATTTTTTGATATTGTTTTTGCAAAAGACCAACATATCTAATATTTTCTTAAAGTTAACACATTTTTCCAATTGTGTTCCATTACAATTAACTTGATATTATGTTAAATTTTATACTTATAAATTAAATTTATAGTTAACCTATTCAAAAATTTTAGATTTATATTTAAATGGTTTTATCATTTTTTTATCTATACTTTTAAAGTTATAAGCCTGGCAAATTTATCTTTATGACATCAACATTTTGTGATGACATAAAAGAGTACAAAGAATTTCTAGACTGAGGGAAACAGCTAATCAAAATTTTAAGACCCTTATTATTAATTATTGAGATAAATATCCTTTCATGTACTGCGGAAATATAAATTCAATGTCATTCTATCCTTTTGTTAAGTCCTATAACCCTTTTATTTTCTTATCAGGAAAAAGATGAAATAATTTTCTATTAAGAATTCAAAGAAGCAAAATAATATACTGCCTCTTGCTGTAAATTCAAAGCATTAAGTCATTTATTTTATAGTTAATTAAACATCATAAATATAATTAACACTACTCTTTTTTTTTAACAAACATATATAAGCTGATTAATTAGAAATTCTAATTACATTCATGTTCATTGTGATTGATTTGAACTTCCCATTCTGACTATTCATCATAATTTAAAACTAACAATAAATCAACCTGTAAAATGAAAAAATAAATAAAAAAGTGTTAAAAGGCATAATACATTTCAGCAGGATGAAGGCAAGTGATGAAGGATTGATTTTGCACATAAATGATTAATTTTTTCTGTTTACTTTTCAATTCAGCAAGGTTGCTATAATATCTGATTTTGGCTTAAAATCATATTACCATCATAATTAGTTTTTTCCATTGATTTTTTTATTTTTTAATATCTTGATAATTAAGTTATAGATATTGCCTCATTCTGTTAGATGTTTAAAAAAAATCATTCCATTTTTTTCAACTAATCAAGCATCATTTTTTTAGCTCCTTTCTTGCCGTTGATTGCAAAAAAAAAAACAGTTGCTGCACTAAACTGCACTAAAATTTTTGTTCTATGTTAAGTATCGATAATTCATTTTATTTTCCTTTGCTGATGGTCTACATTTGTTTTATTAGATTGTCAGCTTGATTGGTTTCATCTGTGTGCAGATGGTCAGCAACCAGTATTATGCAGGTTCTGCCAGTGGGTGGTTCATATTTGTTGCCATGACAGCATTCTGGGTGACCCTGGTTGTGGTTGTTTTGTATCTATTCCACATCATTGAGAAACTACATTGGATCCCATGGTTACTTGGGGTAAGTAAAATACTTCTAGGTTTTATACAATTAATGGTTTTTTTTATTGAATGATATACTTATCTAAGTTGTATTTTTGAAGTCTATATAAAATTTTGGTTGTATCTTAAATAAATATTTGTTAACTTTATGTGTGAAAAATAAGTTTGGATAAACATGATAATGAAAATAATAATAATAATAATAATAATAATAAAATAGAGAAATTCATAATTTCAAATTCAAAATAGATAAATTCACATATTTTGCCCATTTTTAATGTTTTCTTTTGATTCCAAAATCATCCTTAGATATTAAAATTGAACAAATTTTAATATTTTGAGTTTATTTCTAATTAATTTTATATATTTTTGGAAATATAAGAAATTTTTAAATTCAGTGTTTATTCAGACTTATTTTTTTATTATTGTTGCTTTGGGCAAAAACATATCAATCCTCCTGGAAGACTTCTCTCTCTCTCTGCTCTAGGAAACGGCATTGAATCACTAACATATTATATTAGCCTGTTGAGCTGCTAAAAATGTCGACAGATTAGTGGGTTCACAAAAAAAAAATGCATTTCAAGCCCATATATACAGCACAAGTTTCCTATGATAAAAAATTTACTTACATACTTAAAAAATGTTTTTTATTATAATAGTTATTTTATCACAAATATATGTCATATATTATCTATAATTTCAATAATTTTTAGGAATTAGGATTCGCTGCTCTTTGGGCTGTCTTCTATTTTATTGCAGCATGTGTTGTAGTTGCTAGGTCAGGCGAAGATGCAGCTTGGGGAGCAGCGGCTGTAAGTATATTAAATTTTTTTTTAGTAATTAAATTGTACAATTAATCACTATTATACACATATAATGTTTGTGCTTAATCTATTAATAAAATGAAATGCAAGAAATTATAGTGAAGAATTGAATGATTTGAATTGCTGTATTGAAACTTTATGCAACCTGAGATAAATTAGTTGTGCTTTCAACCCTTCTGGGAACTCTTGAATTTATTTAATTTTTTTCTTTATAAATTATAATTTTAAAAAATATATATTTATAAAATTAGCAAGAATATGGCTATTCATTATAATTTGTAATAAAAAAAATTTAAACTTATGTTTTTTAGTTTTTATATAATTTAATAATGATCAAAATATATGAACTTCGCCATTTTTTTTTTCTATAAATGTTTTTAAAACCAAATTTTAAAAAGGTATTTTTTAAATATTCTATGTATTCTAGCCATGATTGATCTTTTTAATATTATTTACAATAGAAAAAAAAATTTTAGGCACAAAAATAACTTGGGCTTTATTTTTTTTAAAACTATTATTTTACATTATTTGATAATTCATCTCAAGTTTGAGAAATTTGGGATAATGGAAGAAAATTTACCTGAAATTCAAGCCTTCATTTAATTTTGAGGCTTAATATTTCAAATGAAATGTTCATTAATTATGCCTTAACATTTTCATATCTGATTAACAAAGATCATCTATATTAGTTTTGAATTTCATGTTTGTTATGATAAAAATTGTCTTGTGCATTATTACTTTTCTTTAATATGTTACACCAAATGTTTTTTTATGCAATTAATTTGAAATTTGTTTTATTTTTTTAAAAACAATGTGACTCGGATTGTATAAATGCATGAAATGTACTTTAATAAAAAATTAAAAGTGGAAAGCATTCATTGCTTAAAACAAGTTGAAATAAGATGTTATTGATATCTCAATCACCTGTTTCATCTCCTGGTTAAATATTTTCTTTCTAAGCATCTTAATAGTATATTGTTTAATGTATATAAATGTAATATATATATGCAATTTTCATGTAAATCAAATTTTGAAGATTCTAAAAAAAAAAAAAATGAAAAAAATTTGAAATTGGAGTCAAAGAATTATGAACATAAAATGAATTTGCTGTGGTAAAAAAAAAAGAAAGAAAGAAAAATAGTCGTTTGTTTTGTAAAGTTTATTGTTAATCATATTAGTATTTCTGGAGTAATAGAAAAAAAATAGTGTAACTAAAAAATATGCTGTTATAAATTAAATAAAAAAATTAAAGTGTAATTTGATTATATTTTTTTATCATTTGTATATTTTAAACTAATCTTAGTGCAACACTAAATTAGTAATTAAAAGGAATTTTAAAAATAGTTAAAAGTGTTAGGAGAATTTTACATGTAGTAATATCGGGAGTAAAGTCTCATAATTAATAAAATAAACTTTTTAACTTTTCCTTTCTATTATTAATTTAATTTAATTTTTTTTTATTTATTTAAATATATTACTGCCATTCAGTCAGCCACATTTGCAATGTGCCTTGAAATTGTTCACCAGGAACTGATTTTCTGTTATAGATAAATAAGAAGTTTCTTTATTTCAATTGATTCTTCATGTGAATTATTCATTTTTTAAGTTAAATATTAATGCAGATTTTATTTTTAAAAAAATTACATACTTATGAAAGATAATAATAATGAAAGACAAGATATTTCAAGTGAAATTGGTCTTTATTCTTTTGTGCATCCATAAAATTGATTTTTTAAAATTAATATTACTTCTGAGTTGAGTTTTGTGTATGTATATATATATATAATAGGTTGTCTGTTATATATATATATATATATATATATATATATATAATAGGTTGTCTGTTATAAAATGAATGCATCAGGAATTACAGATACATTATTTATTTTAAGCTGTAATAATTTTCTTTTAAAACTTAAAATGTGTATATGTAATAAAGATTTTATAAATACTACTGAGTTCATAACCTAGCCTATATGGCATTCAATTTTATCAATGGGGGTCTGCACCCTATAAAACTGACAAGAATAAAAGAAATTAAGAATTATTTTTTTGGAAAACTTTTTAATAATAGCAATGTACCCATCAGTCTGTCATTTTTAATGCCTTAGTTGTGCGGACATTGATAGAACCCATAACATTTTGCTCAAAAAGCCAAAATTCAATCTATTCTATACTTCAACTCATTAGACTACGATTCATATGGTTAAAATAATTGTGTGGGTCCTAAAACGTACTTTTATGCCATTAAACAACATCTATTTTTATGACCAAGTCATGTTTATTAGGCTCTTCAAAATAGTTGTCACTTTTAGTTGAACTTTAACATTTAATATTTGAATATCATTTGATGCAGTTGTCTTTCTTACTGCAGTTCTTTGGTTTTGTTGCCATGGCACTGTTTGGATACGAGGCTTTCACAAAATACAAGTTATGGAGGGCTGGAGCCATTGCTCAGGGAGAGCGAACAACCAGCACTACAACGTCCACGACTCCAAGTTATCCGACATATTGAAAGTAGGGGTTGTTTTTATCTTTAGTATTAACAATTTTGAAAAAATGTTTCTTAGTCAATTTTTTTTTATTTTTAAATACACATCTAAATCTGATTTTATTGTAATTTGAAAAGATATGTTATAATTATATAACATTTAGCTATTTATCTTTAAAACAAAGTAGCAATTTCTAGAATTTTTGGTATCTACAAACAATGAAGGAGGTTATAACACTCTTTGAGAAAATTCATAATCTTTCCCTTGTTTTATATGAAATAAAAAGAAAAGTGAAATTTAAAAATCTATATATAAAGGTTATTTTATAAATATTATATGAATGTAATTATTTTTATCTTTGGGGGAAAAAAATAGTTATAGTTGTACTTGCCAAGTTTTATTTTAATCCATCAAATTTATTATATTGATGTGGTGTTTTGTGAAAGTTTTTTCAATGTTTTAATTATTCAATGCAATATTCATTTTATTTGTAATGATTATTTTTTTCAGTTGTTCTAACTCGATAATAGTTGTATCTAAAAATTTTAATTTTTTTTTTAATTAAGCTGTTGTATTGCTGTCATTTATTATCAAGCATGCATTTTTAAATAAAAAAACTCATTTCACTTGTTCTATGCTCTGGTTTTTATGTGAAAAATGGCCATTTCTCCCTTGAAAAAATTATAAAATTTTAATTTTGCATAGAAGAAACATTTCGATTTTTCATTACTATTGATTTAAATGACTGCAATATTTTGTGATGCTGGAAACATATTCAAAATTGGATAAAAAGGAATTATTAAATGATAAAAATATGTTGTTTTTTTTTACTCTGTCGGTTTCTGAATCAAATGTAAAATGTAAATTTTTATTCTGCTTAATTACGCTTTAGATAAAATATCATTACAATTAGGAAAAGTAATTGCATTTCAGATTTTTTAAACATAACAAAGCATTTTTTTTTTAATTCAAGACTGTGTTTTTATATCTGTTAATTTGTTGTAAATAATATAAAGATAGCTAATTGTATGTAAATATTTACATAATAAAATCAAGCATAAAAATTTACATCATATAATTGAAAAATATATAGCATTCCAAAAAGCCTTTTAAAGTTTGGTATTTTTAAGACAACTGAGAAGCATATATATTCTATGAATATGGAGCCAACGGCCGTACCATGCTGAATATACCAGTTCTCGCTAGATCTCCGAAGTTAAGCATCATTGGGCGCGATCAGTACTTGGGTGGGTGACCACCTGGGAACACTGCATGCCGTTGGCAAATTTGGGACCTGAATGGCCAGAGTGTCTGCCGCTTGGTGCCACAGGTTTCGGGTTCGAATCCCGGCGGTGCCATGGATGTTTGTAGTGGTTCGGAATCCACTTTAAGCCGTAGGTCCCGGTCTTCTATGACTGTAAGAGCGTCACGGAGCAAAAGTCAGGCTTCTACCTACGGGTGCTCCATCAGAACAGAAGCTTCTTCCTTCCCCTTCAATCATGAGTCCATATGGGCTCGTGGGCTTGGCCACCCAAGTGGGATAAGAAACAACAAAAAACAAACATATCTTAAATTTTTCGTGAAATATTTAGTCTTACAATTAGATTTATGTAAAATAATTATCTTTATTTGCATGTATTTTTATTTTATTTTTTGACTTGATGTAAAAATGGAAATATTATTTAAAATCTTAATATTTATTAAATATATAAAAATTCCTTAAAAATTGTATAAACTCTTCAGAGCAAGAATCTTTGTTCAAATAATAGTAATTTCTATTCTATAAAACTGGGGTAGAGAATGAGACTCACTAATAAAACTGAAGTATTCTAAATCAGTTTGAAAATTAAACAAAATACTAAAATATAAATAAACATTTATTAGTGCAGTTCTAATTAATGGAATATTAAAATTGCCAAGAAATTCCTAATATATTTCTTATCACAAAACATATTTATGCTTAATGGTTTTTATTACCTCAATTATTTGGTAGTCACAATATGAAATAGAAATATTTTAAGATGGATAGTACATCGTGTGTGGAAATTATTTTCAGAATAAAGAATGGCTATCTTTTAAATTAGTGATCAATGAGATTGGAATGATTCTTTTGTCAATCAAAGTTATATATGTTAATGAACGTTGGATAAATATTTATTTATCCAACATTCATTAAAAACTATAAAACTTTATTTTATATATATATATATATATATATATTAGTTTACACATAATAACAAAATAAAAAAAAGACAAAAAAATTGAATTATTTTTAAAAGATAACATTTATTTCAATAATGAAAAGGCATTGGAAGAATACTGCATCATGTTTTGATTAAAGTTGAAACAAAAGTAAAATCCTTTTAGACCACTACATTAAAGAGTATAAAAAAATCATAAATGTAAAGAAAATTAAAAAGTCTGTGGTAGGATATCTAGTATTAAAAAAAATGCTTATTTTCTATACATAAATTTTTCATTTTTTATTATTAGATACTGTTCTAAATAACTGAGATTTGTATGAACTGTGATATGGAAGAGTCTTATTCTTAATACCTGTAAATGATAATGGAAGGAATATTGGTTACATACTTTCTCTAAAATATTAAAATTACATTCACTAAATATAAAATCCTTTCCGTAATAATCTAAAGTTAAATACATATTCACTTGTAGTTACACTTTATGTTATTGAATTGAATCATTATTATGTAAACCAAATTTTTTTATTTTCATAATAGTCATTGCGAGAATGTTTCTTGTATGATTTTTTCTTTTGCAAGCATATTAATGGGTAAATATCATGTGTTCTGTATTTTGTTACATTCCTATACGACTTATTCCTTGTACCAGATATTACATTATAGATTTGTATTTTATTTTCTTCCAAAATTGTTTCATAAATGTATAATTCTTTGAATACTTACTGTGTTGTCTGTCACAAGAACTTTTCTCACCGCTGTGTCTTGTACAATGACGGTCATTTTATGAACTGGCTATGCTTAGAAAGTTTCATTTTGATCAGAAGGTCTTGGGTCTCTGATGGAAGTTTTAGTTATAGTTTATTCTTGTTGTCAGTTTGTAGTTGAAAAAAAGAGTAGTTATCCGGCTTTGGTTGCAGTTTTTTTTCACTGTTGAATTCAATCAAATATCTTGCTTTCAATTTTTTTTTTTTTTTCCACTTTTTATCATTGTTGTGTGATATTGTGTTTTGAAGGAGAAATTACTTTCCAAAAAAATCGAGAAGTATAGTAAAAATGGTTGACAAATTATATTTATTGACAAGACTTAGATTGATTGTAATTAACTTTTACAAAATGCTGGCAAGATGACAATTTCAAAACCATATGTTTACTATTCTATGCAATCTGTGGTCAAATTATAAATGTGCATGAAGTGACTGATACAGGCCAATTAAATTTCAGTTATTTATTGTGTAATTTTGTTTATTTTCAGAAGAGCTTCTCGGGATCAAACCAGTTATTAGGCTATAACCATTAAGTACACATTTGTAACTGTGGGATCTTCATTGTTTATTTAATTGTTAACTCTGGTTTTTGTTAGATGCATTTTATGTGTGATTTATTTTGTAAGACTGTCACTGTTAACAGATTAGTGTTCAATGTAGTTGATTATCTCTCTTTTTGTCATTGTTGTTCTAACCATGAATGTGTACAAATTGCCCTTTATCTGCCCGTAGTGCCAGTAAAAATGTCATTCACTATAAATGTTTACTATTTCTTAAATTTTCTGCCCTATTACAATATGAGCTATCTTTTAATTTAAAGTTTTAATTCTTTCATGATATATGTTGATTTTTTTTTTTTTTTATTAGAGGTTTATATAGATTTTATTTATTGCTCGCTCAGGGATAAAAGTATTAAAATAACTTTTTTTTTAAATTTGTATTTCTAACATATATTTAATACAATAATCACTCTATATTTAATATAATAAAATTGATAAGTTTGAGAAAAAAAAATTGTGCATTGAATAAAAATACTGTGATTAAATATTTATTTATTCAATTTTTAATTGATAGTTGCAACATATCAGAAAAAAAATAGAAATGTTACTATTAAAAAATGCTTTATGTTTATAAACTTTTTCGAAAATTGTATTTTTATATTAAATTTGAAACTTTACATGATACCTTTTATATTCTGTATCAATTTAAGTATTTCAGTATGGTATAAAGCTGATCTGTTTTGTTGAGTTTTAAAATAAAAAATATCATATTGGTATATTTTAAAAGATGTTTTTATAGTGTTGATCTTTGTAAAAATATTGATTCTTTTTTTGCATAAAATGAATTTCATAAATTTATTGGAAAAAGCAGTTGAAAGGTTTTCCCAATAAAGTTAAATGTGAAGATTAATATTTCATATGAAGATTTAATGCTTATAAAAATGTATTTAAGTTGCAAAATATTTATTTCTTGGATCATTTTAATTGTGTAGCAAAAGTCATTCCTAATAGAATTATAAGATTTTTTTAAAAATTGTTTTTATATTTAAAATATTATCAATAAACTTTATGTGAATGTTTTGCAGTAGTTTTTTATATAATTCTTGGATTATTAGTAACTAATTTATAAAAATGAAAATTATATATATATTTTTTTATTATTATTTCATTCTAAATTAAATGAAATAAATTACCGTAATTCTTTTCTTACAGAGTTAATGATTTTGTTTTTTATACCTACATCAAGTAACGAATTTGAGATTTTCAATAAATTTAGATATATTCGAATAATAAGAATACATAATGTTGAATATTTGATAAATTCTATATTATAATAGATATTTGAATAATTGGAGATATTTTTATAATATTCGAACAAAAAAAATGATCTTATAAAAAAAAATTCTATTTGAAGCTGTTTTTCCAAGCATTTAATGAAATGTTGTAGAAAAAAAATTATAAATAAAATACTTTTACTCCCATAAGATCTTACATATTTTAATGCCAAGTTTTTTTAATAGGTCTTTGCTTCATATATATTTATGCACTTTTATATGCCTGTTATTGCTAGAAAATTTATATATACATAAATTTTATATTGAGTCTTTATATATCTTAGTGTTTTATTGCTGAGCGTAAAATTTATTGTAATAAAAACATATTGCCTTATTGCGAAATATTTAGTACAATTGAAAACTATTCTGCTTTGTATATACATGAGGTAGTATTGTTTTGAAGCAAACTACAAAGCATTCCAATTATATATATATGTTGGAGATCAGAATTGTTAAATTTATTTTGAAATTTAATGTATGTTACTCACTTGCTTCATGAACTTGTTAAAAATTTCTGTTTTATTCTGTTAGAAATTTTACTTTCATTTTCTTAAAAATATGAAATAAACATGACGTTTTTCTTCTGCTCAATAAGGAAAAATAATACTGATTTTTTTTTTTTTTTTTTTTTTTTCCAGTAAGATAAAACTGTTTCTCATATTTGTGTTTTCTTTAATTCAATATTCTATTTTTGTATACGAGTTTGTTTGATTCTTTTTATATTTGTCTAATTTTAGATAAATTTTTTATATTAAAAATGTTTTAAAATTATTTAACCTACACAAAAGGAATTTTTCATGCAATTTGAAAGTTCTATTAATTTTGTTTTTCTCCACCATAATTGTTTTCATATATATAAATTTTACATTATTAAGCACGAAAGTGTTTTTCAGTATTATAAAAATGTTGTGAATTACATATGATTTTTATTAAATTATTATGTTAAAACTTGCTGATCTTTAAAAATTAATGTTCTACTTATGTTTCGTGTTTAAATGTTTATATCGTATTAAAATTGTGAGCAATTTGACTTTGTTTAACATTAAAGACTGTTGTACATTTGATTTTGAACTTCCAAATAAAGGTTTTTAATTAAATTTTCAAATATTTGTAATTTTTTTAATGTAAAATGTTTTTGGCAAGTAGCAGCTACTGATATTTGAAAAAAATTTTTATATAAAATTAGTACTAGGAACAAATATAATGCATGTTAGTCTAACAGAAGTACCTTGATAACTAGACATACTTTTAAAAAAAATGGCTGACATGGTTTCGAAGTACATATGTTTCAAGAAAATTTTTCTATTGATGTATAATGTTCCAACCATTTATTGCAAATGGAATAATATTTCATCGCAGGACCTAATTAATCAAAGTACAGATGATTAAGAAAATTGGGGAAGTTGAAATTTTTGAAATGGCTTCAGATGTATATATGCAGAATTCATTCATGAAAGCCTGCTAAAATAGATTTGTAAATGATTAGCATTGTAAAATTGTTTAAGAAGAATTTAAAATACAGAAAGGAGTGAATCGACAAAAATTGTTACTTGAGAGTATCCAGAAAGGAGATGAAGGAATTGGAGATCTTGACACGTCTCTACCAAAAATATGGAAACGAAAAAAAAAAATTTTTTTTATCCCAGTCAAAGCCATATGTCTTTCCCTTTTAATACAAACAAGAAATAGAAGTTGAAGAATTACCTTGATAGTTGACTTTAACCTCCAAGTAAGTTGTTCTAATCTTAAAATTATCAAAGTGGGAAGGCTGCGTGAATAATTATTTTCAAATGTTATTAAAGTCATCATGATCTGTAAAAAATACCGGAGCAGACCAAACCATACCTCCCTAAAGTTGTCACAAGGGATCCAGCTCTACCAAATGGGTATCGAGAATTCAGTTGACCAATGAAAAAAAATGAAATGTTAACAAGCACAAGAAGGAAAATTGATGTACAAAGAAAGCGCAGATAGCATTGAGAAGGAAGCAATTCAGAAAAATCTACTTATTTAAGCGGAATTTTAAAAAAACTGAGTAAGTGGTACCCAAATCAAGATGTTGTCTTTAAACTTAATAATCTATAAAATCTGACCCCTCAATTAATGATATGAAAATGGTTTGCGGTAGGGGTAATCCATAGGATAGTAATAAGCTTTTACTGCTCTATGGGTCCCAAATTTCTAAACCGAAAAATGGATTCTGGGTTTCCTGCCTATTTTACTCACTCGCAACAAATTTGTAATCTTAACAAAGATTTCTCAATTATAATCTGCGAGATATATAAAAAAAAATTGTCAATAAATATTCGTTAAAATATTATAATTGCTAAGTGCATAATTGAATAAATCGAGAATGTATTCGATTCACGTTTAAAACCAGCCAACCGGGCAGTGTAAATCACAAAGTCAAGATGCAAACAATCTTAGCTCACCAATAGAAGCTTTGCGGCTCCAATTATAATAGCATCAGAAAAATTCAAAAGGGTTACTCCTGAAGACAGCAAGATCTCTTTTCGATATACATGCACGACATACTTAAAGACAGCAGTTCTAATGCTCTCTCCCCTGCAGTAAAAATAGAATGTCTGAAATATGTTTCAAATGCAGTTGACAGACACCTTCACTGTCTAAATGATGAGTTCACCAAGTGCAAAATCTCACTAAAGGAATGGAAACTGAAGCCGTTTATTTCACCTAAGAATTGCTCAACTATAACATCATCCCTTGAAAAACGAGAGGGGGGGGAATTCTAGGAATCATAATTGATAACCACCTCAACTGGAACTCCCATTTTTCTTACACCAAACAAAAATTCAGAAGCACCTCCAGAAAACGTTTCCCCCTTTCTTGGGTAGAAAATCTGTTAACAGCAAAATCTAAGAAGTTTCTCATCTACAGCACTTTGCTAAGACTCATCCTTACTTGCACCTGCCCTGTCTGTCCATATGCAGTAGGACGCAGTATCTGTTCTATAGAAACACAACAAAGCACAATTATTTAGAGTCGGACTGTTGAACTTCAAAATGCAATAAACTTAACAATTAAAAAAAAAAAAACGTTCTCTTAAACAATTTTTTAAAAAATTCCGATTAATTCTTCAACAGTATTGCCAATCATGGTAATAGTGCCATAAAAGAAATTGATTGATATCCAGATACTAATCGAAAACAACATAAAAGATCTCAATTCCCCGTTCTTTCCTTCCTTCTTAAATTTCATAGGTATAATCAAAATGTTTTCCAGCAAACCGAGTTTTCATACAGACAGAGAAAAAGAAAAATTGTTTATAAAAACTAAAAAACACGTTTTTAGAGTTAATCAAACTAAAAAGTAAAAAATAATTGTTAACATAAGAATAAAATGACTGTAACTGTTCTAAAAGCGTGGGGTGCTTTATATGACATTTTTAAACTAACACTGCGTTTCGGAGTGAAACTAGTGAAAAATTATAACGATTGATATCGAGCACCCCTTGCTTTTAGGACAGTGACATTCATTTTATTCTTATATTAACAATTATTTTTTCTTTTTAGTTTGATTAACTCTAAAAGCGTGTTTTTTACTGTTTTTAAACTATAATATTTAAATGAGGTCCCTGTAGGGAGGACTGGAACTATAGTTCTTACAATAATTTAATTGTAAATAAAACAAACGCTAAATGCGAATATGTCGAGCCAGCCAGGATTCGAACAGTGAATCTCCTGATCTGTAGTCAAGCGCGTTATCCGTTGTGCCACTGTCCCACGTTTGAATGTCTTAGGTACTTTCATTCTACATGAGTTAAATTGCTCTTCATAAGTTAAAATAAAATCATTAATCCTGGCGATCCAAATCATGATGAGATAATAAACTTATCAAAATATTTTAGTGTCGTCGGTCCTTGATAAGTCTACAACGTTTAAATTAAATCTGATTGCTTAAAGTAGGGCAAAATCGAGCCCAAACAGTCAGTTACAAACAAACAAACATACCGGTGAAACTAATAAAAGCGTATTAAAAAGATTAGATATGGCCCCGACGGAATTAATGGTCCCCTTTAAATTAACTTTAACGTGTCATTGTCAATTTCCGCTGCTAATAGGCAAATCTGATTCGAAAACTGCTTTGTATATTTCAGCAACTTAGTTTCGTAATCACACGCCATTTAGAAATAGCAATTCGTTACAAAGCATGGCCAGTCAATTTTTTTTATGGAGTTTTAATGTAGCAGCTGTAATAATTATTCCATTTTGATGTCATTATCTTCGTGAAAGAAATAGCTAGATATCCAAATAGAAAAAAAAAAAAAAAAAAAACGATCTAAAAGAATTAAAATGTGTTGGCGGAGTTATTAACACGCACACTTAAAAAAAACAAAGTTGTTGCACAATAATTAAATTTTTAAAAGAAAAGTACCCTTTTCGGAAGAAGTTTTATCAACATCGTCGACAAAAATATTTTAATAACCTAGTTGACGATACTCTGGTAGCAGTTTTATCAAGAATTACTTTGTTGGATTGACTTTACCCCACATTTTGGACTTCAACTCATCTTCGAAAGTCACTCATTGGAAGGGGATTTCAAAATCTTTTAATACCATTCAGAAATAGGTAGTCCTGGCCACTTCTGTCAGTGAAAGGATATAGAGAGAGTTTCATTCTTAAGGAATGATTTTTGTCAGGTTGATTTTCGAACATGAATGTACATTCTCGGATACAAATGTATTTTCATGTACATGGTAGTTTACCAGCTGAGAGAATGCATAATTAGTAGAAAACAAGTAATATAAAAGAAAATTAAGTCAATTCCTACTTTTTTTCTCACTCTATTGCAGAAAGTTCTTTATAAATAATTTTCATTCATTTTTGTAAGTTTATCTGGTGCCATCTACTGGTAGATATATGCAACTTAAATCTAAAAAAAACTAAAATTAA
The DNA here is from genome assembly GCA_021605075.1 of Caerostris darwini. Taxonomy (NCBI): domain Eukaryota; kingdom Metazoa; phylum Arthropoda; class Arachnida; order Araneae; family Araneidae; genus Caerostris; species Caerostris darwini. The sequence continues at coordinate 32,830 of BPLQ01012806.1, forward strand.
TTAAATTTAATTACTGAATTAATATTTGAAAAAACTGTATTAACATCCAGTGTCATCCACTACAAGTTTAAAAAAATGTATTTGAACTTGAGCGGATGAATAAAAAGCATTTTATGAACGATTGAAATTTGAACAAGATATATATAGGGAGAGTGTGAGCTAATAGAAGGAATTGAAAAAAAACTATTGGTCTGTGGATGATGAATACAGTGGTACCTCTGTAAGCGTCCTTAACCCGTTCCACATCCTTGAACTTCAGGAAAAAGGACAATACCAAATGAATTTCTTCCCATGAGAAATAAAAGGGAAATGATTCATTCACATCCACGAACAAACCCCTTCTCTTAATAGCATATTATACATTCATGTGGTTGTATAAAATAATTGAAACTCGGTTTATTACTAAAATATATGATTACAAAAGCAGAACTTGCAAAACATGCATTAATGTAGATGCATCGAACTTCATTTTCTCTTTATCCACTTGGAAGTGGCTGAGATTCTGGAATGGGCACTTATTAAAAATCTGTCTCAAAGAACTTCTCAGGATTTGGGCAGCCTGATGGCCAAGGCGCTTTGGCCTTTAGTACCACAGACTTCAGATTCGAATACCGGCGGTGGCATGGATGCATGTGAGTGGTTCGGAATCCACGTTAAACTGTAGGTCCCGGTCTAATTTGCCTGAAGTGTGCACAAAATGACTGCAGAACGACAAATCAAACCTCTGGATTTGGGAAAGTAACACCGTACCGTCATTCCAGACAGTTTTATTGCGGCTTTGTTGGCGTGGTAGTTCTTTGCGGAATGTTTGACATCCATCCATTGTACACAGATTTCGACATACGCGAGTCCTAGCATGTCAAACAAAGGCCGCATTCTACCGTACTGCCAGACAAAATTTTTCGTGTTCAAATAAGACGTATATCAAGTAATACTTGTTCCAAAACGGATATATATTCTCAAGTACTGCTGTAATATGTAGTACAGCGGACAGAATTGTCTGTACAAAAAAGAGATCAACAGATTGTAGTTTGGCAATAGCTCTGTCTGGCATATGCCAGTCAGTTTGATGCAATCAAGGTGCTTTACATAAAGGACGTGTCATAATTGGGGGAAGAAAAAAACTTGGATAATGAACCTGAAGTGAAATGCGACTCTGGCTCAAAATCTGAAGACGAGAATTTTCAAGGATGATTTGCGATCAAAAGACTCCTCAGTGCAAAATCAGGTTCGAATCTCAAATACATTTTTTTGAACTTGCAGTGAATGGCACTGGATGTGAATACAGTTTTTTCAAATATTAATTCAGTAATTAAATTTAATTAATTTATTATTATTTTTTTTTTTTTTTAGATTTAAGCCGCATGTATCTACCAATAGATGGCACCAGATAAACTTAAAAAAATGATTATTTATAAAGGACTTTCTGCAATAGAGTGGGGAAAAAAGTAGGAATTGACTTTAAAAATATTTTTTTTTTTTATATTACTTGTTTTTATTTGCAGCAGATATAATCGGGAAATAACAAAAGTATAAAAATTAAAAGTTTTATTAACACACATTAAAAAACGTTCACAAAATTCTTTCATGTTAAAAAGGTACTTAAAAACAAACTTTCATGTCTAATATTAAAATAATGCGTAGAATCCGTTGGCTCAAGAAAAACATGGAAAAATCGAAGGGTAAAAAACATTAGCCTAGTATTAGCCTAGTAGGATTCGAACCTGAGTGACGGCTGCCTCAACAGCAATATTAAAATATATAAATTAGCATCGCATCCAATTATAGAAACATTTCTCAGAAATTTACCTATACAGTTTTTGTAAAAGCTTAAAACGGGTAACTATTGCTCCGGTTTTATTTTCGAATACTTCTTTTAAATTAAAAAGGGGGTGAAAAAAACAAGCGTCAGATTTCTGTAAGTGTTTGCTAATATTTATAAATATTATGGATAGATGGCGCTACAAGCGAACCTACTAAAGAAACAGATTCCTCAGTGTAGGAAGGTGCAAAGTCTTTCGCCGTAGCCTTTCTTCTGCGTCTGACACTAGGCTCAATTCACTATTTTTATATTTTTGCTACGATGTGCACCATAATCCTATCATAACGACTAGAGAATAGATAGGTTTATATTGTACGCTTTTTTACCCCCTTTTTTTTTGTTAGGAAAATAAAAGGATGGAATAAAAGCATAAAAGTAAAAATATAAAATAACTAAAAATCGGTTCTGATTTTGGCCTTTTATCTATATATATATATATATATATATACATAATTATTTGCTTTTCCAGATCATACTTCATGGCTCTCACCGTTCAGCATAACCCTTTCAGTATTGTTTACATTTTTCTAAGTGCTTTGTTTATATTTTTAATACGCTTTTATTAGCTTCACCTGTATGTTTGTATGTATGTTTGTATGTAACTCACTTTTTGGGCTCGATTTTGGGACTGATGGCGCCATCTACTGGCGAGTCAGTCAACTGATCCGCGATCGAATTGCGCTCTTCCTATTGGCCGAAAATTTCGGTGGCTAAAAAGAGGCGGATCTCAAAGGCATAGGAGAGCGATCATGTCGAATTGCGCTCTTCCTATTGGTCGAAAATTTCGGTGGCTAAAAAGAGGCGGATCTCAAAGGCATAGGAGTGCGATCATGTCGAATTGCGTTCTTCCTATTGGCCGAAAATTTCGGTGGGTAAAAAGTATGTAAACTTTTGATTTTGAGTAGATGTGCGCTTCGCGCACAGGTACTCGACCTGCATTCAATCTAAGTAAAGCCAAGTGGAAAACAAAGTAAAAACAATTATACTTTAAAAAACTAAAAAAATATGCTTTTAGAGTTAATCAGACTAAAAAGTAAAAAATAAATTAATAGTTTAAAAAAAAAACTAAAAAATACGCTTTTAGAGTTAATCAAACTAAAAAGTAAAAAATAATTGTTAACATAAGAATAAAATGACTGACGAGAAAATGAATGTCACTGTTCTAAAAGCGTGGGGTGCTTTGTATGACATTTTTAAACTAACTCTGCATTTCGGAATGAAACTAGTGAGAAATTATAACGATTGATATCGAGCACCCCACGATTTTAGAACAGTGACATTCATTTTCTCGTCAGTCATTTTATTCTTATGTTAACAATTATTTTTTACTTTTTAGTTTGATTAACTCTAAAAGCGTATTTTTTAGTTTTTTTAAACTATTAATTTTTACAATAGTCTTGTGGCATCGACAACTGGTCCTTAATTGTACCGAATTTAAACTTAACTTTAAATTCGTTTATTTTGCATTTTACTTTTATTTATTTATAATTTTTTTGAGTACCACTTTAACTGAATTCTTGAAACTTTATCTTGTATTTCCACTAACATTAATTAAGCAGCCAATTATAATTTAAAGCATATCTATGAATTAAAATGAGGAGGTTTAAGGGGTATTTCCCCCTGCTGGTACTCCGTAATCGGTACGCCAGTTGCCAGTCTTCTACGTCTGCAATTCACGACGAATTTAGGATTCACTGCAGGATTTCGCGCCCCATAGAATTCACCCCATACGTCTAAAAGTTTCTATTTAAAATCGACTTGTCAGGTTTCGAACCGAGATCTGACGCCCGTCCCTACCTTTTGTGCAAATACAACCCAGTATTTGTACTGCTGACTTTCATCAATTTTGTTGCCAAACTCGCAACATTAAAATTTCATACTTTGCGAAAGCTGTTTGCATAAACCTTCCATTTTTAACGAAATCGAACTTGAATTCCATTTATTTAAATAGAAATTGAGAACGGATTCTAAAGTTTGATTTCGAAATAAAGAAAGGAGATTAAAAATGAATTTGCATTTGTAAATCGAGTTGTCTGTTGCTCAACTTGTTATGTGAAATAACAGGTTCGAGAGATCCATTTGTCTTTTATTTATTTTTTTAATCGAAATGCATATTTCATTTTTAGGTTTATAAATTGGATTTAGTTGGGCACACTTGCCTTTCATTTTATTTTTACCCAAAATTATTAATTTGGACGGAACTATTTTTTTCTTTTTATAACGTCGAGGTCTGGGTCGTATTGACCATGTTCCTGTGAACAGCCCAAAGTGGACAGCACCGATGAATTCTGTTGCCCATTTAGCACTACCCAGGGGGCACGTGTAACTTGAAGACATGCTACGGACGCAAGTCACACTACTAGTGAAAATAGTCGGCCACTTCCAATCTGCCGATAGAGTTTTACTGGAACGATTTTAAAAGGATGTGTGAATTTTCCTGCATTCATTTCTTAAAGAAGTAAAACGTGAATGCAGAAATTTAATTTAGAAAATAAAGGAGGTACATCTCACTTAAGTAAACTTATTTCAAACTTTATTTTATGTTATGTTTTTGGGTGTAGGTTTAGCTTTTTCGTCTTTTTTTAAATTTTTTTTTATATCTTCTCATCCGATGTGCGATTGCTACACTTTTTGTTTATTTATAATTTTAAAGCTTTGTAGCTTTTTGTTTTGACGTACTTGTTGTTGCCGGTAAGCATTCACCTACTTGAATAACTTTTTATTTTACTGTAAAGATAAAGCAACTTTTTTTTTTTTAAAATTTACTTTAAGTAAAATAGGACTCGAAGAATGCAGTCACTGCTTGGGCTATGAACTCGGAGCAACAAGGAACGGGAGAAATACACCCGTGACAAGATCAAAGAGGGAAAAATCACCGACCTGCCTTCTGGATCATAGAGTGGTAATAAAATAGAGAGCGCATCGGGATTACCAGTTTGGGGCAAATATGATCCTCACATGATCACACATCTCGTGCCACTTTTACAGTCGTCACTGTCCGCAGTCAGGAGTCGTGTGATGGCTGCTCACTCTGCCATTCATTTGTACGGTGCCGGCCACCTTGTTTACATGCGATAGAGAGGAAAGGTGAGCTTATATGGCACTATGGAATCGGCTGAATGAGTTTTAAGGCTCGTTCCCACCGAGGCGTGAGGCGGCGACGTGTCACGCGGCAGGGAAGAAAATTCTTTCGACCCGTTCACACCGAAGCTTTAGAAATCGCTTTACGCCTAGTGAAGTTCCAGTTACCTCTACTAGATGGCAGATCTACTATTGGCTCAATCCAAGTCACATGACGAGCAAGCATTTGAGTGTTGAAAGTTGGCCAACTCGAAGCGGTGGATTTCAACCGTTTCTGGCGAACGCAGTGAGGCTAGTGATTGGTCAACGCCTCTCGCCTCTGTGGGAATGAGCCTTTAGGTGTGTATCTCAGGGTTTTGTAGTTTAACAAAATTTAGCGATTTTTGCCAACACTCTTTAATGTTGGCCATGACTACTCCATGCTGTGGGCGCGGAGGGAGAAAAAGGTCTGCTATCCTACAACGATTTACAAAAGAAAGGGCTAATTTTTTTTTTAGCTATATATAAATGTACATTTAATTTTACTAATATTTGGCATTTGTAATCTATTAATAAATTTTCTTGTGTTGTATTTTCCCATCAAAAAAATTTAAAAAAATTCATTTACATTAATTTTTTGAAATGTCAAAGTTGTGAACAAACTAACATTTCTAGTATCTGTTCATCTTGAGTGAGCACATAGTTAAGTAAATGTATGAGTTGAGAAGAAGAACTCCCCGGCATGTTCAGAATCGCTTCATAACATGTTTACGTTTTCTAAATAAACACGCGCGGGGAAAAGGAGCCAAGGAGTGTTACAGCCTCCAACTCTGGTGGGAAAAAAAGACGGGAGAATTATTGCGCCAACGTTCTGTTCCTTTAGAATAGGGAAATTGCAGATAATTAATAGTTTTAAAAAAACTTAAAAAAACACGCTTTTAGAGTTAATCAAACTAAAAAGTAAAAAATAATTGTGAACATAAGAATAAAATGACTGACAAGAAAATGAATGTCACTGTTCTAAAAGCGTGGGGTGCTCGATATCAATCATTATAATTTTTCACTAGTTTCATTCCGAAATGCAGAGTTAGTTTAAAAATTTCATAACAAAGCACCCCACGCTTTTAGAACAGTGGCATTCATTATCTCGTTAGTCATTTTATTCTTATATTAACAATTATTTTTTACTTTTTAGTTTGATTAACTCTAAAAGCGTGCTTTTTAAACTATACGCTTTTAGAACAGTGGCATTCATTATCTCGTTAGTCATTTTATTCTTATATTAACAATTATTTTTACTTTTTAGTTTGATTAACTCTAAAAGCGTGCTTTTTAAACTATAATTTATATTTTATGCGGAGAGCGGGTTCGAAACCACTTCTGTCAATTGAAGATGCTACTTCGCATCTAATAACATGGGTGATAATGGGATGATATATCGGGTGGGCCATCTGTTGGATTCTTTTTTGATCCTCATGTTATTTTGAGAGCCATCTGCTTATTTTTTTTAATTACATTTTTTTATTCATAATATGCATTAAAGACAGTTTTTTTTTTCTTATGTAGAGCAAAAAATATCTAACATAAAAAAATAGCACACAAAAAGAAACCCATAAAACAGGGTTGAGTGTAGTTATAAAACAAATCATGCGAGCAACCGAGTTTTTGTTATAAGCCGTTATATGGGTGCAGGGCCGGATTTAGATGAAAAGAAGCCCTAGGCTATTCCACTTATGAGACCATTTCACCTCCCCTTTTTAAGCTTGTCAATTACGTGAGAGATAATAAAATACACCATCATTGTGATATATAACAATATGTTAAATGAAACATGTTGCGATGGGTACTAATCTTTATGAAAAATGCGGCACGGAAAATAAATAAAAACAACAACAATTTTTGGTTTGTTTATTAGTCATGTGTGTAGAATTTCTCCTTATTTTCGATCCAGTGTTTACTGTTTTTAGAATGGTGTAATCCTAATTTTGCTAACAATTTGAATGTAGGCCCCTCTTGATCTTGAGACCCTAGGCTGAAGCCTAATTAGCCTATTGGAAAATCCGGCTGTGGGGGTTCATTGTTTTCATTTTCTTTTTTAATAAAACTTTTTTTTTCTAATGCAGCTGGCAAACACTTAGACAGTTGTCTTTGATGCCTGAAGGCAAGCGCTGCGCAGACGTTACTCACTTTGCATTACCCAGGGGGCGCGTGTAACTTAAAGACAAGCCACGGACGCGGAGTAACAATGCCCCGCAACGCTCTACGATCCTATTAGACAGGGACCTACAGCTTAAAGTGGAGTCCGAACCACTACAGGCATCCACGGCACCACCGGGACTCGAACCCGAAACCTGTGGCACCGAGTGCCAGAGCGCTAGCCACTCGGCCATTCAGGCCCCTTTTTAATATAACTAAAGTTTTTAAAACTGCCAATAGCGATACCGATACTCCCTCCCAAAATGCTTATGACGGAGCTTTAGTGAAGCTGGAGCCCTCCTTTTTTATTTCGGGTGAGCTCTATTTCAGTCCCCGCTTGACGTCAGAGCCGCTCCGACTTTTGTTTCCCTGAGCCGCGCCGATAAGGGCCGAAATACCTCCGCTCTTGAAGCAAGAGAGAAGGAGAGCCATCGGCATTTTTTCAAGGTGAAAGGCTCTTTCAAATGAGTCGCTTTCTGTTATCTGCTTGTTCCGAGTTCTACTAGAGCCTGAATCTCGGCTGTAGTGGGAGGTACGCATTGAACTATTTGCGGCAAACTTTCATGTAAATTGGATAGGGTATCGCTTACTGTTCTGGTTATCTGATCGGGTTTTTTTAAAACTGCAGGTTTTTTCCCCCTTTCTCCAGGATTCTCGTGTTCCACTCATTATGCCCTAAACCAGGGATGAGCAAACTACGTCCCGCGGGCCAACTCCGGCCCACCGGAAGGTTCTATCCGGCCCGCGGATAGAATTTTAATTTGCCGGTCTGAGGGAAATTAAAATAAATATGTATTTATATATTATATATCCCTCTCTATTTCTACTTTGATTGAACATTGTTTTTTTCTTTCTTTTTTCTAAGGACTGATGATCTTTTTACTTTCTTTATTTTTGTTCTGAAAACATAAATCGACGGAAATAGACAGCTTTCAATCTGTAAAGTGTTAAAAGCGGAAGTTCTTTGTTAGTTATAGCTGTAGATTGGCACCAACAAGTTAGAGTTTTACAAAGCGTTATCGAAAGTAAGTTTCCCAAATTTAATATCTCATGTCCAGAAAATTAATGTTATGTTTGCTTCATCTTATACATGTGAACAAGTGTTTTCAACTATGAACCTTAGAAATAATTATTTCAGGAATAGACTGGCTGATGAGCATTTTGCCTCGTTCCTTAGAATCAGTACATCTCACTTCGAACCTCAATATAAGGAACTTTTAAAAATGAAATCACAATTTACTCTACCTCATTAACATATTTAAATTGTAATACTTGTATGTATATTGTTTTTAAAATTTTAGAAAAAATTATCTTGGCCCGCCAAACGTTTTTTTTTTTTTTTTTTTTTTTTTTTTTCCCCTCAAGTTTTGGCCCGCGACCGAAAATGTTTGCCCATCCCTGCCCTAAACAATCCACCGACGGATACGGCAGGAAGTGACGTGTTTTAGAAAGCGTTCGGGAGTAACTGCCTCGCGTATGCACGTCGTGTGGATGAAAACTTTGGAAAATTTCATCCAAGAAGCCTGGCTGTCAATGCGAGGCCGCCACAATCGTCAACAAATCTACTCGTTCCTGAAAACAATGAGTGCAAGGTACACTCACAATAGATTCCCAGTTTGTATACTCATTCTAGCAAATATCGCTTTTTAAAGGAAATCTATCCATCAATTAATCTATAGCAAAACATTTGTCCATCTGTTTGTCTACATTTTTCAAAAACAGAAAATTTTGCACATTGAAATCTAAATTTTTTATATGAATTTATTTATAGTTTCACTTAGGAAGCTGCCACAAACGAAAAAAAAAAAATTTTTATTGGGTATTTCTAATTAAATAAATTAACATTTGTATTGTTCAAACCCAGATGTCGCCAGTTGTTTTTAATAGAAATAGGAAATGCATCGTAGCTCTATCTATATTGTAGATTATTACGGAGATCCTTGGCCGCGTAGCGGCCACTAGCTCCTTCTTTGTAAAATGTTGAAACATAGCGGTGGTCTCATGCCCTTTGAGTTATTAAGAAAAATAGATAATAAAAATAGATAATTAAATGCCCTTTTTTGCATCGTAGCTCTTTATGCATTCTTAGGATACATTTCCATTGGCAACGCGACGTTAACTTTGACGAATCAGATCAGCGATCGGGAATGATTGAATTGTCACTCATTCTCGATCGCTCATCTGATTCGTCAAAGTTAACGTCGCGTTGCCAATGGAAATCGCCCTCGTCACAGTGCGATTCTTCAGCAATGAGATTCTATAATTTTCATGTGCATAAAACCTTTTCCAGGCTGATACTTTTCTCACGGCGCCATTTTGATGATTCGCTCCTGCTGGCGTTATTGCTTGCGCTTATAGTTTTGATTTTCAGTCCTTATTGAATGTTTTTGCACCCGCAAATGAGATTGTTTTTAAGTGCACGGTTTTCTTATGCGTCTGCTGATTTCCATGAAGAATTTTTGCTAGCGTTTTATTATCATCATGATGTTTGCCAACTTACTTCTTTGATTTAAAAAAAGAATTGGTATTTAATAATGTTAAATATTCTGTGTTTGTGGAAACTCGGAATCTTTTATTTTCTGCAGAAACGAGCAACGCATTGTCGTATCTGTTAGTATGCATTGAGTTTTTTTTTACAAAGCTCCTCGTGAATTGCACGTGGAATATTGTATTTTCTCATCGTAATAATATCTGGGTTTTTTTTTTTTTTAAAGATTATAATGCTCGAAAAATTTCAAAAGGTATACTCTTGGAACGTATCCTGTGAAAATATTTATTCTTCATTTGGACCTTCACGTAATTTGATATTTAAAGGAATCAAGACAAAGCACCATTCGTTCTACAGTGATTCGTGAAAAGCTTTTGGCCATCTATAACTAACTTCAAGCTAACTTGGCCCTCCTGGCACTCGTTCAAACCATCTCGATGCTTTTGAACGACATTTTCACATTCCATTTAATAAATGAATACCGTTCATTTGTTATAATAGACCAAGATTCATTTTCCCGTTATTTATAAATATGGGCTAATATGTTAACCGTGCCCTAATTGTTAATCGTGCATCTCATGTGCCAAAGGCTACAGTTTTAAATCCAGAAGTGGTGTGCATTGCAGTCATTGCTTTCGGTAATAAGGAGATTCAATGTTGAATCTTTTATCTAAAAATGTAGAGCAATTACATATGAAAGTGATATATATATATATATATATATATATATACATACAGGGTGATTCAACGGTCATAGGGCAGACATTGAAGGATGGTGCACGTTACTAAAGCAAGGTATTTTTTTTTTTTTTTTTTTTTTTTTTCTGTGGAATAGGAGGTAATGCGTTGTTGACACATCAAATGAGGCACGAAAGGGAAAACATTGCTGATTTACAACTTCGTTGCAGAGTGCATCTTGGATTCAATCCTTAATAAGTGCTCAGAATTGCGATTCCCCCCCATTCATACAGGGTCTGTGGCGTCCAACGAGAACAGGTGCCGGTCAAGGCTGCAAATGAGTAGGGCCACGAGATCCTCAGTTGAGTCTCGTAAGTTACAAACTCACAGTTACAACCACAGAGTAACTGAAACGTTTGGAAGTGTGTTTGGGCCTCAACGCATCTCTTCCCACCCTATATGCCTGTACAAAAAAAAAAAAATTTATGCTTTAGTAAACTGCACCATTCTTCAAAGTGTGTCCCGTGACCACCGAATCACCCTGTTTATATATAAACAATGATATATTATTCCCCACATTTTTTTTTTTTATGTAAAAACAAAAACAAATCTGGAACATATTTTGTAAGAATATTTTACAAAAAATATGTTTTTATATAGGTTTATGTTATTTTTTTTTTAAATACATCTACTGTTCTTTTACAGGTGAATACTACTCTATAGATGAATTTCTAAAATCTTCCATAAGCTGAACCCATAATTGAACTCTAACAAAATATAATTAAAAGGAATTCCTATAATCGAACCCTAAATGCAAATGTTTCCATTTTCTTGAATGTGTCAACGGTCTTCATTGAAACGAGAATTTTCTTGAAGGATTTTTTTTTTTTTTTTTTTAACTTGAAATTTCTTATTTTATCCTCTCAGCTGAATTGTGATTGGGGATGTACTACTTTTTGCAAACTAAGCAGTTTTCGAAGGCACATTTTATAAAAAGAAAACAACTTCTTGCTTGAATTTTGGAACATCATTTACATGTTTTATTTCGCAATATTTAGAAATGTAATTAAAGAAAAAGATGCATATATAGAAAAAAAATATGCATAAAAAGATTCATTCAATTAATTTTTACTAAGATTTTAATTAAAGATAATTTGATGAAGGAGTTACGTGCCGCCACTGATATAAAAATAAATTAGGACAAAACATTCCTATTTTTATTCACTTCTGTAATGCATTATAGCCAAGGAATGCCTCGTTACAGCTGTGCAAAAAATGCATTCTCATAGTTGCAATTTCTATTTAATTAAAAAAGAGTTTTTTATTCGTTATGAATAGCTACGGAATACGAAAACGAATACGAGGAAAATACGAAAACGAATTCAAAGAAAAAATTTGATCTATTCATTTTTAAGAAATACACACAGCCCAAATGTCTTGCTTTATATATTTACAGTAGAACCTCTTTAAGTTGAACCTCGATAAGTCGAAAACCTTCACAACTCGAAAATTTTTTTTGTTCCCTTCAATTCAAGCCCCAAAACTTCCATTACTCGAAATTTCAACCCTCTATAAGTCGAAATAATTAGTCAATCCCCACAAGCAGCCATTTTGGTATATATTTTCCCTCCGTAATTCGAAAAAAAAAATTGGACCTCTGTATCTCGAACATTAGCAATGTTTGATTTTACAACCTTTACAACTCGATCATTTGAAACTAATTACCTCTATAGCTCGAAGAAAAATAAGTTACCGACTTTAAGGATTTGCCGACAAGGCACATCATTGTTTCTTAGAAAACAATGAATGAGTATATAGTAAATAGAATAACCAATTCTATGAAATAGCAACTCGGAAGAAAAAGAATTTTCTGCCCTTTATAGCTTAGATAATGCTATAGATAGAGAACGATCGAATTGTCTAAAGCAAAAAAAAAAAAAAAAATTATAATAATAACTGATTTTTTTTAATACATAATATTTTTAATTTTAAGGTTGTTTCGGAATTATTTTGATTTTTTATTGTAGTACATAATATAACTTTTAAGTTGCAAATAAACATGTTTATTACCTCTGTAACTTGGGTGGTCGTGCATATTGAATAAGAAATTTTAATCGATCGCGCGTGTCCAGATTTGGTTTGGTGTGTCGCCCTACGGTCATTTTGTACACCCTTACAGTTATTAAGATGGACTTGCAGTTTAGATTGGATTCCGAACCACTCACAAACACCCATGCCACCGCCAAGATTCAAATCTGAAGCACGAAAAGCCAGAACATTTGGCCACCAGGCCGTCATGGATGTCCAGACGAAACACGTATTGATGCTTTAGGCCCATCCAGACGAGAACGAATGAAGGACGAGCAGTTTTGGCTCCGAACGTCTCAGTTTGACCTAAAAAAAAACCCATGTAAAAACTCTGACTGTGGGTGGCATGATGTGCGGGAAAATGTGTCCTCTGATGTGCGGGAAAAAAACCCGACTCTTGCCAGAACGAGGTCCAGACACGTGATTTTCTGGTAAGGTTCTGTTGTTGTTGTTGTTATCGTGTCCATGGATTTAAAATATTATTATCAAAGTTAGATCAAATCAAAAGTCTTCACGATAGCGGCCGCTAGCAACGGCGCCGCTTCACTATATAGGGCTTCTCTTAAGTTGGCTTCGATTGGCACCATACCCAATTGCAAAACATGGGGAGTGAGTGCTGGGCACTCTAGAATGTGCTTAGGTGTTAGGAAAGCATTGGGGCAATTTTTGCAGGGGATGTATTCCCTGGTCTTGTCTGGGAGAATCTTCATCCCTCTGTAATGATTAGTTCCGAGTCTATAATAACAGATGTCAACTTCCTAGGGCAGTTGAAGTCCGTGATGAGTGGCTTCTTAAAGTTATGAGGAATGAGTCGGCTTTTGGCAACTGCGTTAGCATCTGCAAGTGTGGTGGTAGTCCTGGGTTGATCATTGTCCCTGGCTTCTTTGGCTAAAGAGTCAGCGCGTTCGTTGTCCTAAATGTTGACATGTGCAGCAATCCATTGAAGATGACATGATTTGCCTCTACAGTGTAGAGTCTCTAGCGGAACATTTATCGCAGAAGTGATGTTAGTATCTCCATTTTTAATTGCTTCCAGAGCCGACTTGCAGTCAAAAAAAATCACTAACCCGTCAGTGAGGCCTGAAATATTTGAGTCATTTAGATATACAGCCGCAGCCTCTTTAATTGCGAAGAGCTCGCTGGTGAAGTTTGAAGCTATCAGGCCTGTGTTCATTTTATGATGGCATTTCCTTCCATTTGGAAGTAGAAAGAAAATGCCTGCACCTCCTTTATTGAGGAATTTGTCAGAGGATCCATCGGTGTGTGCTATTGCAAGATTACCTTGTGAGAACTTATCTATGGTATCAAGGCCTTTTTGTTTGAGAATGTTGGAGTCTTCTTTTTTTGAATAAGGTTGCAATAGGTTCAAACCAAACTTAGTCAATGGGACTCTTTCTCGTCTGGACGGGGTTTTACACAAACATGAATAAGGGGAGGGATTTCTCATGATGGAAAAACGAACAAATCGATGTTCTGTTTTGAAAAAAAAAAAAAAAAAAAAAAAGATGTGTTTGTTTGTTGCTTGAAGAACTGGAATCATCAGTTCCTGCGTACAATGAACGGGCGGATCCAATTCGCGGAAGGCGCGGCACGGAGAAGGGGAGTGGGGCGGCATTCTTTGAAAGCGGGGGAGGCGATGGAGAGCACTCGGGCGCGCGTGCATATCTCGTGCCACGTCAGGGGTGTATTTATACCGCGGGTCGAGGAGCGCTGCGCGAGGCAGAAAACAGCCGCCTGTTGACTTAACCTGCCCGGGAAAGGGTTGAGATTCACAAATAAGAAGGAGTTGAGTTGTCTCTATCTGCATCTGCTCCAACTCATTAGAGACATCCTTTATATCACAAGACCTGCTCAGCAAACTCAAATTTTAAAAAAGATTGCTTCACTTTTTTTTTCTACCTTGCCACCAATTTATGTTTTTATATCGTTAGGACCTCTACAGCAAGGGTTCTCTGGTTCGAATCTCCTCTCTCCCTTTCAAGTTTAAAATATTTCAATAACGTTGCTGCATCGATGAGGGGGCGGGGGGAATACTAAAACAATATTGTACGAAGTGCATATTTCATTATAGAAATGCAATAAACCCCTTTTGAAAAAATACAATTTTTATATATAAATAATCGTAATAAATGAATAAATAAACAATAATAATCATAATAAATTAAGATAATAAATAAAATATTATAATCAAAATAAATAATGAATAAACAAAATACTTTAATCATAATTGACAAATAAATACTAACATTTATATATAAATAATCATAAAATAATATAATAAGTAAGTGACTGTAATACTTAACATTATAAAAGAAAATAAGAAAGAAAAAAGAAAAAACAATAACGTACTGGATTTTTGAATGAGGGACTTTTGTTTTATGCAGTTTTTCAATTGAGAATCTGTGTGTGCCGAGATAGGTGCGATCCATTTGTGGGTCGGAAAGTACGCATTTTACAATTGCATATTGATGACGAAGTAGATTTGAAGTCGATTTCCATCACTGCCTCCTGGGATCCCCAGTCAGGAACTCAAAGGGGTGACAAGTTTTGTTCAATTTTTTATACTTTCTACGCCTGACAACGAATTGAAAAAAGGCATCACCATCGAAAATAGAGAAAGGTCTGAGCAAAATTGCAGATGAATTTAAAACTGCCAAGAAGCCGAAATCTGATGACTTCCTGGCAGAGACTTTTTCTGCCTCTCAGTTAAAATCAGTTTTAGGGACAGAACAATTTCTGGATTTTCCATTCAAAATTGAACTTCACTTATTATTGTTATGGTGTGATTTCCAAACCACGGACGTTCTACATTGCGCCACGCAAAAATTAATGAATAAATTATCTGCTCAGTAGTTTGCTGGCGGCAAAAGAATCTCAATAAAATAAGAATTTGATATGGTAAAAACTAAACACACAGTACTTTCATTCAGGGGTCGTGGTTTTTTCTTGTAAATGTAGGTTTTTTTATCTGCTTCGTTTGATTTGATGTTTTAACTGTCCACACTACGGACATTCCAAGGTATATTTTCAAATGACATGTTCCTGTCAAATGACGAGGTAATTATCAAATGGCATAACTGTGCAATTCCAAGTTATCTGCATTCAAACTGTAAATCAAAATCAAATTGCGTAAATTGCCAGCTGCTGCAAGACCCTTCAAACTCTAAACAGCTGCTCTCAGTGGCAGGTAGGAGAAAAAAAAATTCAGTCAATTAAAATAGCGAAAGTTATTTTGATTAAAAGTTATTAAAGCGTATTCTGGAGTTTGGAAAACTTCAGAATTGATTGACAGCAGTATCACTGCCTCGAAAATTTAAAGCATTACCTTCTGTATGGCCTAATTGAATGTCTCTATCGGCATCTGCCCAGATCAGTATTCCACCAACTACTGTTTTCAATCTACTTGTTTTACTGATACTTAATCCAGATATATTACAATAAAATCTACAAAAAATGATAGTTCAGAAATGTAAATAAAGAAAAAGTTGTATACAAATCAAACTTTTTGCTTTGTGTTAATTGAGAATTTCAACCATACAAGATTTTGTGTGTGTATGAGTATTACCAATTGCTTGGGGAAATTTCGCCCTTCTGTCATTAAACTACACCAGCTAACCCATCTAGAATAAAAGGGAGGTTGGCCGTCACGATCGCCTGACTTATCCTGCCTTGATTTCTTGATGACGATCGACGCCGCAATTATTCAGTGCATGACACATTTAAATCCCTTTTTATGTGAACATTTTTCAAGACGTGCATCACAATTATTGGTATCTAACAGCTTTAGAGCACTTCGTATAAAAATTATTGTTGAAAATAAGTGAAAGCGAAAAAAGCAAATAAGTAATTGGTTTTATTTTCTGCAATATTCTTGCATTTTCTGTTCATTGTAAATGCGTTTTTGTACAAGAAAAAAAAATGTTTTAATGTGACTCTATAATTTTATACCATGAATAAAAAAATGATAATAATAATAAAAAATTATGAAAATGAATTGCTAGCGAATTCTTCCGTGACGTCTGAATGATTTACCCAATAATGCTTCTTGCTCTCAAACTTGCACTTCCCAATTTTTTGAAATGAAAATTTTCATTCAATTCAAAATAATATACTCGAAAAGAGAAAGAAAAGTAAAATTAATAATGCTGCTGCTATCAATCTTTTCATTAATACTTTTATTAAGTAAATAAGGTTTTTTTCCAACAGAAGCAAACAAAAAATCGAAAAGCAATTTAGTTATAACCTCTTCAGAAAATGAATAGGTGTTCGTATATTTGTGTTTGGTATCATACCTGGTAACTATGGTAATTCAATTTCTAACAATATCTACTGTATTCATATAAAAAATTTCTAATAAATCTATTATTGATCAATCAATATCACAAATCTTTTAAACAATGTTACTGAAAAAAATTCCTAAATTCCGAATGATTATTCTGTTAAATAAAGTAAGAAAATATATTAACTACTAGTTCTTTACAATGAATATTGAAAAGAGTTCGTTTGAAATGAATTACAGTAGGCAATCTATCCTTAAAATGTCATAAAAATCGGCAAAAGAATACCAATGTTAATGAAAATTATTAATAATACCCTATAAAACACGTGGTGGCCAAATAGGAAGCAGACATCCCACGTAACTTACAAGTGACTTAACATGACTTTAGCTACCCATTCTTTTCACCAGAGGGCAATAAAAAATAAATAATGCACGGGACTTGATAACTTTGTTGTAAATGATAACAGCACGGGATTTTTAAAAAATAATTCCACAACTTATTAAAATAAAATTCAAATAGCGATTCGATGCGCATTTTAAAGAAAACTTTTTGTAATAAAAGTTTTTCTATGATGCACTAGAACAGGGGTCTCCAAACTTTGCAGCTTAGGGCCATACTGTTCACTCCAGTAAGTACCAAGGGCCAAAACCGTTTTAATTTTTCTGTCATTATCTATAATTTCTAGACTAGTCGCCGAGTACGGCGGGATGTTCACTAGTTTATAATTTAGTGGGATTCATTTCAATTATTTGTTAGTTGTTATGCTTAAGTTAAGTTTTCTGCGTATCATGATTGTTATTAAGCTTTACCCAGCAAGTAAATAAAACCGAGTTATTATCATTCTGTGTTTTTTTATCCAACTTATTACAGCAACAATAAGCTATTCGCTGTCGCGGGACGGATTGATGACACTGGCGGGCCAGATTTGGCCCGCGGGCCGTAGTTTAGAGACCTCTGCACTAGAAGATTAACTGAAGCAGTAATTTAATTCTTATTTATTTAATTACTTAGTTATTTTGTTTGTAGTTTCCACACTTCAAAACCATATACCGGAAGACTATCCTGTTCGTGCATAAAAACGATTTATGCGTCGATAACTTTTTCCGAGTGAGCCTGTTTAAGATAAGTTAATTCATTTTTAGTTAAGGTTTTATTTTTATAGTAAGTAATAACCGTGCAAAAATCTGTAGCACTTGATTGCGAGCGGACCAGATGCAGCGAGGTCGACTCAAAGGGCGAACCTTGCCTTACGTAGCGAAGCCCTTCTCGAGTGGTTCGATATTTTTAACTCCCTTTTCCAAAATAATGATAAGCAGGCACGCCTTGCAGAAAGCTATTTTGGATTTTTTGTAAACCTTCCCCCCTCCCCCTAGACAATGCGTTCAGCTTATGGAAATACATTTTTATTTCGACAAAATCTTATATAAGTCCATTTTATTTATAATTTAACACAGACAGCAAAATATATGAGTATTAGATGCTTTTAAACTTTAGGAAAAACTTTAGTTTTTTAAACAACTACTGCATTAAGTTTGTAAAGTTTTTTTTTAGAAGCTCTCTTCTTTTCCAATGATTGTGCAGTTTTGAGACCCTATTTAACAAACATAAATTTATTGAAGAACACGAACCTATTTTAAAGAAACACAAATTTAGCTATTTTTTTTTTAAATACAAGAATTTTACTGCATAGAAACAAAAATATACACTTTTCGTTTCTTTTTATTTTAATTAAAAAAAATTTCTCTACTAATTTATTTTGTAAAATTGAGTACTCACTGTTAAATGTGCAAAATTGTTACAGTTAAAACTTTCATTTATTTTTAGTGAACTGTACTAAGCAGCAGTATTTTTATTCTTATGAATTATGTACATCAGGGTACTCGTATTTCCACACGTATAAGGCAAGAACAGTTTGGCGACGATGCTTTCTGAGATGACTTCGGCCAGGACAGGCCCCAACTTTGCACTCCAGTGGGAAAAATTGTAATTTTTAAGAATATCATTATCATCATATTTAGCTTATGGTGGGAAAAGGCTTCTGCCTTTAGGTAGATTTCAAAACGTGAGAATTTTTTCTTTTTACTGGGTAGGTTTGTTAATCCTACCCAATGAAAAGAAAAAAATGAGCTTGCAGATGTTTTCTCACAAGGACTGGATATTCTACCATTGCATTCACGTCCTCTTTACAAATTCATTGAGAGATTCTCAATGACACTTCATATGGAAAGAAGTGGGAATAGGGCCGTATTTTCCTATAGGCTAACTAGGCTTCTGCCTAGGGCCTCAAGATCCAGAGGGGCCTACAATCAAATTGTTAGCAAAAGTAGAATTACACTATTCTAAAAACACTAAAACACTGAATGGAAAATAAGGAGAAATTCTACACATGTGACTAATAAACAAACATAAAAATGTATTGGTTAAGATCAACGCGTTCGGCTCATTGGGTTTGTTCGTTTGTATATACTAGATCGCACCAAAGTATAGTTCATACGTTCACTTATTGCTATGGCAAATATTGACGCGCCTTATGCTACTAAGCTCTGGTTTGTTCTTGCATAAATAAAGTGTAGATTGGAACAGACAAATGACCTGTCCTATTGGTATTATTATGAAATAAGTTTATCTGAATTGAACTTGCTTTAATCTTCAATGTATTGAATATATTTAATTTAATTTGATAGAAAATATGACAATTTTTATTCCATATTTTATTTTCGTAGTCAAAGATTTTTATTATTTGAATTTTGTTTCTTTGTAAATGTTATGAGTTATGTTTGATTAGTTATTGTTACAAGTACAATATATGGTGCTGAGAATAAATGTCCAAATAAGTGTTCTCGACTTTTTTTTATTTATTATCCGTGCCACCTTTTTTATAAAGATTAGTATCCATCACAACATGTTCCATTTAACATATTGATATATATCGCTGTAATGATGTATTTTATTATTATCTCTCATGTAATTTACAAACTTAAAAATGGGAAGTGAAAGGGCCTCATAAGTGGAATAGCCTAGTTCCTCTTTTCATCAAAATCCGGCCCTTTAAATAATGTCATGCACTCTATAAATGAAAATAACACACCCAAAAGATAGCTTGGCTGTCTAGGCGAGACCCACTCCATCACCACGAGGGGTTCTCCTTTTTTGAAAGCAGTAACTGCAACCGCAGTGCCTGCTCCCAGCGGTTTCAAAACTTTACTTAGCTCTACACGTTGAGAGCTCGGACACGAGTGGAACTCTTTAGAAATTAACCGCTCCTCATATCCTGGCCATAACACTATCCGAAACTGTGGTCATGATATGCAAATATATATATGACATGATATAAAGGATTTTAACCATGAATTATTTTTAAATGCTTTTTTTTTCGAATTCATTCTTCACTCACTCGTTGTAATGGCCTACCGAACTATCGTCAGAAATTGACCTTTGATTAATAAACAAGTTATTAGAGACTAGTTCACATTCATCAATTGAAATCTCATACATTTCATCAATGAGTTTACAATCGTCCATTATTATTGCCCAAAATGACTTTTAACAATCTTCTTTTGCGAGGAGAGATTCAATGAGAATCTTCTTTTTTTTTCTTTTTGTAAGTCCTAAAAAAAAATAAAATGCCATAAAAATGTGTAAATTTTTTTACTAAGAAAATGATGGGGCTAGGAGTCATTTTTCACAATTATGCAAATTGAACAACAGCTTAAAACTTGATCTGCATGAATAACTCAATTGTACTTGAATTCGATATTAAAATAGTGTCCAGACTTAAACGTATTAGTTAAATTAAATTTTTATGTGGTTACGTCATATGTATATTTATTCTTATAGAATTGTATAAAGTTTTAATGTGTTTCAATTCGTAATGTCTCGTATATAAAATAATGTCATTAAATTGCCCATAGATATTTGACACTAGGAAAAGTAATAAAATTGTCTGTCTGAGTGGTCTGCATCCCAAAGGAAGTAAAAGGGCTATTCAACAACTCGACCCTCGTGAGGTCTTTGTTGGACTCAATTATCCATTTAGAATTCCTCTCACCGATTATTTTCTGAAGATAAAAAGGTGTGCCACAAGGGCTATCTATTTAAAAAGTAATGAAATTCAGGACTTATCAATGACTTAACTGCCTTAAAGTGGACTATAAGAGCAGGGATTGCTTGCACGTATTGCAATTTTACCGTGGGGGCCAGCAGTTCTTCCACCTGGGATTAATGCAAAGATTTCTCCCTCAAACCCATTGCTGTCTTGAGGCGTTTCCCCCCGGATTCTTTGGAATCCGGTCAACGAGGCTCATTGAAATGGGGAACTGAGAGGTGGAAGTGGACGCACTGCGGCAGAGGAAGAAATGATCGAGGGGGGTTGGGGTGTGCGCTGATAAATGAGATGATCAGTAAGGGCAAAAGAAAACAAGTAATATTAAAAAAAAATTTAAAAGTCAATTCCTACTTTTTTTTCGCTCTATTGCAGAAAAGTCCTTTATAAATAATTTTCATTCATTTTTTGAAGTTTATCTCTAGCCATCTATTGGTAGATATAGGCAACTTAAATGTTAAAAAAAACTAAAATTAATTCATTAAATTTAATTAGTGAATTAATATTTGAAAAAAAACTGTATTAACATCCAGTGTCATCCACTACAAGTTAAAAAAAAAGTGTACTTGAACTTGAGTAGATGAATAAAAAGTATTTTACGAACGATTGAAAATGTGAACAAGATATATATAGGGAGAGTGTGAGCTAATAGAAGGAATTGAAATAAAAGAGGACTGGGTGTACAGAGAAAGGCAGTGGTCTCCGGTAAGAGCGGAAAGGCTGAAGATGCTAGACGTCGTGGTAGGTATCAGCATTTCGTCAAATGAGGAAGAGATCGTCATCCAGTCCCAGTCGCTGGTCCTCTGAGGTGTACTCTCTGCAAAGAAATGACTGCCCGGGTGAAAGCAGAGAACCGGTGCAGAACAGTTCACCATTAGTCTGACCAGTAAAAGATCCACGCACAACCCGAGCATTTGAATTCATTTACATTACGATAAAACGTATGCTATTCTTTAGTATTGATTCACTTACGTTATTCATCTATGTATATTCATTTGCGTTCAGTGGGCGACATCTGAATAGTTGGACATCCACCACCTACTTTATCACAACATATTGATTTTTATGGACCACAGATTTAGCATGTTCATATTCAGTGGGATTTTTCGGTTTGAAGACATTCTGTGGATTTTGAATGGAGTTCCAGAAGCCCAATGTTCGGATCACTCATCTGAGGATACGAGAAAAATTCCTTAAACGAATTATTCCTTAATAATAGTTATCTTGAAAAGAAGTGTTGTATAGTAATATATCAACATATTTTTTTTTCTGTTTGACATCGGTAGACTACATGTTCTAATTATACGGGTGTTGAGGGGAGGAGGGTGTCTTCCGGGACGATTTTTAGGGATAACTGCTCCGCGTTTGAATGTCGTAGTATAAGAAGTCTGTCTATCAAAGCGAGATGTTCATGTAAGTTGTCAAATTCCTAGCGCTGTAGATTGAAATTTAGGAGAACAAAAGAATTTTTCTCTATACGTATTGAGATAATTGCTGCGTAAAGAATTGTTATAAGAATTTTTTTAAATATTTATGTAATCAATACAATTCTTATACTATCTATTTTATAGCTATTTATGAAGTTTCACGACATTTTTTCACGCGATTTCACTTATGCAGTCCCCTTCACACAAAATGGGTTTGAGTGTACGGCAAAATCAAAATTCTCTTTTCGGTAACAATGGAAGCAATTATGTCAGGAGATAATTGGAAAAAGTTGCTACCTGAGTGCATGATAATCTCAAAATGTTTTCTTTACATGCCAACAACATTGTTTTGACGAAATATTCATTCGTTTTTTGAGAAATCATGCTTTGCATTTAAGGATCAAAGTTTCAAATCAAAATTAAATTATCAAATTAAATTATTAAATAATTAAGTAATCAAAATTTATATCTTCAAAAAATACATGTAACCAAATTACGCATGTTAGAACTGTTATAACATGAAACTGCAAATGAAGTGAATGATAGAATGCAGCAGTATTGAATGATCACAGTTGCGTTTAATTGATAACTTTATTCAGAATTAAAGAATTTTTCTTTCCACCATCATAAAGAAAGAGATTTTTTTTCTTTTTCGAGGAATGCAAGCTGTTTGCTGTGAAAGAAAGAAAAAGACTATTTAACCGGGCAACCGCAAGCCAAACAAAAAACACGCTTCCCGCTCGGCGGAGGGGGTGGCCGCACCATTTGGTAAACACTAGAGGCGTTAATAATGGAAGACCTCTTCAAGAGAGAGATCTTTACGGTCTGGCGGAGTAGCGGTAGGTTGGGTTCTGTCTTCCATCCATCAGGAAGAGCCGCTATTTCGGGTGGGGGTGGTCTGAGCCTATTTCCGACTGCGGCCAACTCAAGAGTCTTTCGTGACGCTCGCGGAACATTGTAGCTATTGGAGGTCCACCGAGACGATGCTTTTTGGATGCTCGGATGTATTTTTAGGGGGACAGGTTGTGACAAAGGACCTTGTCTTGTTCGACATCCACTTTCAGTCATTTTTTGTGTGTGCGTGCGTGGGTGGTAGTACCTACCAAGTGGTGGGCGATTTAGGTTAGTCGATTCCTCGTCAGGAATGTCTTCGCCAACCTCCAGCAAGGTAGTTTTTGAAGACTTCGAATTGGCCTTGGAAGGGAAACAAAGTTTCTTCAAAAAGGAAACCGAAACACATAGCGATAGATCCTCTGAATCTTTGATGATTACTTTTACAATTTGGTTTTCTTTGATATTTTAGAATATTAACCTTGAATATTAAAAAGCTTTTTTAACTTTGTGTAACTTTTCTATAAAGATCACTTAGGACGACAAAAAACAAAAAAAAAAAAAAAAAAAAAAATTTGAAACCTAGAAAAAAAATATGAAATAGTCATTTTAATTGACGAAGTAAAATTATACCACGAAATTAAATAATAATGAAGCAATAGAACCAGGTGACTTTTAAACTGTTGATTTACTATAAATAGACTCAACTCATTCGAAATCCAATGAGGAAAAACCGCGACACTGTGCTATGAAACAAAATAAAATAAAACACAAACCTGTTTTTATGCAGCCCTTTATTGTGAGGTATGTGAAAGAATTCCATCCAATGCCTATTATGATTCAAAAATAAAGAAAAAAATTAATTTTAAAAGAACAGGCAAATTTGAGAAAAAGGTTCCATCAGATGGCTAACCGATATGATATCCCGTTACAGCGAATCTTATTAGAGGCGAGGTAGCCTTATCAAGTGACGAAATTGATTTTAAGCCAGTTCTCTACAAGAAAACCGATGCATTTGACTGTCATGAATAGTTTTAGATATCCATAATAAGTGGAATATCCATAAGCAAATAAAATATTTAAAGATGTTCCGGTGTGTCCATTCAATTTTTTCTCGTTTGGAAAACCCGTTTCCAGCAGCATCGTGAGGCATGTTTGCATTTTCTCTAATTTCTAATTCTTGCACTTTCTGCATTTGCATATTTTCTAAATGGGACTTTTTTTATGCGATTACCTATTGATAGCCTATTTTACAAAAGTGTTACAAACAATACATTTCATACAAGGTAAACATTTATTTTAAGATTAGATTTTCTAATGATGCCTATTTATTGAATTACTTTTCATAAAACTTGATTTACTATAGTGTACTTTTTTGCGGCGTTTGTCAGAGTTATGAATTCACATGTAACTTTCAGGCAGTTAAAAATTCTACATTTTCTACCTTATTGTAGATTATTACGGAGATCTTTGGCAGCGTAGCGGCCACTAGCTCTTCCATTGTAAAATGTTGAAACATAGCGGTGGTCTCATGCCCTTTGAATTAATAAGCAAATTAGACAATTAAATGCCCTTTTTTTAAAAAGAATTATTTATTTAATAAAATTATAAAATGAAAAATAACAAAAATTTCAAAAATGTAGATGTTGATGAAATCAGTTGCATGTAATAAGACAGAATGAGCAAAGGTCAAATTAGGAGAAAAAATAGCTTAGGAGAAAAGCGAACTTTTTTCATCTAGGCAGTTGTAAGGATACATTTTGTACCTGAAGACTTGCGTACATTCGGATGGCAAGTTCAATGTAAGAATTCCAAAATGCTCGCAGTAAATTTCATTGGATCATTTTCTCGTGTTTTCTTCCCTAAGCACACAAAACTGTGAATGGGGGAATCAAGTGATCAGTGATGAACGTCAAGTCTAGCGGAAATCCCCAGAGAAATGGCGAGTTAAAAATCGATAATTCTGTTGTTTTCTTCCGAAAAGTCTGTCTGCCGAACTATTAGTCAAAAGCCTTTCCTAAAACGTTTAGACGCTGAATTTCTTAATGCTCCTTATAAAATATAATTTCGTCGTCTATGCATGATCCATACATTATGAAGCAACGCTTTAAAGTTATTGTTTTACATCAAATCCAAGTGACACGTTTCTCTCCAGCTATAGGAAATACTGCGATTTTCGTATCACAGTAGTGTGATTGTGACAAAACAATCACTGAGTAAATCACAGGGACATAACAAACATTCAGCAGGATAGGGCCGTTGGCACACAAGCAGCCCTTGACAAAAAAGATAAAATCACTGTTACATCATTCTAATTGACTTACCTTTTGTCATAATAGTAAATATTGCTTTGTATAAAATATTGTTTTTTAGTCATTTTCTTATATTTCTATTTTTCTATGCTACTTGTACTGTGGAAAGATTTATAGTGGTGTTTTGTCGCAGCCACAGCGAAAAAAAAGTTATAAATTACCAAGAAAATTTACAATCATAGGACTTTCGATTCGCTCCTGTCCTCTAATTTCTGTAATAATAATCGCAAATATAAAATTCTCTCCCTACGTTAGACCGTGGGTTACTTCAAAACTTGGAGATTCTCCGCGGCTTCATTCCCTCGACTCAAAGAGAAGATTCTGATGCGTTTTTATGAATCACTTTTGCAAATCCTAACAGTTGGATGACGTCTCCATTGTTCTTCCATGACTCCTACAAAAAAGGGGCGAAAGTTTTGAGTAGAAAATTCCAATGTACCATGTGTTTTGCATTATGCCTTTAATACAGACGCATATTAATCATTTTAAAAAAAAATGCAAAAGGTAAATCGTTAGCATCGGCAGGTACTTATCCACCTAAACGAGGCCTGTTTTTCATGCACAGAGCTTTACGTCGCCCGTTCACGTGTTTGCGGTCCTAAAAATCTTTGCATCTCCACACCAGAAGGAGAACCAAACATTAGTGAATATCCGTAAGCGATTGCTCGAAAATATTAATTAAAATTAATTTTGTTACTGGATACTGAAGTTCTTTTTTTGGTTGAAATCTAGAATACTGTACCCCTGAGGAAGCCGATAATCTTGCAACCCGAATATTTCGCCAATATTTCGCAAATTTTTTAGGTTTACAATACTGTAATTAGAGGAATTCATAACTTCTTCTTTTTCCGAACAATATAATTACAATTTTATTGCTACTTTGATAATTATTTACCGAATTTTAATTTATAGTAAATAAGAAAAGAAATATACATTCTTTTAAACAATTATTCCGATAAATTATTGATTATGAGATCGTTCTTATAACGTATGTCGGCCACTGATACAGAATATAAACTTTTATGAAATTGCCACTCATGTAAATGCGAAACAAACAAACAAAAAATTTTTTCCTTATGTTTGATTATCAAATAATTATTTTCTTTTTAATGCTGTTGACATAATTAAGGTTTTGTGGCAACAGTTATTTGAATTCGTGCGGAAAAAGGTAACCTTTTGATTTTAGAATATTCATGGAAGAAATGGCCAGTTCGAACGTATTAATTTTTTCTGTAGTTTTGTGATGTTGTTCTTGTTTTCTTCATTCTTTTGATATGTCTATGCAAGGGCAGGATTTATTGAGGAAATAAAAAGAAATTTTTCATCTGAAATAAAGGATATATCATAAAAATGGAAAATGTTAAAGTTTTTTTTTTTTTTTTATTAATATTAATTTATTATTCGAATTCGGCGTCGTAAACAATATGAAATATTTTTTGACATAATAGAAAAATAATTTGACGTATTAGCGAATAAGTTACTGAACTTAATGGCGTAATTTTAACGTAATAGAGATTATTATCGTTGTTAAAATTATTCATTTTTTGTGAGTGTGAGTTAGCAAAACAAAATTCCGCATAATAATTTAGTGTTAAACGATACAATTTGGCCTGAAAGCAATGTAAGAATAAAATTTTGTCAAAATAACGATATATTTTGGTGTTAAAGCGATGAAAGAAAATCATTAAAATTCTGTCATAATAGAGGAAATATTTTCGCGATAAAGCGATATAATTTGGCGTAAAAGCAATTTAGGCATAAAGTTTTGGGCATAATAGTGCTAAACTTTGGCATTAAAGCAATAATATTTGGTGAAAAGGCATTTTAGGAATGAATTTTCTCTTAGTGTTAAAATTTGGTGTAAAGCAATGCTTTTTTGGCATAAAAGAAATTTAAAAATACATTTTAGCTTAGTGAAAAAATTTGGCGATAAAGTGTTAAAAATAAAAAAAGCAACTTAAGGAATAAAATTTTGGCAAAATTGTGCTATTATTTGTCGTTAAAGCTATAAAATTTGGCGTAAAAGCAATTTAAGTAATAAAATTTGGGTTGAAATCTAGAATACTGTACCCCTGAGGACGTCGTCAATCTTGCAACCCAGAATATTTTGCCAATTTCTGTAGGGTTACAATACTCTAAAGGAATTATTTTTCCGAACAATATAATAACTATTTACTTCTACTTTGATAGTTATTTGCAGAATTTTTTAGTTAATGTAAATAAGGAACATAAATATATATCCTTTAAACATTTATTCCGATAAATTATTGTTTATTCTGGTGATTATATGTTCCTATAACGTAGTTTACAGTATATGATACAGAAAATAAACAATTTTTATGATGCTGCCACTCATGAAAATAAGAAATAAACAAGAAAAACGATTTTTTAATTTATTAATAATATATATTTGATTATCAAATAATAATTTTCTTTTTAATGTTGTTGTAATAATCAAGGTTTTATAACAACTGTTATTTGAGTTTGCGAGAAAAATGTTATTTTTTATTTTTGAAATGTTAGTTCACGGCGAAAACGTCGATCGAATGTTTCTTTTTATAGGTTTTGACAGTTAAAATTTTGTGGCAACCGTTATTTCAATTCGCGCTGAAAAATGTAACTTTTTAATTTTAGAACGTTAGTTTACAGAAGAAAAAGACAGTTGGAACGTATTAAATTTTTCTGTGATTTTCTGATGTTGTTCTTTTTGCTTTTCTTCATTCATTTGATAAGAATAAATACGGTATCTTCCAATAAAGGATATATGAGAATAAAATGTAAGTTATTTTTATTTCATTTTTAATTTATTTTGTTTCATTATTCGAATTTGGCATAGTGAACAACAGGGAAATAATTTTTGACATAATAAAGGAAAAAAATTGGCATATTAACGAATAATTTTGAGTAATTTTATCATTCCAGCGATTATTATCTTTGTCTAAATGATACATTTATGTGAGTTAGCAAAACAAAATTCCACATAATAATTTTTCGATAAGCGATTTTAATTTAAGCGATCAAAAGCAATTTAGGAATAAAATTTTGGCCAAAATGATGATATATTTTGGCGTTAAAATGGCAATATGTGGCGTAAAAAGAAATTAAAATTTTGCCATAATACTTGCCTATAAAGCGATATAAATTGGTGTAAAGGCAATTTAGAGATAATTTTTTTGGCTAAATGGTTTTTATATGCTGAATTTCGTACCATAATAGTGCGATAACATTTGGCGCAGAAATATTTCAGAGAAAATGTTTAGTGATAAAAATTTGGAGATAAAACATTAACTTTTGGCGCAAAAGCACTTCAAAAAATAAAATTCGCTTCGCAAAAAGTTTGGCGATAAAGCATTTCAGGGATTAAATTTTGGCAAGATAGTGATAATATTTGGCGTTAAAGCAATAAACTTTTGCTTAAAAGCACTTTCAGGAATAAACTTTGATGTAATAGCTGTTTGGCTACTAATGTTGGCGTAATAGCTCTGTTTATCAATTAATTTTGGAAAAATCGCGTCTTATGATGACTCGGAATATTATATATAATCGGATATTTTTTCTATAACATTCTTTAGCGTCACGTGGTTTATTTATTTATTTATATTTCTTTACTGTATGGAGAGTCCATTGTTTTTTTCATTCATGTTAAGAACGAAACCACGTGAGAAAATGCTTTAATAATTTCACTAATAGCCGTTCTAATTTCAACTCGAAATCATGAGTATTTAGAAAAATATTTTTAAATAGTCATGGCGGGATTTCATTATTAACAGAAGTATGCATTATTTACATTCGAATTCCTTAAAATTCATAATAAATTTTTTTTAATGAATAATGAAATGGAAAAGCATAACTTAAAATAAATTTTTTAAGTTTTTAGTTAGTTTTAAATTTAAAATTTTTTTCTTTTGCTTAAAATTTTCTCAACAAAATATAAAGTTTATTAAGGAATGGGAGTATAAAGTGTGGGCCTGATGGCCGAGTGTCTAGCGCTCTGGATCTTTTTCCACAGGCTTTCGCTTTCGATTGCCGGTGGTGCCATTATTCGGAATCCACTTTAAATCATAGGTCCCAATCTAATATGACTGTTTGGCGTAGGGTTGACCTACTCCGTAAAAAATATCCTGCCCTACCCCGTAAAAAGAAAACATCTCCTGCCTCGAAATCTGCCAGTAGACAGACAGCCTTGGCTGATCATGGATTTGTTTGCGCCAATGGAGGCGAAGGATATAAAGTAACGAATTAGACGTTATTAATGTATTGCTTTGAATTTGCACTTTAGAATTTGGATAGGATCTATGTTTATTGGTTTTAGTAAATTTTATAATCTGCTTTACTTTGGTGATAAAAATAAATCTCCACGAGGATGGGATATCGAAATTAAAGATGTTCCTCATGTAATCTCATATCGATCCTCCCAGTTTGCAATCCGCTTAAAATTGATATTAAAAAATGAAAGCAAATTATTCAAAAAAAGTTCTTATAGAGCGTTGATAGTGTTTTAAAAAATTGCTACAAATCGTGGACTTTGTTATAAAAACAATTTGTTCTACTATTCTTATTAGAAAAATAATTTAGTAGGGCAACTAAATTATTTTCTAATAAGATTAGATTAAGGACTGCTGTAAATCACCAACGTTCGTCGTAAAAGCTGCGTTTTTTATACATTATAAATAGTAGTATATATTGTAGTTTTTTTGGCTTAATAATAATTGGAAATTTTTTTAATTATTGCAATTTTTGTAGTTTTATTTAAAGGATTTAGGATTAAGGATTCAGAAGAAAAAAAATGTCTTTTTTTTATTGATTTCGTTTTTTTTTTTTTTTTTTTTTAACTATAAAAAAAAAATCCGCACAGACGACACACACATATCTCGTCTTAAACTTTATAAGTATCTATGATTTATTGGAAAATGTTTACTTGAATTGTTTGCACTTTTAAATGCTTTTGGCAGGGCCGGATTTAAATGAAAAGCGGCCCTAGGCTATTCCATTTATGAGGCCCTTTCACCTCCCATGTTTAAGTTTATTAAACGAGAGAATAAAATACATCATTACTGGGATATATATCAACATGTTAAATCAAACATGTTGTGATGGGTACTAATCTTTATAAAAAATGTGGAACGGTTAATAAATAAAAAAAAAATCGAGAACACTTATTTGGACGTTTATTCTCAGACCCTATATAGTACTTGTAACAATAACTAATCAAACATAACACACAACATTTACAAAGAAACAGAATTCAAATAATAAAAATCTTTGGCTACGAATATAAAATAATATGTAATAAATATGCAATAAAAATTATCATATTTTCTATCAAATTAAATTAAATATATTCAGTATATATCAATACACTGAAGATTAAAGCAAATTGAATTCAGATAAATTTATTTCATAATTTCTCCTTATTTTCGATTCAGTGTTATAGTGTTTACTGTTTTTAGAATAGTGTAATTCTAGTTTTTCTAACAATTTGAATGTAGGAAAATCCGGCCCTGGCTACTGGTAAGCGCGCGCAATGGTGGCCATTCTTTTTCTCTAAAAGCAAATTCCATATTTCGTTACAAGTAAAAATTTGGAACGAGTTCACAAAAGAGACGCGAGTGATGTAAAGATAAAAGGGACTGCCTCACTCACTCTCGCGGCTTCTAATCGCATTTTGTACTCTCCGAGGAACACTTGAAAGAGAACTTTCTCTCTCGCACCCATAAAGAAAGGGGAGGAGGGGGGGCAGGGAGCCTTTTGATGTCATAGCTCTTTCGGTTTTCGCTCAGTTCTGACAAGTGTTTAATAGCATTTTGGTGTCTGTCAACATAATTAGATGATTGAAGTCTGGAACGGGGAATGTATCGCTTTAGTTAAACACGCGATAACAGTTAAAACTGACATCCAATATCTGCATAATTTATTTGAATTCTAAATATAGTTCCAGATCGCCCTTTTATCTGATCATTATGATTGTAGTACTTTTGCGATAAAAAAGAAAGCACACACACACATATATATATAAAGAATTTTTATTTATTTTTAAATGATATAAAAATGAATTAGCATAACAGAAAAATAATATCAGTTACATGGTTATTTGGAATGTGAAAATTATTTTACTCGCAAGCACATTTTTGCCAGAATTCTAAACAATGAAAAGAATATCCATTCAACAAATGCCGCATACATATTAGCACCTATGTTATCAGTACACGAGCTCTCCAGTATTTTTCAATAATGCAATTAAAACCACTCAGCATGCCATAGGTTGACGTGAGTCATGATTCTGGACTGGTGCGATGACAGTGCCGATACGTACGAGAGAAAATCTCAGACAATAATGACTTGTCAACAGCCTAAAACTGGGATGGGCAAATTTTTTCGGTCGCGGGACAAAAATCGAAAGAAACAAAAAGTTTGGCGGTACAAAATAAATTTTTCTAAAATTTTAAAAACAATATACAAGTATTACAATTTAAATATGTTAATGAGATGAATGAAATTGCGATTTCATTTTTAAAAGTTCCTTATATGGAAGTTCGAAGGGAGATGTACAGATTCTAAGGAACGAGGCTAAATGCCCATCCGCCAGTCTACGTCTGAAATAATTCTTTCTAAGGTTCATACTTGGAAACACTTGTTCACATATATAAGATGAAGCAAGCATAGCACTGATTTTCTGAAGGTGAGATATTAAATTTGGGAAACTTACTTTCAATAATGATTTGTAAAACTCTAACTTTGACATATTTAGAAACAACTGCTTGAGATAATTGTAAGATTGCAACTCAATTAATTCAACCTGCTAATATGACCTCACTGCTTCACAAATTACGTTGAAAGGCATGATAAAAAATATCCAATTTTTTTGAATAGCACTAAAATCTTGAAATCTGCGTTCGAACCCAAAATACAGTTTTTTCAAGCTACCTTCATAATTCTTAAGCTTCTCTTCATTTACTGAGGGTATTGCATTTAACCTCGGGAAATGAGATAAAAATAATGATATTAAAAATAATAACTTTTTTAATAAAAAAAATAATATTTAATCAAAGTAGAAAAGGAGATGGATGTATAATATATAAATATATATTTCTTTTAATTTGCCTCCGATCGGCAAATTAAAATTCTATCCGCGGGTCGAATAGAATCTTTCGGCGGGCCGGAGTTTGCCCATCCCTGGCCTAAAGCTTGCGACAGCTTCTTTCCTTGGGGCATCAGGAACACGAGGGATGTCCGCGTTAAGGATCGCCCAGTTACTGTCCTGAAATGCTTTCGATTTAAGATTGTCTTCGTAAATATCCTTGAAGAACGGAAGGTCAATGTCAATGCCTCTTTTCTTATGAAGCACTGGCATACTCGTTTGCCGCGAAGAAGAGGTGATTTATAGCTGGTGCAATAAAATTGTACATTATGCATCTTTTTTCGAAAAAGTACTTCGTCACAGCAGATTTTCGTAATAGTAAGACATTCCTACGCTATTGATTAATAGGCAAGGGAAAAAAAACAGTTGCCTAGAAAATACCATTTATTAGAGATCTATTCATGAATATGATACAATAAAATAGGCTGATTTTCTCATTTTTTTTTATGTTGTTGAATAAATGCTAAACATATTCCTTCCCGTGCTAATCAATGGTAAAAATAAATGCTGAACATATTTCCGTGTAAGATTCTCGTTCAATTTCCTATTTTTAGTATTTTTTTTTTAATTTAAAATACTTGAAATTTTTATTTATGTAGAAAATTTTATCAATATATGCCATCGTAATACATAATTTTTAATATATATATGTCATTTTATATAATACATAAAAAAACTATGCATAAAATTTTAATAATACTTATAGTTAAAATATTTAGAATAAATGACATCTTTTGTAAAAAAGAATGTTTATAAATGAATGGTTTTTTTAAAGGAAAAAAATTTTTTTTCGAGGTTTTTTGCAGGATATATTCCCATGTAAAATGATAGTTACAGATGCTATGAATTCTTTTTATACGAAATTGTCCTATGTGAGAAGCCTTCTAGTATTAGGCGCTCATAATCGAAATGAAATGCTTGGAATGGTTATGAAGTATTTTTGCCATCTTCACCCATTTTTATGAAATCATTAAACCGGACCAAAATTACTTACCAGAATCTTTATTGTCACCTCATGTTCACTGACCATTTCTAATCGTTCATTGGATCTATCATCCTACTCTATTTTGTTCATTACATTGGATCTGAATACTTTTTTTACATAAGTGCAATGTTTGCATCATTTCATTTTTTAAATCCAGAAAATGACCATTTTATTACTAGGCGAATGGTACCGGGAATCTCGTTACATGAAAAGGGCAGCTGAAATGTTTGTGTCGCGTTACAGGATAAAGAAACTCACACTCTACAGCCATCCATATCACCTATACATGTTTTGGCGTGGCTAGCGCTTTGGTCTTTGGTATCCCAGGCTTCAGGTTCGAATCCTGGCCGTGGCATGGATGTCTGTTGGTGGTTCGGAATCCACGTTAAACTGTAGGTCCCGGTTTGTTTAGCCCTCGTGCGCACAAGATGACCGTAGAGCGACAAACCAAACCAAACTATACATGTTTTGGCGGACGATCGCCTGGACACGCAACCCATTTACTCGTGTTTAGGGCGGACGATCGCAACCAACCCAATTACTGTGAAATCTTAAAGATTTCTTTAATAAGAGCTGCACAGTTTTAAATTTATGAATTTTATATTCAGCAGTCACCACATTTGCTTCTGTGATGTGCTCATTGATATGGCAAGTATATAAATTGTTATATTTTATGCATGAAGACAGCACGTTTCCACAAGCAGAGCATTCGAAAATAGCTTCCCTAAGACAGCAATTTTAGCGCTCCTTTTACAATTCGGCAAAATGCATTTATTTTTATTCCTTAAAGATCTAAGTCAACGATTCGCCAACTACTCTTTTTCTTTCCTCCACCCCTCGGTCCCCGGAAATATGCAGTTAGAAAGGTGAGGGTGGAATATCGGTGGGCCTCGTGTAGACCACAAACCATCCCTTTGACGGATGATGAGGAGAGGTCTGTGCCTTCCGAAGATGTGTAGGATAACTGCCCCGCATGTCGTATGAGAGAAAACGCGGAAGAAGGAGCCAGTCCGAATGACGGATCCGTGATAACATCGCAACTAATGAGCAGGAGGTTCGTTTATGAATCCGGTCCACTGCTTTCGGTAACAAGGAGACTCGAGCGTGATTATGACGCGTGTTTGAAGTATCTCTCCTAGAAAATTTTCACCCGTATAACACACACGTGTGGAGTAGTTACCCCTTTTCTTTTCTCCACTCCTCATTCCCCCTGCCTGGGCAACGTAGCTCCCTGCAAGTTAGATAGGAGAGAGGACGGGGTGCACGGTGTGCCTTCATGTGTACTGACAGGGTGACGGGAGAGGACAGTGCCATTCGGAAGCACTTTTAGGGGTAACTTCCCCACATTTGCCTGTCATATGGAAGAAAATCCATAAAATTCCCACTCGATGCGAG
The DNA here is from genome assembly GCA_021605075.1 of Caerostris darwini. NCBI lineage: Eukaryota > Metazoa > Arthropoda > Arachnida > Araneae > Araneidae > Caerostris > Caerostris darwini. The sequence goes on from BPLQ01012806.1 coordinate 67,632, forward strand.
ACAGTGACACAATCTTCAATTAATCTCCTCGTTTTGAAAGCATTGACTACAACAATATCTGCTACTGATTCGAATCTCATATCTTTTTGCAGTCTAATTACGCAATTTATCACTAGACTACTTACCACACAATTTACCACTTTACCATTATCCGATGTCATTATAGGTAACGATTCTCAACTGGTGACCAGCGAACCAGATCTGGCCGTCAGATTAGTTTACTCCTATCTACCTCCCCTTTCAGTAGTCGCCCTCCTCGATTGACTGCATGCTTTTCATCATGGTGAATTGTTCAAGCCGATCTCTGTGTTGTTGCATGCAAATTTCAAGGAGTTTGAAACATACTAGAGTGGCACAATAATATAGTACTACAAACATGCATGGCATCGCCGGTACTCGAACCCAAGGTACAGAGCGCTAGCCACTCGGCCATTCTGGCTCCGAAAGATGCACTTCAAAAGAACATTCAAAGAAAAGTGCCTCCATTTTGAATACTGTTCAGTAGGAAACAGAAACTTTTTGCTGGACATTCTCATTCGGCCCTCTAAGATCAGCCGCCTTTCTAAATAGTTAAGTGTAAAGTATATTTACAGTATAATGATTCGCAAACTCTTTAACCTTGGGAACCCTCCCCACTCTCCTCCTAGGGAAAAAAATTAACCTTTCGAACCTTCCTTTACCATCCAATGTCACCAAAATGTTTGGTTGGGGCTTTCTGTTTAATTAACATTGTGTTTAACGCAAGAGCACTGTTTTTAATTCAGAATTAAAATATCAGCAGAATTATATATCTATTCATTCGGAATAAAGTATTTATTCATTATTTCACTCATGTGGCGGCAATTCCTTAAAAAAAAAAAAACCGCTGGGATTCTGAAATTTACCTCATTCACCCTGTTTAATCATTGGAATTTTAGGGGAAAAAAAGCACCCACAATTTATAAAAACCGCTGTATGTAAAATGTAAAATGTAAAATTAAATAAAAAAATAAAGATAAAAATAAATTTTGTGTTTACCTACATGTTTATTGCTGTTTTTGGTGGCAAGACAAGTAAAAACACACTCATTAAAATTCATTCCTTTACGTTTAAAAGACTGCGTTGAATATAATTTGATAGTATTGTCATATTTTTTTCACGTCAAAAGTCTTGCGGAGTTTAAAAGTACCCCATAAAAACATCGGCAATTTTTTTCCCCATGTTTTGCTCTTTTTTTACCACGCATACAGTTACGATTCTTTGACATTTTCTTCAAAAAATTATATTAAACTCTCCGATGAAAAGTAGCTCCTTAAAATTCTTGGAAGTCTTATTTTTAAACCGCAGCGTATCGATGGCCCGAAAACACCAGTCATGTAGAACAGCGATCTTATGAAAATTGAACGCGATAAATCGGGCGACTCAAGTGCCCCAGACAGAACCGGGTCATTCAGAAAACACTTTTCTTCTTCTTCTTGCGGCGAAAATAAACAAACAAAATTTGAAATAAGAGAAAAACAACAAATTGCTGACTTCCGCAGGAGCTACAAGTGCCGCCTTCGGCTTCCAGATGGAGCCACCGTCGTCCCATCTGCTCGAAATAGTTTCGGATTTGCGATTAGTTTTCGTTAGTGCGGCCGAGTTTTGCGTTTGACGAAAGCGAAAAACGCTCTGCGTGGATTTCGGTGTTAAGGAACGTTGTGCTGTGATAAACATTTCATGTTTTATTCGGTAAGTGGCATTTATTTAAATTAAGAATTTTAGAGATAAAAATTTTTAATAACAATCCTTTCAAATCTAGTTTTAGGGGGAGGGGGAGGGAATGTAAAGTATATTCGATTTCTACAAATATTTAAATAACAAACACATTTCAATGTCCGTTATGGAGCTAAGAAATATGTGTAGTACTTTTAGGATAATGAAAATTATTTCTTGAAATGATAATGACATTCATTATCATTTATTATTATTTTAATCGATCATAATAGAGAGAAACGCAGAAAATTCTTCTGCATAAAAACATTATTCGTGGCATGAATAGCTCATAATCGTAAAAGTTATTATTTTTATAGAAAAATAATTTTAATCAAAAATATAGACGGTTGTCTTCATCCTTTTTTTATTTAATATAATTATGTATGCCTTTATTAAAAAAATTTTTTTCTTTTTGTATTTAAAAAATTGTTAACGTTATTTATTATAATTGAAAATATATTATAGCATAAAATTATAGTTGAATTATTTATTATAGTATAAAATTATTATAGTATATTTATTATAGTATAAAATTTTTAGTTGAATATTGAATAATCTTGTTTGAAGTTAATTTGCAAAATAATAATAAATAGACATCGTTACTTTTTGTAAGTAGGCAAATAAGTTTCGAAAGAAAACTTGGGTGGTGAAAATAAGAATAAGAGGTTTTATTAGAATTTTAAATAATTAATATTCATTTTATTTTTTAAGAAAGCTTTATTTCAGAGTTCTCGCTTTTTTCACATAAACTGGTTGATTGAGAAGGTTTTTTTTTAATCAAAATATTTACTTAACAATTACTTTTAGATTTTTTTTTCTTTTCATCCATATTTGACATTCATGAAAAGTTTCATTTAATTAATATTAAACATTTAATTAATTTGAAACACTTCATAGTAAAGGATTGTATTCTTATCTAATCACCTTTCCCCAGTCCTATGCTGAACCGAAGATTAAAAAAATTAAACAAGTAATATAAACAAAAAAAAAATTTTAAAGTCAATTCCTACTTTTTTCACACTCTATTGCAGAAAGTCCTTTATAAATAATTTTCATTTTTTTAAGTTTATCTGGCGCCATCTCTTGGTAGCCATCTCTCTTCACTAAAATTAATTCATTAAATTTAATGAATTAATTAATATTTGAAAAAAACTGTATTAAGATCGAGTGTCATCCACTACAAGTTAAAAAAAAATGTATTTGAACTTGAGTGGATGAATAAAAAGTATTCATGAACGATTGAAAATTTGAACAAGATATATATAGGGAGAGTGTGAGCTAATAGAAGGAATTGAATAACCGCACTCAAAGGTAGCTCTGCCGTTTCATCAACCGAAAGCGAAAATGTGAAGTTCACTTTCACATTGGATGCTTCCATTCAGCGGTTTTCCTCGCTACGGCCCTCTCATCGCTATTGCTTCCACCCCACCCCCACCCCCTCACACATTATTGAAGCGCATTCGATTATTTTGCGCCCTTTCTTCAAGCGATTTAGGCGCAAAAGAAAAACCTCAAAATGGTGAAAGAGGGTGCAGCTGATATCGTGGAGGTAGGGCCGGATTTAGATGAAAAGAGACCCTAGGCCTGTAAATACTGCATGCAAACGGTGTCTCATTGGGATCCAGACATCGCAGAAACACGAATTTAGGAAAAAAATTACTTAATAAATTTGCATTTCAATGCATGTGCAGTCGATTCTGTATAATTTTTCACTTCGTAAAACTGTCCACCTCCTAAAATATTTTCCAATTATTTAGAAGGCGGGTTCATTTTTCTTACAAAATTCTAAAATTTTCCAATTTTACACCCATGAGAAATTTAACAACCCCAAAAGTTTACAATACTAAACAATGCTGACCAGGGCCGGATTTAGATGAAAAGAGGCCTTAGGCTATTCCACTTATGAGGCCCTTTCACATCCCATTTTTAAATTTGTAAATTACGTGAGAGATAATAAAATACATCATTACTGTGATATACATTTATGAAACATTTCGTGATGGGTGCTAATCTTTATAAAAAATGTGGCACGGATAATACGAGGCCTCTCTTGATCTTGAGGCTCTAGACTGAAGCCTAGTTAGCCTATAGGAAAATCCGGCCCTGCGTGGAGGAAACCTGCGCACAATCAAATTGAAATTCACGAACTGAACTGCAGGTGGGCTATTTTAGAACTTTCATTGACAGCAAACAGAAGAGAAAAACGTATGCAAACACCTTTTTTCCGCAAAAAAGGTTTTTAATTTTAATTTTAACACATGCGGACATCGGCATGAGAGCGCGAAGTGACCTTTATTCTTGTGATGGCGTCCATTCAAAGAGCATCGTTTTTTAACAAGGCAAACAGTTCTCATTACACATATGAAAAGGAATCGAATGGAATGTAAATGATAAGTTCCTGAAGAATTGGACCATGGGACGCTATTTCTTCGGCTACTTTATTTTTTATAGCAGTCGGTCTTTTGGGTATATGAACAGGTTATAATAAGTAAATAAAGGAATAAATAATGAAATATAAATAGATGAAAGTCACAAAAGAAATTGCGTGTGATTCATTTAATATATATATGTATATATTGAATTATTGAAAGGGACCTGGTAGAGAGTGAAGATTAACTTGTTCGTATGTTTCACAGCTATATGCACACACGCACAAACCCTAAATACAATGCTGTATCCCTTCAAACCGAATCGTCCGTGGTAAGTCACTGCTTTCAGAAACGAGGTGGCTCGAAGAGGATTGTGATAATGTGTTTGAAGCGCCTCGCATCGAGACCCTCACTACTTGTTGGGTGTTTTCCGGGTTTTCTCCCCTACAACAGCAAATGCAGGGCAGTTACACCTAAAATTCCTTCCTCCGCCCACCAACAGTATGTTGTTCGTGGCATACATAACTAAGTGGCACATGAGGCCCCTTTCTGAGAAGAAAGTTGCCAAATTGTATATTTTTTTCTGCGCCCTATGCATATTTTAGTTCAGTCTTCCGCATCTTATTGTAGTTCACGGTGTTACTGGGCAACAGTTATCTTCGTCAGTAGAGGCGGTTCTTTATACATTAAATAATCCCCTCTACATTTGTTAGCGCGGGGCCTGAATGGCCGAGTGGCTAGCGCTCTGGCACTCGGTACCACAGGTTTCGGGTTCGAATCCCGGCAGTGCCATGGATATTTGTAAGGGTTCGGAATCCACTTTAAACGGTAGGTCCCGGTCTAATAGGATCGTAGAGCTTTGCGGGGGCATTGTTAGTCCGCGACCGTGGCTTATCTTCAAGTTACATGCGCCCTCTGGGTAATGCATGTCTGTGCAGCGTTTGCCTTAAAGCATCCAAGACCAAGCTGTCTAAGTGTTTGCCAGCTGCATTAGAACAAAAAAAATAATAATAACATTTGTCAGCGCACGTTTTCAGTGCATTCAAATTTAACAAAACATAGTTTTTCTTTTTCTTTTTTTAATTTTTCAAGAGAACACATTTATTCAGATCGCATAATTATTTTTTATGGGAAAAAAAACAAAAAAACCAACCTGGTTAATAAAATTTCAAAGTTTTTACGAATGTCTAATTAAACACGTGCATTAAATTGACCTACGTTAAAATGCGCACTTTTCTTTGTTATGGATGGATGCGGTTCATCTTGTAATGATAGTTTTTTTTTCCTAATGCAGCTGGCAAGATAGACCGTGATATTTTATGCCATAAGGGCTGCACCAACGTTACTCCCTTTGCACTACCCAGGGAGCGCTTGTAACTTGAAGGTAAGCCACGGACGCGGAGTAACAATCCCCCGCAACGCTCTACGATCCTGTCAGGACCGGAACCTACGGCTTAAAGTGGATTCCGAACCACTACAAACACCCATGGCACCGCCGGGATTCGAACAGGATACCTGTGGTACCAAGCTCCAGAGCACTAGCCACTCGGCCATCAGGACCCATCTTGAAATGATAGTTGTGCATATCAATTTCAAATAGGAGTCAAAAAGGGATCTAGAGTTAAGCATGATACTATTTCTGTGGCCTTTTGAGTTTAGTATATCTGTATTGTTTAATTGTATGCCATAAATGCATATTTTGTGGACTGGCTGCTGACTTATTTCATATTTGCATTCCTCTTGCGTGCAACCATGAACTGTTCACCAACGTGTGATGAAGGGAGAGAGCGTTGCCCTCCTCATTTGCAAGTCGTGTGAGTGAAAATGCAGAAAACTATCATCATAGATGGATAATAAAACTCAACATTAAAACAGTTATTAAAATTTAAATTATTTCGATACTTTTTTTTTCTCTCTTTCTCATGATTATAGTATGGGTCATTTATCCATGCGCTGTCTTGGTGCCCAAACTCAGAAATGGCTCCATGGCAGCCATTTTCAAAACTTAAAAATCTTCCAACAGATAATGATATTGCTTTTGTTACACAGCCCAGTCACATTAATGTGGCCACCACCTACTTTCGACGTCAACGTTAAATAACCAATAACAAAAGGCAGGTGGCAGCACATTGCAGTGGAGTGAATATAAAGGATGTCCTAGGGCATCGGAAACATTTCAATCGTTGGCGTAATGCAGAAACGTAGCGATTTATCCAACGTCCAAAAGGTTATGATTATAGGCTTTCGGGCCAAGGGTGGACGCACTTCGCATTGTGTATAAAGAATTCACTTAATACCACTTAAATACCACTTAATATTCCATTCCACACTCCACTTAAAGCCAGAATATACAAGAGTGTATATTCTGGCTTTTGACACGTGGTCACATTAATGTGACTGGACTGTGTATATTGCTAATATTGGTAAAGTTATTTGTTTTATAAGCAGCGACACATTGCTTCACCCAATTTAAATATCGTGATGTACGTGTGAATCCTTTTACGAACTATCATGAGTTAATAAATTCACAATCCAATAAAATCTATTTTTATCGTTTCCGTTTCTGTGGTCGAATCCGGCGATTATTCCTTGTCTCGTCGGCACGAAATTCGAAACCCCCCTTCTGCGCGTGAGAATAGCCATTCGAAAACGCAAAAGCAGCGCTCCTTTCGTGAGCTTCCAACGCAGAATTGCTGTTCCACGATCTCTCTCCTTCGTAAAATGCGACACGGTGTAGCAATGGTAGCGCCTCTAAAATCTCTCGCCTCGCAAAACTGACACTTCCTCGAAATATTCCTGGATTTTTTCCGGCGTCTGGTTGTTTGCTCATGCCTTCACTTGTTTTGGGTTATATATACACGCCGTGCTTCATCCGGTGCTTTAAGAAGAAAAAAAAAAAAAAACACGCCAGCCCTCCCGAATTTGTTTTCAATTTCTGTTTTAAATAATAGTTTAGAGGACTTTGGCCCAATTCTTCAAATACCAGTTTTAAATATGGGAAATACAAAAAAGTTAAAAAAAAAAAAATTTAAAGTCAATTCCTTCTTTTTTTTTCTCACTATATTGATAAATCATTTTCATTCTTTTTAAGTTTATCTGGTTTAAAATAGAACTTAAATCTGGAAAAAATTTTATTTATTACGTTGATATTTGTAATAAAATGCATATTATAGTTTGAACATTTTAATTAAAAGGAAAAATATCTAAATTCTTTATACACGACATTCTCACGATTTGTATGGGATAAATTATCGAATAGAATGAAATATATGTTGTCGTTGTTCTAATGGAGCTGACAATACAGAGATAGTTCAGCTTTATGCCATAAGCACCGCTCTTACTCATTTAGCATTATCCAGGAGGCAACTGTAGCTTGAAGATAGGCTACGGACGCGAGTCACAATGCCCCTCAACGCTCTACTATCCTATTAGTACCGGGACTATTAAAGGGGATTCCGAATCACTAAAAACATCCATCAATTAGGCACCGCCGGGACTCGAACCCGAAACCTATGATACCGAACGACAGAGCTCCAGCCACTCGAAGCCGAGTCACAGCCGTCTCGATCGCTAGCCATATATAAAAATACAATTAATGGTTTAAAAATTCTTTAAAACGTTTGCTTATTGTTTTTTTTATAACGAAATACAAAGTTATATAAATAATTGCAACAAGTGTAAAACATTCTTACTGAACTTAATATATTTCTTTTGGATACATTTTAAACAATTTAAAGTATATTCCTGGAAAAAGAAGGAACTGTCCCGACTAATCTTAGTGATGAATATTTTCTAAAGAAAACCTTCCAAGAAATTTGGTTAAAATGCCTGAAAGTCATTTCATTGTGTTCGTGAAGAAAAGTGTTATCCTTTCAAATGCTAGGGATGACACGAGTGGGTACACAGCTTCAGGCAACATGTTGTTCACGCTGTGTAAATTCTGTATTCACATCTAAGATGAGCCTAATAAATCCATAAATTGGAAAGCCTTCCGATTCGAGGAGAGGAGGGAAAGGCAGTTAAGCCTAGGCGGTATTTTTTCTAAATTGCAATGTTACAAGGGTGCAGTGGCTGAACCGCTAAAAGGCACTAGGGCTCCTCGAATCCTGTGATGGCATTCGTTGCAGTCGCTACTATCAAAAACGAGCAGACTCGATGACAATTTTGAAAATGTGCGCAAATCCGTGTCGCGTCACTAGTGTCTTGTGGGAATTTCTAGGCTTTCTCCCATACGACCCGAAAATGCTACCCCTAAAAGTTCTCCCAATATGCCTCATTATCCGTTATTGAGTTTTTGGTAGCACATGATGTTCAATAACAACAGGGGCCTGAATGGCCGTGTGGCTAGCGCTCTGGCGCTCGGTACCACAGATATCGGGTTCAAATCCCGGCGTTGCCATGGTTGTTTGTAGTGGTTCGGAATCCACTTTAAACCGTAGGTCCTGGTCCTAATAGGATCATAGAGCGTTGCGGGGGCATTGTTACTCCGCGTCCGTGGCTTATCTTCAAGTTACACGCGCCCCCTGGGTAATGCAAAGTGTGTAATGTCTGTACAGCGCTTATGGCATAAAAGATCACGGTCTATTTCCCAGCTGCATTAGAAAAAAAAAGTGTTCAACAACGACAAAAAGAAAGTGTCACTTGAAAGACAGTTTTATGACATCTTCGAAGTAAACAGCTATGAACTAAGAATGTTTTCGCTTTTTGTGTTTTCTCTCTGGAAAAATAATTTAAACTATTTGAACTCATTAGATTGTGTTGAACCGAAGAGAAGGAGGGGAAAAAAAAATCCTTCTTTTTTTTTTTTTACAGTTTACTGAACAACATTTATTTATTTTGCTTAAAACGGACGACTCTTCCTCAAAAATCTGTTCATTTGTTTTCCTTTGCAACCCCTGGTGTGTTAATTTTTATTTTTTTCGAGTTTTTTTTTTTTTTTTTTTTTTCGGTTTTTACTGCTAAACGGCTGCTCTCATTTTAACATGAAATGCATTTTGGTTGAGACCGACCCGGGAGTGACGAAATGCAGGAACTTCAGATTAACGATTACTATTGGCTGTTTTCTTTTTTTCATATTTGTGATTTCAAGTATTTATTCAATTCATTCTATTAGCTTACGCTCTCCCTATATATATCTTATTCAAATTTTCAATTGTTAATAAAACACTTTTTATTCATCCACTCAAGTTCAAATACATTTTTTTTTAAACTTGCAGCGGATGACACTGGATGTGAATACAGTTATTTTCAAATATTAATTCATTCATTAAATTTACTTAATTAATTTTAGTTTTTTTTAGATTTAAGTTGCATGTATCTACCCATAGATGGCGCCAGATAAACTTAAAAATGAATGAAAATTATTTATAAAGGACTTTCTGCAATATAGTGAAAAAAAAGTAGGAATTGACTTTAAAAATTTTTTTTTTTATTATTTTTGTTTTTGATATATTGGCTCACATTACACTTTTTATGTTTTTAACGTGTCGTTTAACTTTCGATAAACATTAGATTGATTAATGTTATTTAACTTTTTTCTTTAAATATGAGATTCTGTGTTTTTCTCTCTAATTTTTCTTCCGAATTTTTGAAATCTTTACTAGAAAATTTTTTTTTCTTCTTTGTTAAACTTACTTAATTTAGTAAAATACTCATAATGTTTACTGAAATAGTACAATAGCAATAAGCATTTTAATAAAATAGAACATTTATTTTTATTGGAACATTATTATTTTTATTTATTTATTTATTTCAATATTAGTTTCATTATTATTTTACAAAGTCACCCTACTTTTTGTGTTCTGGCAGGGTCGATAGCCGAAATATTTCATGTTAAATATATAAAATAAAATTAAAAAAGTAATTTAATTCTGTCATTCGTAGAATAAAAATTAACAAAATCATTCATAATAAAAATAATAAATATACTTCGACTCGTTCAAATATTTCTTCCATCTCAACGTACTCTCAACTGTCCATTGAAAATCCACCTGGCACAGAACCTGTCTCAATTGAGGAGGGACTTCTAATTTGGAACACCTTTCCCCTGTTCATCGGTGGGTTTCGTATTCTTCTTATGTAGGCCACCGACGGGTCTTGAGGGGAAAACATTGACTTCCAGGGGGAATTTTTATGGATAACTAGTGTTGCAGTCTCTGTTTTCAGAAATGAGACTCAGTGACGATTGTGATAATGTATGGAAAACCGTCTCGCATCGGTTGTCAAGCTGCATAGTGAAGTTTCCTGGATTTCCTACTCTACGACATGCACATGTGGGGCAGTTATTGGCAGTTATGATTTTGAATATAATCGTTCCTGTAATGGGTGGCAAGTAGACAATCTGTTACCTGACCATCCAGATCTCCAGACCTAACGCCATTGCATTCTTTTTTATTAGGGCTGGATATAAACAAATGTATATAAGCATATAATTATTGGTTAAACATCTTTTACTGTGCTGTGTAGGAAGCCTATCTTTGTCCCACCCTCACTTCCTAACTTGTACGGGGCTGTGCAGCCCTCGATTATGGTAAGGTGTGAGAAAAGAAGAGGAATAACCGCCCCCATGTGTGTGTAATATAGAAGAAAACTCGAAAAAAACCTTACCAGATAGCCCGACTCTCTGTGAGAGTGGGTGTTACACATATTGTCACAATCTCCGTCGAGTCACCTTGTTTCTGAAAGCACCCTCCGACCTGTCCGGCTAAGGCAGGGACGGGCAAACTTTTTCGGACGCGGGTCAAAAATCGAAAAAGAAATGTTAAGCGGGCCAAGATAAATTTTACTAAAATTTTAAAAACAATATACAAGTATTACAATTTAAATATGTTAACGAGAGGAATGAAATTGCGATTTCATTTTTAAAAGTTCCTTATATTGAGGTTCGAAGTGTGATGCACTGATTTTAAGGAACGAGGCTAAATGCTCATCTGTCTGAAATAATTCTTTCTAAGGTTCATAGTTGAAAACGCTTGCTCACATATATAAGATGAAGCAAACATAGCACTGATTTTCTGGGCGTGAGATATTCAATTTGGGAAACTTACCTTCAAGAATGATTTGTAAAACTCTAACTTTGGCATATTTAGAAACAACTGCTTGAGATGATTGTAAGATTGCAACTCAATTAATTCTACCTGCAAATCGGTTTTTACTGCTTCACAATTTACGTTGAAATGCATGGTAAAAATAATCAATTCTGTTTGAGTGGCACTGAAATCTTGAAATCTGCGTTCTAAATCAAAATGCAGTTCTTTCAAGCCATCTTCTTTTAATAATATGTAATCAAAGTAAAAATGGAAATGGATATATAATATATATTTCTTTTAATTTGCCTCGGAAAATTCTATCCGTGGGCCGATAGAACTTTCCAGTGGGCCGGAGTTGCCCGCGGGTCGTAGTTTGCCCATCCCTGCGCTAAGGCGACCTGTCCTGGGCGAATCAACAACATACACGAACCACAGCCTGAATGGCCGAGTGTCTAGCGTTCGGTGCCACAGGTTTCGGGTTCGAGTCCCGGCGGTGCCATGGATGTTGATAGTGGTTCTGAATCCACTTTAAACCGTAGTTCCTCGTCTAATAGGATTGTAGAGGTTTTGTCTTGAAGTTGAGTCAGTCTTCAGCCCTCGTGGTTCCTCGCTAAAAGTGAAGCTGCATACTACCCTCAGCCATGGACCAATCGCCTGTGAAAGGGTCTATAGGACCTGATGAAGGCTTTCCTGCACCATAACAACAACAAAGTCAACTCTCATGTTTTAAGGACAGCCCTTTTGTCTTGAACATGATAATGTAATAGGATATTGCTATAATATCAGAGTGAACATAGAAATATAGTATATAGTATATAATATATAGTATAGAAATATAGTATATAATATAGTAGAAAATAAATTTTGTATCTTTGCTCATAAATATATATATATTTCGATATATTCTATTTTTTAATTTTGGAAAAAAATATATATATATATATGTGTATTCCAAAATCGTGACAAAAACGTATGGGCATCACATGAGATAAATGAAAAAAAAATTTTAATATCCAATTGAATCATTCAAATTCTTCTACAAGCATGGAGTGATCGATTAAAAAGAGTGATATCAGTAAACATGAAGGATTATGGAGTATCGAATTCAGAAATAGAAATAAACGAGCAGTTATCTTTCTAAAGAAGAACTCTACGTCATTGCGCGGACCTGTCGTAACTGTTGACACATTCGAAATGTCATTTTGATTGACGAGAAAACAGCACTCGAAGCGATATGGATGGATTGCCAGTTCTTTGTGTTTACGATAAAAAAAAAATCTAAAGGATGCTCACCTGATCCTTCTCCAGAGGGACAAAGAGATCTCTCCATTTTATCGATTCTGGTGTGTGTGTTTCGAAGATGTGTTTGTCTCAGACCGGGCTTCCATTTGTATTTTTAATACGCTTTTATTAGTTTTACCTGTATGTATGTTCGTTTGTAACTGACTCTTTGGGCTCGATTTTTCCCTACTTTAATCGATCAGATTTAATTTAAACGTTGTAGTCTTATCAAGGACCGACGACACTAAAATATTTTGATAAGTTTATTATCTCATGATGATTAGGATCGCCAGGATTAGCGATTAAAACACACAGCCTTTGAAAAGTCATCTTGATCGGCGCATCATTTTTTCCCCCTGGAGATCTGTTTCTCCTCGTACACACTATTTAAGCTGCAAAGAAATATTTACAGACATCTTTCAGATATTCAAAGAACCAGTCCTCCGTACCATAACCTCATTTAAATATTATAATTTAAAAACACTAAAAAATATGCTTTTACAGTTAATCAAACTAAAAAGTAAAAAATAAATTGATAGTTAAAAAACTAAAAAACACGCTTTTAGAGTTAATCACACTAAAAAGTAAAAAATAAATTAATAGTTTAAGAAAACGAAAAAACACGCTTTTAGAGTTAATCAAACAAAAAAGTAAAAAATAATTGTTAACATAAGAATAAAATGACTGACGAGAAAATGAATGTCACTGTTCTAAAAGCGTGGGGTGCTTTGTATGACATTTTAAAACTAACTCTGCATTTCGGAATGAAACTAGTGAAAAATTATAACGATTGATATCGAGCACCCCACGCTTTTAGAAAAATGACATTCATTTTCTTTTTTTTTAAGTACGCATTTCGGAATGAAACTAGCGAAAAATTATAACGATTGATATCGAGCACCCCACGCTTTTAGAACAGTGACATTCATTTTCTCGTCAGTCATTTTATTCTTATGTTAACAATTATTTTTTACTTTTTAGGTTGATTAACTCTAAAAGCGTGTTTTTTAGTTTTTTTTTAAACTATTAATTAGAATTCATTTGCATCTGGTCGATGCGTTGCGCTGCTCCGAATTTCTATGTAAAATAAGAGGCTGTAGAAATTACAACAGTTTTATTTTAGGGACGGTTGGCCGGTAGATATAAATGGAGACGTACGTCTGAGACGTAGGAGATTTAGGTGCTCTCGTTCGGGATTCGAACACAGCTTCTTTTAGAGAAGAAACCTGAATCGTTTAATAGAAGAGTCATCTAAAAACAATCCATCCGTTGGTCTTAAACTGGTAAGAACTATTGCTGCAGGAGGTCTTCAGCCACGAAGATGCACAGTGTTGTTTTATATTTTAAACTTTAAACCGTAATATTAACAATAACTCTTATCGAGACACAATGCAAACATCTGACTCCTCCAAAAAACTCATTAAACACCGAAAATACCACAATAACAATTTAATAATATAACTCAAAATTTGCATTAGCCCTTCATACCACTTACAACTACCAGGTTCGAATGCCTTCAATGAAAGCATGCGCAGGAAATAAATCAAATGCAAATGTCATGTTTGTTAAATAAATAACAGGTTGGCTGAAACGTTCATAGGCTGACACATAGAGGGCACTACTAGTATTAAATCCATATGATTTCTAGTTAGCCCTATCCTTCAAATGATACGTGTATAAATTTGACAGCTTTTGCACTATTATTATGTGAGTTATAGCATTTTTAGGGAAGCAACTTTTGTTAGTTTGAAAAAATGGATAAAAAGGAATTTCGTGTGTTAATAAAGCATTGCTTTTCGGCGAAAAAATACTATTGAAGCCAAGGCTTGGCTTGATAAACATTATTCGGACTTTGCACCAGGAAAATCAACCGTAGAGAAGTGGTTTGCTAAATTTAAATGAGGCAAAATGAGCACCGAGGACGATGCACAGTGGACGCCCCAAAGAGGACATTTTTTTCTTAATTTTAAGAACCATCCAGTTAAAAAAATAATTTAACGTTTCTTAAAAACAAAGGAATATATATTTAACTATTTAAAATATATAAAAAGTTTTAAGAAACTTAGATTTTTTTTTTTTATAATTGTAACCATGTATCAACCTTGGAATGATAACGATTCCTGTATTGTACCGTAATTTTAAAACTCGTATTCGTATTTGTATTTTTAAAAAAAATTTCAAACATTTCAAGCCTTATATTAATTTGAATAGATCTTCAGTATTTTCTCCAAGCTAGAGGCACCGGTATATATATATATATTTGTGTGTGCTTGTTGAAACTTAAAAATGAAAAAGAATTATGGAATAAATCAAATGCAAGTAACTAATATCTTTAAAAAATGAAATGTGGATATGATGATAGCTACGCCCTTCTTGATGAATGAATTTCTAGTTATACGAATATCCTTACTAAATGGGAATCTCATCCCCTCCTTCTCCAAAGTATTACTATATAACATTGGTGTACGAAAAAAATTAAACTCATTTACATAAAAACAAACAAAAAACTTTTTTTAGGTGTCCATAAGGTTATAAATTTTTTAACAAACAACAAAAATTTTTAAACAAAATTTTTTGTTTTCATACTGCAAGCCGAATAGCACAGCCGGATCGACATGAATATTTTAAAATTATCCTGTAAAATAATCTGAAGCCGTGTCTACGCTGGAACGTAGAAGTTTCGAGTGCTGTGCACAGCACTTAAAATCGATTCGTTTCAATTGGGTCGGAAACGCAAAGCATGCGAAAACGTTTTTTTACCTTTCAAGAGTCGCTCGGCCTAGGATTGGTTTTTATGATCAAATGATTTAAAACCGACCGAAAGACGACTGGAGTCTTGCTTGCAAGCAGGAATGGAGAGTTGGCAAAAAAAAATGTGCGACTCCTGTTTCTCTTCTGTAATTTTATGCTCTGATAAATGAAGAAGACTTGGTCTAGTAAATTCAATAATTTTTAAAGAACTCATATATCTTATCCGTGTATTCCCCCCCCCCTTAGCAATATTTAAGGTGCATATTTTAGCCCACTTAAAACTCTAAATTGACTTACAAAAAAACCGTATATCGTATAAAAATAACAGCACTCAATCACCAGATAACAAATCAATATAAAACAACTGAGGACACATGAACGATAATCGAACATTTTACTTGCAAAGGTGCTCTATTTGGAATGCATGTCATCTTATTTGTTCTTAATAACAGAATAGTTTCTTACGAGATCTTCTTTTGCTGATCTGAGAGGCTTTTTGATAAGACTCACTGCTGAGAAAAGCCTCACTTGGTTTGCTGCTGGCTGTATTGCGGATTGGATTGCTTCATGAACATTTCATTTTAACATTAATTACTTGAATATAAAAAATTTTATAAAAAAATTGGGAGAAGGATTTTTAAATCGATTCCAGATCGGTTCGAACTTAACCGACTCCAAATAGATTCGACTTAAGCCGACTGCCTCCGATTTCAGACTTCAGAAGGGCTTGACTCTCGACTCCCCCTTCTGCTCGCAAGGATAGGTAGGGTGGAATTGAAACCGCAGCTGCCAGGTTACAGACAACACTGAACGCTTGAAATGTGAATGAAGCTTTAGAATTGATTGGCTTTGAATGAGTGAAACTTGGCGCTTCCATTGTATGAAATGACAGATTTCAGACCTACCTTCGATGCTCCCTTCAAATGAACTTTAAAACACCCGTTCCTCTGAGTCCCAGAGTGTCAGGTCCCGAATGAAATTGGATTACAGTTCTTGAGAGAAACTGTCCATCAAATATTATTGATGCTTTCGACATCAGGACAAGCAATTCCGTATGCTCCAAAACGACACGAAAGATTAAATGTAAAAACTGAAAAATTCGCATTCTTACGTTTGTAAAACTATATAAATGCTATAAAGACTCTATATATAAAATCTATTAAGATCAATAGATTAAATTGGGCTGCTCATCTATTTACAATCTATTTTAGGTTTAAACAATGTAAAATGGCTCGTTTTGACAAAGCCAAGGGGACAAAGAGGAAGAGGACGACCCAGGTTGCGATGGATAGACGGAGTTGAAAAAGCTCAATTAGCTTTTTAGAACTCTCAACGCAGCTCTATTAAAGGTTAAGATTTGGAGGACCCTTGTCACTCAGAGGAATGCATGGAAATCTCTCCAAAGGAAAGCCTTGTTCCACTCTGGGCTGTCGTGCTATTGATGATGATGATTTTATTAATTTACGTTTCGAATGAATAATGTGTTCATATACTACATCAAAATACGTAATATTTCTCAATTTTTGCGCATTCCTGAATGATGAATGAATTTAGGAGGCAAACAGCGCTTAGTGTTTTTTAAGCTCATTAAAATTTTGATTTTCTAAGTAAAATGTTAACCCTAAAAGTCATTCTGGTAGATGACTCTTTGAAATGTGTTATTGCTGTCTGTAGGTTTCTATTCCAAATATTTTTAGAAAATAGTTTCATGATATTTAAAGTCATCTACGCACAGATTTTCTTCCCTTCGAATAACCACTCGAGAACCGTCCATTCTTTTATCTCGTCTCAAGATGTCTCGAGAAGGAGTTTGTACTTTCCGCGGAGGACAATGAAGTCGCGAACAATGTTATCTTGCATCGAGTGGCAGTGCGTGAGAAAGCCGTTATCGAAAAAAAATGGCGCTCCTCTACGTGGATCGTAAATTTACGGCGAGGAAAAAAGGGCAGAGATTTTTTTTCTTCTTCCAAAAATTGCGCATTTTAAGCACAACGCATTGCGAATGCCGACTTTAATGGCGCACTAAAAAAAAAGTGACAGCCGTGATTTCATAAAAGAGAGAGAAAAATGATCCACGCGAAAAACAGCCTTCGAAAAGTTTGAAAGAGCGGCGATTGAGATGTAATAGATGGGTCATAAATATCCATATTATTTTCTATAAACATGATACGTTAAAAAAATAGCAAAAAAAAAAAAAAAAAAAAAAAAACCCATCGAATTTTAAAAGTGAAATAATAAAATTATTCAATAAATTATAAATCACATCAGGGATCTCCAAAATACGGCTCGCAGGCCAACACCGGCCCATTACCAACCCAAAGGATCTTGCGAGTCACTGTGGAAATGTATCCTAATTCCGCGGTTCGCATACAAACCGTCTTATTAGATTTAGACATACTATAGACATTTTTTTGGAGTGAAAAATTTGAACATAACGAACTATTATTTTTGTGTTTACTATTATTCTTACTTATTATTATTATATAGATATTATAATAATAGTGATACTGAACGCACTTTGTAAAGAAATATAGAACACAAAAAAATGAAATTTTAAAAAATACATAAATATAAATGAAATCAATAAAAAATATTATTTTACTAGTGCTATATGTGTTTCTCCACTCTTTCACTTGGCTTTTGCAAATCGATATCAATTTGGGCATTTGCACATCGTCATGGGGGTTGCGCCCGTTATGTTTCAGCGTGTTTTGTGTTGGGTAAATCAGTCAACTGCAAACTCACCAATAAAATAGGCAATATCTGTCATACAATCGTAAGAATGTTATTTTAAAATAAAAGTTAATTTTTTTTATCATTTCGGCAGTTCATTTTTGAGTATATGGATGCAAACATAACGTATTTTTTCAATACATTGGTTTGTTTGTTTGTTTGTGACTAATCCTCAATGTCCTGCAGTGCGGGACAGACATCCCAGGAGTGATCTACTCATGGACGGAGGAAAAGGGGACAGCTTCTGTTGTGATGGAGCACCCGTAGGTAGAAGTCTGACATTTGCTTCGTGACGCTCTTACGCTCATATGAGACCGGGATCAATACATTGGTTTTCCCTACTACTAGTACTACGCCACACCACTGTGCCTAGAGCTGAGTTGCCCCTTTACAGTTTGGGAAGGATGTGGGGGAGAAGAAGTCTGATGGGGCTCCAAGGCACTCTATGGTCCTATGAGATCGTCTTAAAATGGATTCCGAACCACTACAAACATCCATGGCCCCCTCCGGGACTCGAACCCAAAACCTGTGAAAGCGACAACCTCCCTCACTTGACTCCTGAAAGTGGCGATTGTAAAAGTCGAGATCCAGGCCCAAACCGGCCAATCCAATGCGCTCTCTATTTCATGGCTGCTCTATCACCACACACCAGACAGTCTGGCATTGTGTGGTGACGACAGAGCCCCGCAGAAGCGAAAGACAGCTTGTGGAGGGTGGGTCAGAGCAGCAGGAATGAATTCTTCCAACATTTAACATTTGCATTTTAAAGTAAATCCTCCCATTCGAGTAAAAATTAAATTATGAATTTTACAGAAAGACGCATTAATACCTTTAAATAAAAACAAGTAATGTAAAAAAAAAATTTTTTTAAATCAATTCCATCTTTTTTTTCTCACTATATTGCAGAAAGTCCTTTATAAATAATTTTCATTCATTTTTTTAAGTTTATCTGGCGCCCTCTATTGGTAGACATACGCAACTTAAATCTAAAAAAAAAAAAAACTAAAATTAATGAATTAAATTTGATTGCTGACTTAATATTTGCAAAAAACTGTATTAACATCCAGTGTCATCCGCTACAAGTTCAGAAAAAAAATGTATTTGAAGTTGAGTGGATGAATTAAAAGTATTTTATTAAGGATTGAAAATTTGAACAAGATATATATAGGGAGAGTGTAATAGAAGGAATTGAAAAAGGGGGGAATGGCATCCCTTTTTTGAGTAATACTGTCAGAACTGCAAAAATGTGAACACTGTCATTTGACTCTGCTTCCCAACGTCACAGGTTTACCCTTTTTTGCTGTTAGGGTTATTTTTAAATAATAATAAAAAATAGCTAATAAAAGGAATTGAATAAAATGTATTTGAACTTGTGTAGAGGAATAAAAAGTACTTTATGAACGATTGAAAATTTGAACAAGATAGATATAGGGGGAGTGTGAGCTAATAGAAGGAATTGAATAAAATGTATTTGAACTTGAGTGGATGAATAAAAAGTATTTTATGAACGATTGAAAATTTTTAACAAGATATATATAGGGAGAGTGTGAGCTAATAGAAGGGATTGAAAAAAAGCAATCAACTGAAACGACTTACTCTAAAATAATTGTCACGGTTACTTTTCAACACTGTCGCGACATTAAGAAAACCTTAATGAGCAGTGGTTGAAAAGAAAATCTACTTTATTGTCATCTGTACGTGCGCGAGTCGGTGTACGCGAGCCATAAAGTGAAACATGCGATTTTTCGCGGTTCCTCCGACGAAAACATCCCAGAGGTCCGTTTAAAATCGATCCCACTTAAATGGACGTGATTTACAACTGTGCGAGGAATGCAGAGAATCATTCGGAAAACAATGTAAAGGTCAATAAATGTCGATGTGGACGTTGAAAAAAAAAATAAGAGAGAGGCAATAAAACAGAGAATCTTTTGACCTTTCGCTGAATGCGAGAGCCCATCATTTCTCCGCTGAGTGATTTTTATGCTCATTACGGTGTGTCTACGTCATTTGATTATTTACCGACATTCATTAAAAAAAAAGAAAAGATTCATCTCCAAATACGAGGATCGGAAACAGTGCTTTTCGGGCAGGCTCATTAATAATAACGCCTGCAATGGAACCTCTGTATTATGAGCGCTCTGGAGTTTGGAATCCCAGGCTTCAGATTCGAATCCTGGCTGTGGTATGGATGTTTGTAAGTGGTTCGAAATCCACTTTAAACTGTAGGTCCCGATCTGTTTAGCCCTCGTGTGCACAAGATGACCGTAGAGCGACAAACCAAACTGTATTACGAAACCCGAGTCCGTGAGTATCGGATACACGAGTATCAATATTCTTCATACACGGGTTAGATGGGGTCTTGATATTCTTCATACATGAATTAGGCACATGTATATTAATCTTCTTCATACACGGATAAGTGTCTTCATTCGTTTACAGCAGGAATGGGAAAATTACGGCCCGCCGGAAGGTTCTATCCGGCCCACGGATAGAATTTCAATTTGCCGGTCCGAGGCAAATTAAAAGAAATATATATTTATACATTATATATCAATCTCCTTTTCTACTGTGATTAAATATTATTTTTGTTTTTTCCCTTTTTTCAAAGGACTGATGATCTTTTTACTTTCTCTATTTTTGTTCTACAAAACATAAATCGTCGGAAATAGCAAGCACAGGCAGCTTTCAATCTGTAAAGTGTCAAAATTGGAAGTTCTTTGTTAGTTATAGCTGTAGATTGGCGCCAACAAGTTGAGAATTTTACAAATCATTATCGAAAGTAAGTTTCCCAAATTTAATATCTAACGCCCAGAAAATCAGTGATATGTTTGCTTCATCTCATATATGTGAACAACAGAAATAGACTGACAGATGAGCATTTAGCCTCGTTCCTTAGAATCAGTACATCTCCCTTCAAACCTCAATATAAGGAACTTTTAAAAATGAAATCGCAATTTCATTCATCTCATTAACATATTTAAATTTTAATACTTGTATATTGTTTTTAAAATTTTAGAAAAATTTATCTTGGCCTGCCAAACTTTTCTTTATTGATTTTTGGCCCGCGGCCGAAAGAGTTTGCCCATCCCTGGTATATAGAGTTCATGAAATTTGAGGCCTTCTTTGATTCATATGAAAAAAAAAAAAAATTTCATCATCATCATCACTATGAGTGCGTCTTGAAGGGTTGACCAACCCATCGGAAACGCGTTTTCCTACTCCTCAGAGAGGCATTCTACGGTGTGAAATTCAGTATCCAGTACACTTTTAGTGGCAGGATCGCAGTTTTGAACGTCCCTTTACCTGCGTCCTCTACAGCCTGAAATGTCATGGATTATCCCTCGACATTTTAACAAACTCAATCCGATCGCTGGATAACGAACCTCTACAGCAAGGATGCTCTAAAGGCAGGTTTCTGCCGGATGCTAAAATCTCACATCTCTAGCCATTCGGAAGCCTATTTTCCTCAGCACTCATGTGTCCGATTGCCCGGCATTCTGCGACGGGAGAATTGAGCATCCAGTGATCTAAGAAGAGTTCACTTTAAGAGACCACAAAGATACGACTTGCCTGTGATTACCGTCACTCGATAAATGAAAATAACGATCGAGCGTATGATTAGGATCAGAATGACACGCGCAGCCTCGACGCCAGGTTTTTTGAGCCACACGCCTATTGAAACCCGGGCTTGCTCAATGTACAGGAAGGCGCATTTTAAAGAGCCCTCTCTCTCTATATATATATATATATATAGCATAATACAGCAGTTATTTATTTTATGTTCAGTCATGTTATTTTGTAGACATTTCAATGCACTCTAACAAACTTGAGGATCTGAAATCTGATTCTAAACTACAGAAAAATCAGTTATGCAGAGATTTAAAAAAAAAATAACATGCCAATACGTAAAGCAGCATCCATTTTTTGAATTAAAATAACATCGCAGGGGATTGTAGAAATGATAGGCAAAAACAGCAAAACTGTAAATCACCTTTTTAAAGTGACATTATTTCAAACTTGACAAGTCATGGATTTAAAATGCAGGGAAATCACTCCATAAAGGCAAAACAGGAAAGCGCGCGCAATGTTTCTTTATTCAATTCCTTCTATTAGCTCACACTCTCCCTATATATATCTTGTTCAAATTTTCAATCGTTCATAAAATACTTTTTATTCATCCACTCAAGTGCAAATACATTTTTTTGAACTTGTAGTGAATGGCACTGGATGTTAATACAGTTTTTTCAAATATTAATTCAATAATTAAATTTAATTCATTAATTTTAGTTTTTCTTAAATTTAGGTTACATATATCTACCAATAGATGGCGCCAGATAAACTTACAAAAAATGAATGAAAATTATTTATAAAGGACTTTTTGCAATAAAGTGAAAAAAAAGTAGGAATTGACTTTAAATTTTTTTTTTTTTATATTACTTGTTGTTATTATTATTATAGTGTTATGAATACGGTGGTCATCTTAGAGCGGAATTGAAGAAGCAAAATGCATTTACTTTACATAAAACAAATCTGATCATTCGAAATGAAATTCTGAGCGTTAAATTCAAAGTTAAAATTCTGAGCGTTCTCGTCTGTTCCAACCTCGTACTGTAATGACCTGTGATCCGAAAGAATGTCTTCGCGGGGCGCTTTGTTTCATATTGGAGTCATTTGCACTCGGTCTAATTACCCTCTGAACCAATTGGCTCGGTTGATGCACCGGACTGTGCATTTTTTTTTTTTTTTTTTTCGTTTGCTCATGAGATGCGTTTCCTTTTACACGAATCAATCTATTACTGAACAGGGGATCCATCAAAATACTTTTAAATTGCTTAATGAAGGGCCGGTGAATTGGGCAGAGGGCGCTTTAGGCTTCCGCAATAGAAATGGAAAAAAACAATTCAAACTATCTGCACACAGCCTAGAGAAAACGAAACTGTCTTTATAGAAACTAGAAAAAATCAAGACTATAGAAAACTGAAACCATTTGCGTTGAAAGAAGACAGAATTCGAATTATTTACATAGAAACAACAAAGAACAAACAAACTCAACAAAGAATTGAACATATCTCAACAAAGAATTGAACATAGCTCAACAAAGAATTGAACATAGCTCAACAAAGAATTGAACATAGCTCAACAAAGAATTGAAATTATCCACATAAATGCATTCGATTTTGGAAACGCTGGAGTACGACTCGTTAGATGTTCTGATGATGGGCGTGATTCATCTGCAGGAGGGAAATTCTTTCCATGTGACTTGAGGTTTGGTTTGTCACTCTACGGTCATCTTGTGCAGACTTTAGGCTAAACAGACCGGGACCTACGGTTTAACGTGGATTCCGAACCACTACAAATCGCCCTTAAGGATCTTTTATACAGTGTGGTGACACTATGCAGAGGTCATGTTAATAAGGCCACCGGGGTTGCCCCTTGGTAAAGCTGAATCTGCTACCGATCTGCCTTTCCAGTCACTTAAGCAATTTTTTTCAACATTTCTTTTATCCTTCTGCAATAATTCCGTATGTTTTTAAATTCAATAGGAATAAAAAAAAAAGATCAATTTAAGACTGGGATCTTCCATTTACAATAAGAGTTCAATTTTTTGCAATAGATTCTCGAGAAAAAAAATTGTTTGACGGCCAACTGTTTTGCTATCGGGACTGTCGGAAAGATCCGAAAGAAATGAAGTTCGCAATTCGTGTGAAATATTGAGAGAAAGCGATACAAATTATTCGAAAATGGAAAATCTTTCAGATGCGCATTGCTCTGTATGTTCGTTCAACAGCAGGGTGTCGAAATGGAGGTGCAGTGTCACAGGCATACCCTCAATAACGTTGAATCTACTACCTATCCGAATGAAGGCAGAATTGTCATTGCGAATGAAGGCATTCGCAGCCTTCGAGGACCACAACAGGAATTTAAAACCATTTCACACACCGTAACCAACAGCAGCCATTATTTGAATCACGCTATTTATCCTGAATAATGATTTAAGAAGGGGGAGTAGAGTAGAGTAGCTAGCGCTCTGGCGCACAGGCTTCGGGTTCGAATCAAGGCGGTGCCATGGATGTTTGTAGTGGTTCGGAATCCATTTTAAACCGTAGGTCCCGGTCTAATAGGATCGTAGAGCGTTGCAGGGGCATTTTTACCCCGCGTCCGTGTCTTATCTTTAAGTTACACGCGCCCCCTGGGTAATGCAAAGTGAGTAACGTCTGTGCGGCGCTTGCCTTATGGCATCCAAGACCAAGCTGTCTAAGTGTTTGTCAGCTGCATTAGAAGAAAAAAAAAAAAACTTTAGGGAGGGAGATGTGTTTTTAAAGTTTAAATAAAAGAGAAAAAAATGCAGAGGATTACTCCGCCAGAAATATTTTTTTCTCCCCCCCCTCCTTTTCGAAGACACGCTGTTATCGAGAGAAGAATCGAAAACCCCATGCTTAAGAATAATTCCCGACCGAAGGCTGCAGTGACTCTGCGCGATAAAAGCTTTCATTCTTAACGAGAATGACATTTAGCGCTTACTTCCGGAACACGCATCTCGAGATGTGGATGCCACATGAAATGCGCACACGCCGAATGTGCGTAAAACTAATGCGCTGTTAACATTCCTTTCACACATTCTGGTGAAAGTGACGCTCACGTGTTTCCGCCCTCATGCGATGTGCATACAGTGGAAGCGATGACGTACCTGTTACGTAGCGAAGGAAAAACCACAAGCGAAAACAAAACGTAAGAGAATTTTTCTTTCGGTTGTCGGAAATAGAGTGCAACGATTCTTTTATTTTTTTTTTACTTTTTTTATTTATTTATTTATTTATTTTTTTTTTTTTTGGACATGCGGTCGATCACATTAAAAAGAGACCCTTATGGATTCAGGAATTTCGAGTTTTATAAGAGTTCGATTAGAATTATTCAATTTTATTTATTATTATTGTCTCTCGTAAATGTTCAGGAAGCATTCCTTCCTCAATACAGCCAGCAGCAAACCAATTGAGACCTTTTGAGAGACTTTTTTTCAACACCCAGGATCATCCAAAAGCCCTCTCAGAACAGCAAAAGAAGATCTTGTAAGGAACTACTCTATTATTAAGAACAAACAAGTAATATAAGGAAAAAAAAAAAATTGTAAGTCAATTCCTACTTTTTTTCCACCATACTGCAGAAAGTCCTTTATAAATAATTTTCATTCATTTATTTAAGTTCATCTGGCACCATCTATTGGTAGATATATGCAACTTAAATCTAAAAAAAAAACTAAAATTAATGAATTAAATTTAACTACTGAATGAATATTTGAAAAAACTGTATTAACATCCAGTGTCATCCACTACGAGTTAAAAAAAAATATATTTGAACTGGAGTGGCTGAATAAAAAGTATTTTATGAACGATTGAAAAATTGAACAAGATATATATAGTGAGAGTGTGAACTAATAGAAGGAATTGAATGAGAGGACATGTGACGAAGGGATGAGTCGAAACGCAGGAGAAGGCTATTAAAAACTCAACCAGTGCTGCAGTTTGGGCGGGAACTTTTGTAGCTATTTTATCTCGACTTATGCGAACTCAAAGTTAAGCCTTATTAGAATGACCATTTTGCCATTTCCAATTTTCTGCTATTATAAGTTTTTTTTTTTTTTTTTTTCAATTCCTCATTTGAAGTATTTGCGTGCAAAATTAAAAATCCGTGCTTTTCAATTGGGTAGTTTCCCTGGGCAGAGAGGTGCAGAAAAAGAAAAAAGAAATCTTCTAAAACTGACGCCGGTCTCGTGCGCCTGTGTCAAGGGCGCAGCTGGTGACCAATATCGATGAAGCTCGAATCCGAACACTAGAAACGAGAAGATTCGATGGTGATTGTGACAACGTATGTAGAACTGTCTCTCATGAATGCTCAGGCTACTAGGTGAAAGTTTTTATCCCATCCGACACGCAAATGCGGGTCAGTTACCCCTTAAATATGCCCGCCGGTGCACAGTTCGTGACCTGCACACGAGGTCCAGCGATGTTCAATTAAAAATGTAAAATACCCGAGTCCCTTACCTGAAACCTAAGCACCCTTTGGTGGAGTCCTGACATTTTTTAAAGTAATTTTGGTTCTGCAATTGGCAATCTGAAATTGAATAAGCGCCGATTCTTTACCCTTCTACTTCTGCCGAGACTTCCCGGAGCAGGGCGCTGAATGCGGGACCCCGACGCTTCTCTGGCGGCCCCTTTCACCAAGTGTTCCTTTTACTTGAAAAAATAGAACGGGTTATTTTTTAAACATTTTTGGTAAAAAAAAAAAAAAAAAAAAAAAAAAAAAAAAAAAAAAAATCGATGTATAAAATCTGCAGACGCGTCACCTAATTTATGAAATCATATGTCGAATACTTTCTTTGGCTTTTTTATTATGTTACGTTTTTTTATGGGCCTGAATGGCCACTTTAAACTCGTTATCACTGGTTTCGTTTCGAGTCCCGGCGGTGCCGTGGATGTTTGTAGTGGTTCGGAATCCAAACTTTAAACCGTAGTCCCGATCCTAAAAGATCGTATGTTGGGGGCATTGTTACTCCGCGTCCGTGGCTTACCTTCAAGTTACATTTTTTCCCTGGGTCATGCAAAGTGCCGTAACGTCTGTGCAGCGCTTGCCTTAAGGCATCCAAGACAGCTGTCTAAGTGTGTGCCAGCTACATTAGGGAAAAAAAAGTTATTTTTTTTACATATAAAGACAGAAACTCTAAATAATTTCAGAAGTGTTTACTTCGTGTGGTCAGAGAAGCCTACGCATCCTTGCTGTATAGGCTCCGGGACTGGCTCAGACAAAGGCAAAGGTAGTGTGATTATGGAGTGCCTGGGGACAGGATCCCCCTACCTCCTTTGCATAATTAAGAGCAATTAAAATTAACTTTAAGAAAGAAAACATAAGAGAGATATTTAATGTGTAAGAAATGTTGTAAAATAGAGTGTAGAATTATGATGAGCCATAGCTCAGGAGTAAAAAATATAAAAAGTGTTTATTGTGGTAAAAAGAAAACAAACGCATCTCAACCCTGCGATGTTTGGAAGATGTCGAACCAATGAGGTGAGAGGTGTGGTGACGCGCCTCCTAGTCTCTCGTTTCATTCGCTCAAGTGGGGACTCTGAAGGGCGACATTCAAACGTCAAGGACACTATTTGCAACAGAACTCTCACTCACGTGTAAATATGGGCAGTTTCTTTGGTCACTTATCCAATTATCTCTATGTATCAATGTGTTTTTTAATAATGAACTCTTATATGATTACAATTCTGGAGTAAAGGCCAAATTCATAGGCCACGGTACTCCGACAAACCTAAGAACGACGACGAATGGGCGACTCATTCATTTCTTTCCAATGCTGTCCATAGCATCGGAAGAGGGGTGCTCTGTTAGAGGGGGTTTCGCATTCAATTTTTAAAAGATGAAGAACTTTGCATGCATCGCGCAATTGGAATGGATCCCATCCGTGTCATCAGAATTGCTTATATCGCGCGGTACGAAATTCCAGAAACCCGGCGTTTGGCAAGTCAGTCAGTCCTTGTTTTTCGGTGCTCCTTGGCCCCAGTAGGGCCTAAAACACCTGCCTTATTAGGATATAAAACATTGAAAGAGTGAAAATATATGGTTCAGAGTATTACAGCAAGTGAGCAGAAGTTTAAGTCCCCAAAGTTAAAATTATAAAAGTTAAAAACAACAAATTAAAAAAGATATGAAGAAACAAAATTAAAAATAAAAAGAAATAATTAAATGTAGAAAAAAAAAAAACGAAACACTACGAAATGAAAGAACCGCTGCTAGAAATGATGACTAAAGGATCACATCAGGGTCGAACTCGCTGCCTAAAAGCACAGTAAGAACAGCGCGCATGACAACTGAGCCAGTTCGTCTAGGACAAATGAAAATTGTTAATAACGGCCCTAAGGCGTTTAGCATTTTCCGGTAGAGTGAAATCGTATCTCGAAAGATTACGAATTTCCTCATTCGGAATATGTCCAAGATTTACATAAAAATTGCTGGCAAGTTTGAGTATAAAATTTTGAATAGAAGGGAGGTCAAGACTGTGACGAATGTCATCATTTCTAAAGTACCGAAAACAAAACGGAGGATTTTATATCTCGAGTGTGTTCCCCCGCCACAAGCAAACGCCCCGAACTTTTCAGCCCTTAACGAAGGAAATGTTTCGGGCCCTCACTTCTTTGGGCCCCTTCGGCCCTCCGATTTTGACAATTTACGCAGTACGTGAACAAAAAGGGCTTTTTGACTTCAAATATTCAAAATGTACTGCTTTTTAGTGCATCCTCCTTGCCTGATCAGACAAAGGATGTCGACATGGGAATTTTTGTGCTCACTCCGATAGGAATCCGGGATATATTTGCAGAAGGGCTCGAAAATCCCGGAATTATCTCATGGGTGTATGTCTTAAAAGAAGGTGCAAATGCAGAAAGGGGTAGAGGTCTCTCGCTGTTCCCCTTAGGAAATTCTGAATCTGCCTATCTAATAACAAATGAGCAGGGCCTGATGGCCGAGTGGCTAGCGCTCTAGCGTTCGGTACCACAGGTTTCAGGTTCGAATTCGGGCGGTGCCATGGATGCTTGTAGGGATTCGAAATCCACTTTAAACTGTAGGTCCCGGTCTCACCGGATCGTAGGACTTTGCGGGGGTAGTGTTACTCAGCGTCCAGCTATCCTCAATCTCCACGCTACCCTGGGTAGTGCTAAGTGAGTAACGTCGGTGCAGGCCCTTGCTTATGACATCACAGACAACTGTCTAAGTATTTGCCAGCTGCATTAGAAAAATAACAAATGACCGCAGATCAAAGTAACCGATGTTTGAAAACAAATGAATGTGTTTGTAATTCTACCACCTGTTGTGTTTAAAAATAAACATCCGTTTTAAAAGCGGAAATGGAAGACTCGATAACTTGGTAGGGGTGTTAGTCACATACGCGCAGCGCGAGCTATTTTGTAAATAAAAAAAAAAATGTTCAATAGTTGTGAATTTTTTTTTCAAATTTACTTTATCTTTTGACAGTATGTCATTTAAAATTTTATTTATTAAAAATTAAATTCATTAATGACTCTGAATTGACCTCTGTTCCCCATTCCACCGCTCCGTTTGAATCCATCTTCCCTCCGACTTGGCCACTTGCCAATTTTCCCCACCATGGGTGGTACAACTCTATAAAATAATGAAATTCGTGATTTAATAAATAATTATTAGTGAAAAGAAAGATATTAAAGAGGGTTTTTTTTTTTTTTTCCATTTCCTAAATTTCCTTCAATTCTTACCGAATCCTAGATCAGTAGTTAACAAATAAAAATTCTACCGATGTTTACAATCCTATGAATAGCTCTATTTTTTTTTTTTTTTTTTTTTTTTTTTTTTTTTTTGTTTAATTCCTTCTATTAGCTCACACTGTCCCCATATATATCTTTTCAAATTTTCAATCGTTAATAGAGTACTTTTTATTCATACACTCAAGTTCAAATGCATTTTTTTTTTTAACTTGTAGTGGACGACACTGGATGTTAATGCAGTTTTTTCAAATATCAATTCATTCATTAAATTTAATGAATTCATTTTAGTTGTTTTTTTTTTTAGATTTAAGTTGCATGTATCTACCAATAGATGGCGCCAGATAAACTTGAAAAAATGAATGAAAATTATTTGTAAAGGATTTTCTGCAATACAGTGAAAAAAAAGTAGGAATTGACTTTAAAAAAAAAAAAAAATTTATATTACTTGTTTTTCTCGTAAAGTTCATTCATGATTCAAAATGTTGGTTTACTCTGCCCATCCAAAGGAACGCAAATGAGTTTTCTCCATTGAAAATCACTCGACAGAAAAGTTTATGAACGTTTAATGAACAGACGAACCTTCTGTATGTGGGTTAAGTTATTCGTATTTCATCTGAAATCGGCGATATCTAATGTTTACTCCCAGAAACGTTTAAGAATCCGGTCGATCGATGAAAGGGCTCCTTGGCCTACTTCGCGGGTTTTTTCAAGGTCGCCCTTCCCCCTCCCCTTTCCTTTAACAGGACTTTTTTTTTTTTTTTAAATTTTATGCAGCGACATCGCAGTGCGCTTTGACGGCAGTGATTCGAATTCCGCGATTAAAAATGACGCGCATTTTCTTTCTTCCTTAAGAAATTCCTTCACAAAGACAGCGAGCGCAAACTCCGTAATAATTTTATTAACAGGTATATTCGACATTTAAAACAAAAAAAAAAAAAAAAAGGAAGAATTCATGTTAGTTTAAACTAACTATTGGATTTTCTTAGACATCCCTTTATTAAATAAAATGCGAAATCTTTTTAGATTCACATCTGAAGTGGGAAAAATACTCGATCATATTTTTTTATAACTTTGAATTTATATATAGTACAGAATTAATATATTATATATATATATGTATATATTAAAATATATGTAATATATATAAGAATATTTTTTTTTTATTCTAATGCAGCTGGCAAACACTTAGACACTTGTCTTTGATGCCTTAAGGCAAGCGCTGCACAGACGTTATTCACTTAGCACTACCCAAGAGGTGCATGTAGCTTGAAGATAAGCCAGGGACGCGGAGCAACATTACCCCCGCCACGCTCATGTTAGACCGGGACCCACGATTTAAAGTGGATTACGAACCACTACACACATCCATGGCAGCGCCAGGATTCGAACCCGAAACCTGTGGTACCGAGCGCTAGCCACTCGGCCATTCAGGCCTATACATAAGAATATAGAATATAATTTTCTATAAATAGTAATTATAATGTAATCATTTTTAATAATTTTTATAACATAATATATCTAATTCTATATAGAATCGGCTTCGGGTCCTAGTCCCGACGGTGCCATGGATGTGTGTAGTAGTTAGGAATCCACTTTAAACCCTAGGTCCCGGTCTAATTC
Source organism: Caerostris darwini (assembly GCA_021605075.1). Lineage (NCBI taxonomy): Eukaryota > Metazoa > Arthropoda > Arachnida > Araneae > Araneidae > Caerostris > Caerostris darwini. Next base: position 98,442 of record BPLQ01012806.1, read on the forward strand.
GATCGTAGTGCTAAATAGGTAATAGCAGTGCTAAATAGGTAATAGCAGTGCAGTCCTTGCTTGTGGTATAAAGATAGTTGCATTAGAAATATATATATAATATAACATAATTCTTCTTTAAAAAAAGCTACGAATGATTATTATACTATGTAATTTTTTTTTTTTTTTTTTTTTTTTAGTGTTAGTTATTTGAATTAAAAAAAATTGAAGGATTTTGAAAAATTATTTTTTCATATCGGGTTGACCAGAAAGCTCGTTCGGTTTTCTCAAGGGTAAAAACCGAACGAGCTTTCTCGAGGGTAGCTTTTAAAAGGAAATTCTTATACGTTTTAAACCAGGGAAGGGCAAACTACGGCCCGCTGGAAGGGTTCTATCCGGCCCGCGGATAGAATTTTAATTTGCCGGTCTGAGGTAAATTAAAAGAAATATATATTTATACATCGTATATCCATCTCCTTTTCTACTTTGATTAAATATTATTTTTTTCTTCCTTTTTTTCAAAGGACTGATGATCTTTTTACTTTCTCAATTTTTGTTCTACAAAATATAAATCGACGGAAACAGCAAGCGCAGGCAGTGCTGTGTTTGCTCCATCTTATATATGTGAGCAAGTGTTTTCAACTATGAACCTTAGAAAGAATTACTTCAGAAACAGACCGACAGATGAGCATTTAGCCTCGTTCCTTCTTAGAATTGGTACATCTCACTTCGAACCTCACTATAAGGAACTTTTAAAAATGAAATAGCAATTTCATTCATCTCGTCAGCATATTTAAATTGTAATACTTGTATATTGTTTTTAACCCTTTACACTCGAAGTTTTATTTCATTCGTATTACCAGCAACTCGAAGCGATTTTAGTGAAAAGATCCTATTTAAATATAAGTTTGATATACGCATTCAAAGAAACGCATTATTTATAGTGTTATTTGCATTGTCTCCGTAGCGGAGCCCTCCAACTTGAAGACAAATTTTAAATGGCTCCGCTCCGGAGCCCTCGAGTGCAACGGATTAAAATTTTAGAAAAATTTATCTTGGCCCGCCAAACATTTTTATCGATTTTTGGCCCGCGACCGAAAAAGTTTGCCCATCCCTGTTTTAAACGGAAACTGAAATACATTCGAAATCCATCGGCAGAGATATGGGAAGAAAACGAAATACTCCACGAGTGTTAAAACGGGAGGATCTTGCAACAGAGCAACCCCTGCTCGTGTGACGCAGTTGAATTGCAACAACATAACTATCTCCGCGCGCTTCGAGGGGAATTCCTTCTCCATTGTGATTGCCCTTTTAATCGGAAATGCTCAGTCCTGAAGGAAAGATAAGTACCGAAGATCCTCCAGCGCGGTTACAGTTTATCACAAAGTATTCTTAAGCATTGGGTATTCATGATTTTCGAATCACGAATTGTGTATTTATTAGAGAGTTTTTGCTTTAAAAATACGGTATTTTTTTATCTCTACCGCGCATGCTCATAGGAAATTGCGTATGCCTATCTATAATAATAGAGAGTTTTTGCATACCGTATTTTGAACGTCCGTTAGCTTTTTCTCCCTAGCGCGCACGCTCATAGGAAACATTATTACAGATACGCATGCGCAATTTCCAATACGGTATGCAAAAACTCTCTAATGCTTCCTATGAGCATGGGCGCTAGGGAGGAAAAAATACCGTATTTTTAAAGTACGGTATGAAAAACCACTCTATTAGTGAGCACTTGGAACACTCTTTCTCTGAATAAATTTTACAATGCAAGATAGTAATGTTTTTACTATCGATAAGAAGCTTAATAGTTCTTTTAAAAAGGGGTTTCGAAATCTTTTCAAATGTGCTTTACCAGAACGGTATTCTAAAACCGCATTCAAATTGTAAGAGAACGAGATGCTCGAAAGAGCAGCTGGATTTCAAGTGACCCATAACTCAGCAGCCCCATTCTTTACCCTGTGGTCATGCACAGAAGTCCTCGGGTTCGAATCTACGAGTGGATGCGTTGCAGTCTCTTTCAGAAATGAGGAGAATCGGCTACTGTTAGTAAACGGAGGTAGGCATCGAAACGCCAGGTGGGAGTTTCCTCTCAGAGCACATCCGAAGTCTTTTATCCTTGAAAGTTCTCGCGGAAGAGAAGACTGAAACATTCGAGCACATATCTGTAGGGAACAAGGACGCGGATAAACAATGAGTGGAGCTCTGACGCTCGGTACCACATGTTTCAGGTTCGAGTCCCGGTGGTGCCATGGATGTTAGTAGTGGTTCGGAATCCACTTTAAGCAGTAGGTCCCGGTCTCATATGACTGTAAGAACGTCACGGAGCACAAGTCAGACTTCTACGTACGGGTGCTCCATTACAACAGAAGCTGCCCCCTTTCCCTCCATCCATGAGTAGATCACTCATGTGATGTGCGTCCCGCACTGCAGGACATTGAGGATGAGTCGCAACATGAGTGGAAAATACATTTCAAGATTTACTTAGTGACACAACAACTATCTCCACAAAGCACAAAAGTAGGACTCATCTAATCTTCTGAGATATCATCACATCGTCATTTTTTTTAAAGCAATACTTCCTCACTACAGTAACTGAAATGAACTTTGAAAGAAAGAGCACCACATGAAAGGACGTCAACATCAAATAGTAATATGAATTAATGAATGCTCCATATCAATAAAAATTGCATTCCAGTCTTTTTTCTTTATTTCGAACTAGAGCCTATGGGTTGCTGTGTTGTTCGGGATTCTGAGTAAAACCTGACATAGTTTACTCGAACAAGATAAAAAATTAACTATGCAAATAATAATAAAATAGTCACAACAAATTTAAAAAAGGATTGCAACTCATTTTTATAAACTGCCCATTTGACTCCAGAGATCGTCACTTATTAATCTACAGATTTCAAAGCCAGATTTTGGTTTGGTTTTTTTTGTCGCTCTACGGTCATCTTGTGCACACTTTGGGCTAAACACACCGGGACCTACAGTTTTAAAGTGGATTCCGAACCACTACAAACATCCATGGCACCGCCTGGATTCTAAGCATATCCCAGGTTCGATTCCATTGGCTTAAGAAAGAGAATTGAGCAGAGATTGTCACACTAAATGCAAGCATGTTGCACGGGAGACAAACAAATTTTAAAAAGAATTGCGACTCATTTTTATAAACTGCCCATTTGACTCCAGAGATCGTCACTTATTAATCTACAGATTTCCAAGCCAGATTTTGGTTTGTTTTTGGTTTGTCGCTCTACGGTCATCTTGTGCACACTTTGGGCTAAAAACACCGGGACCTACAGTTTTAAAGTGGATTCCGAGCCACTATAAACATCCATGGCACCGCCTGGATTCCAAGCCAGGTAAGCAGATCCCAGGTTCGATTCCATTGGCTTAAGAAAGCGAATTGAGCAGAGATTGTCTCACTAAATGCAAGCATGTTGCACGGAAGACCTCATTCAAACGCGGATCTGCTGCCCCTGAAAATCTTTCCGGAAACCTTTATTCTCTGAGCTGATATCTCTATTGCTAGAGACTAGTTGTGTCAGGATGTAATACCAATATCTCTTTCTATTTTTATTAGTTTACTTACAATATTAGTACATACATACACATGGCACCCTGTGCCTCTTCTACAATAGCATTAATAGTTAAAAACCAAGAACCGGTCTCTGACCGTCTATCACGTTCAGACGCTCCTAGCGTTCTCCTCGTGGTCTCTAGATCTAACCGCGTGTACTTACCACACTGGACCACACAGTTAAGGTCCCAGTAACTGGTCACAGTAGCGACCTCTCGCGGCTATAATAATAATTAAACCTTACAGAGCGGAACACGGGGTCTCCTATAAGAGACAGAGAGAGAAAAAAAAATTGCGGAGGTAATAGATTAGTTTTATATCTGAAGCTTCCCATCCTTAAAGTACTAATAAAATAGTGAGCTCACCCCTTTTCCAAAAGAACGGAATGTTGAGAATAGCCCCCTTCCTTTTCATGCTAGAGTGGGAGCTGTATCGATTCTCGGCTCCTATTCTTTTTTTCACTGCTCATTTCTTAGAAAGCGTAAGCATGCTACTCGAATGATTCTAATAAATGAATGTTTTCAATCCTATATTTATTTACTATGATAGATATAAGAAATGAATGTTTTGTTCACATCTTATAATAAAACACTATTTTATAAAAAAAAAATATAAAAAAAAATTAGATAATTGTTTTATTTGTAATAATTTTTTTTTTTGGGGGGGGGGGGGTTCACAAGAAAAGGTTTTCTTTGAAATTCTTTTCTCTTTTTTTCCTTTAAATATTTTATTAACACATATGATCTTTTAGTATACTCTATAAAAAAAAGAAAAGAAAGCAAAAAAATTATATAGCTAAATATTTTCAACATCTTCCAAAATGAAAATTTTATGCTTAGAAGGATTTTTGTTTTAGGTGTTGTTAATTCTTTATAGTTTATACCAAGATAAAAATTACAAATTATTCAATTCGAAATCATAAATATATATATATATACATGTGCATTTAAGTTAAAATACAAGCAAAATATCGCGGACACTTCCTAGCTGGGGTGGGTATTGAAGAGGAATTTATAATCGCAGCTCAGATTCTCTACGACAGGGGTCTCCAAACTACAGCCCGCGGGCCAAATTCGGCCCGCCAGTGTCGTCAATCCGGCCCGTGACAGCGAATAGCTTATTGTTGCTGTAATAATTTGGATAAAAAAACACATTAAAACGCTAGAAATTATAGATAATGGTGGAAAATTAAAACGATTTTGGCCCTTGGTACTTACTGGTGTAAACAATATGGCCCTAAGGCTGGAAAGTTTGGAGACCCCTGCTCTATGAATACTCATTATCAACCTTTCGGGATTTTGAGTGATAATTTTTTTGTGAACTTTTCACAGCAGTAGTTCGTTTTGAACCCGATGGCATTTTTCAAAGAACGGTTTCCAACGCTTTTCAATGTAATCCAGAATGGGGTCCATATTCAAGTCTTTGGGGATATTTTTCCTTCTAAAGAACCAGGGTGACGAGACGGTGGAGAGACGTTTATGTTGGAAAACTTGCAGCTTTCTCAAACCGACCACAAAGTTGGATGCCCAAATAGGACAGAAGGATGCGTCTCAGTACAGCTTTGTACAACAGAATTTTATATCTAAGGTGCTTATTTGGAATACAATTCATATTCCTTCGAATTTTTCTCTTTTTCTTTCTTTCTTCTCAGTTCTTAGTCTTTCAAATATTTTCTGTTCCTGCGATACATTTCTTCTTGTTATTTTCTTTTTCTTCTGCTTCTCTGCAAATGCGGGACGTTTCTGGAAAAAGAATGTCCGGCATTTTGTCTCACTTGAAGTTTTGCATTTGCAACGCACATGTGGCTCTGATAACGTGCGCGCTTCGTTGCCTTTCGATGCCAGGCAGTGCATTTCAAATTTCAGATGATTTTTTTTTTAAATTGTACAGTTTTGTTGATGAATGGTTTCGTGTGACCTTTTCCGAAAACCCGAACCAAATTTCATGGACGAATGCTTCTTGTAAGTGAAAGGTCCTAAGTGACTGGAATTCGGCACAGCATTTCATTCAATAAGGTGACTGAAATCTAAAGAAAAGAGGCGATGGCAAGTGACATACCGTCGGAACAATTGTTCGTCGATCTGGACAAAATTATCTGGAATAAAGGGAATTGTAAGAGGAACAGAAACCCTATGCCAGTTACTGACACTTTTTATTCCTCATGAAGCACTAGATAAATTGTACAAATAAAAATATTGCTTCAATAAATAGACATTTTAGCAGAATAAGTAATTTTAATTTGATTTTTTCATAAATCAGCCACGAGCAAAATGCAGATAAGTTTTTTTTTTTTATAAATGTGTAAAATCTGTTTGGAAATGCATCCTTATTTAAGCAGCATTTCTAGAAATTTATATTCTCTATGGATCTCTAAATGAAAGCAAAGGAGCCTCCTTTAAAAACAAAAAAAAATAACCAGCTATTTTTATAAAATTTTTGCCATAAAAAAAAGAATGAAGCAGGGAATAGAATGAATTTAAAAAATTGGGGGTTCTTTTAAAATAAAAAGTACTTCTTAGCATATCACGAAATGAAATGAAGTCATTTGTCTTATTTTTATGCAATCTCGTAATGCCAATTCATTTTCCATGACCCATCCATTTTCCTTCGTCGAGTATAAAATGGGATGATCCTCACTAAATCTGCTACTCAAATTTTGTTTATATACTTGTGTTTATTAAATAAGTGTTGTAAATAAACCACATAAAGCTATAAAATTATAAATTTGCGTTTCATAAGAGTAAATGCGATCTTGGTGCTTAGAATGTTAAGTTTCTGAAATAGGGGACTTCGGTTAAAGTCCCTATTCAAACAAATAATGAACAATCATCTAAAAGGTGATCCAGGGGTTTGATCAGTGTCGATAATTACATAGCTGTCCTTAGCGATAAATTTATAAAATGGAAAGTCCTTCCCCTGTTCTCCACATGCCTGGCACTGGTTTAAAAAACTTGTCAGAAAATATTTATAATTTAATTGAGTTATATAGGTTGTTGTTTTGCCTGCACTCCTTATAAACACACACTAAATTTTTCTAATCAAAGATAAAGTTGCTAAAGTTTACTGAAGTTGGGGAAAAAAAAAAAAAAAAAAAAGGTTATAATATTTATTAGTGACAATATATGAGGACCATTAAATTTTATAAAATTAAGTACATTTCTTATTGAACAATAGATTTTATCTTTAAGCAAACATGGCAGGCTATTTAAGTGTTTAATATTTTGTAATTAGAGGGATTCTGTTTTTCTCACACACATTAATTCAGCACACATATATTACAACATTAATTAAAAATCAGTATCAGCTATACACTTCAAAATTTCCATTATGCTGGAGATTTCAGGAAATATTTTAGATAATTATTAGCCATTTATTAGACAACCATTTAAATATTCAAAATTTAGCTTCCAGTAGCTAGAAGAATTTTTTTTTTTTATGTGATACATACTATCTCAAAGTATAACAATATTATATCGATTGAATAACAACGAAATTAAATTCTCAATAATATTTACACCCATACAAAAAAAGCAAAAAAAAATCTTATTTAATAAAAAGGAGCAATGTGAAACAATTTTGAAGACAGTCAGTTCAACGTAATAATTTATTATTAGTAAGTTGAATCTTATTACTAATCCGCAGTTACTTTAATCAATTTACTTAATCCGCAAGCACAATTTTTTATGTTTTTATTGATTTTGAATCCAAAACTTTCAGTGAGAGATATTCCCGTTGAGAGATTTTTTGGTATCAAATGAATAAAAATTAGCATCAAAATCATGGAAATAAAATAATTATGTTTAAGTAAATAAATTATTGCATCATAGTTGATTATATTATTATCCTTGTTAAATAACTCGTTATGATTTGCAAACTGTCTGTAAAAAAATTTCGCAGTCTAATTTTTTTTTTTTTTTTATATTTTCGTCAAATTTAATTTTTTAAATGAGAAACTAAAAACACAACCAAATTTCACGCATTTCGGAAAGAACAACTAATTGCATTCGCGGAAAAAGTGAAGTGAACGGACGCGTATTGTCGATTTTCTGTTTTCCGATTCATCCAATCATTGTACTCCACATTACTCAACCGGCTATGATGAACCACGAAGGATCTAATTGAGAATAAATTTTTCGATCAGTTTTAATTTGGCATGCATTTAGATGTTCGGAACATAATACTTCCGTCTGAACTTTATTGTGGTGTATATTTGGAGTGGTTGAATTATTGCATTCAGAAAATCAAAAAAGAAAACTGCACTGAATTAGGCTTATATCCGACGACGGAGTAGCCCAAATACATTAGCATTGTATTTTGTGTTGCCAGCTGGCAAATTGGTTTTTACGTAAGTAATAATTTTTAATCACACGTTGCGTTATAAAGCCGCACTAATTATTTATATATTTTTTAAAGTATGTTTCCTATTAAAACTGTAGATTCGATTCTTAGCGGAAAGTTAGCATAAGTAACGAGCTATTTAAATGTCTTTTACCCATTGTTATTACATTGATTTGATTCTTCCTACAAATGTTGTATTACTTTTTCCTTTATAGCATTCAAATCTATTCGTAAAATAAAGTTTTTATTTCCTTGTTACTAAGTATCATTTTGTATTATTTAAAATTAAATCTAATTACTTTAATAATTAGAATATTGCAAAGACTGCTTCATCACGTCGTAAAATGATGAGTTGTCCTGTATATATTTTTATTAATTTTAATAGAAATTAAATTTGTACGAAATTAAAATTTCTGTTTTGATTTTGAAATTTGGATTCTTATTTTCTTTCGTATTTAATAAATTATTAATGCCCATATTTGTTTACGTACTTCTTTGATGAGAGGTTAAAGAACTTTTCCTCTTATTCATTATTGTTATATTATAGTATATTAAGTTCTTTTTATTGCATTAATAATTCGATTTGATTTCATCATGAATTAATATTAAAGATAAATTTAATTGGATTAATATAAGTGTTTGGATAATAAGATTGTTTCATATAGGTGTGAATTCCCTGCATTCAAAAGAAAAGATGTTTGACCACATCAGAATTTGAAATACATATTAATTTTTACTTTTATAAATTTTATTAGAATGTTATTGTAATGTATTGTTTAATGATTTTATAAACCAAAATTGTTTAGTAAAAGTATATATTGGAAGATTTATACAATTAAGGAAACTGTATTAATTAATACTTAATATTTTAAATAGCTGCATCCATTTGTTATTGCTTCTAATATCTGTATATCTATGCATATTTGTATTGCAAATTTCAATTGAATTAAAAAACGAATACTAAATCATAATGAAATTAAATTATAAGTATTATTAATTCCATTTCATTTTTTGTTGTAAATGATAAGTTAATTTTTAAAAAGTTAAATAAGATTTAATGTTTTGAATTTTAGTTATATAGTTTGACCGATTTTTTTATTCTCTTTTGATTTTACAATTTAAAGCAACTTGTCATAATGAATTTTTATAATTAAAATCTTAACCTTGCTTGTACTATTATTGTATGAGCAAAGAGCTAATTAGTGCTATTAAGGAATATTATTCTCCTTTTTTTGTGATACATTGATTTTGTTTATTTTAGGGTTCTCGCTGAAGATCATTTTTTTGTGCACTTGTGTTCATCTTAAATGTATGTGTGATCTTTGGTGATATCCATCTTATTTATTTTGTGGTGTTTAAATTTTATGTAAAAAAACATGGAAGTTGCTCATACAAAAACGTGTGAAGAAATTCTTGAGTATTTCGGAACTGATGCCGAAAGAGGCTTGTCATGTGCTCAAGTAAAAAATCTCCAAGAAAAATATGGGCCAAATGGTGAGCATCGTTATTTTTTCTTTATTTTACCTTTTCATTTTCTGAAATATTAATTGTTTTTGACAAAACATGATATTTTGTTGTCTTTGGCAAATGAATACAAGTCATTTGTGATGATAATGTTTCTAACTTGAGTAATAAAAACCTGTAAAAGTTTATGAATAGAATTTTCTTATTTAGGAATTTTCAGGTAATTTTAATAGTACTGTTAAAAAAAACCATTGATTTTCTTAAAGCTTGGCAAAAAGCTCAAAGAATCATGGATTTGAATCTGATATTACAACTTCTCTATTTTATTTATATATTTTCTTAAATGCATTCAGATAATGGTCATTTGTTTATTTTTAAGATATAGAAACTAAAAATTTATATATATTTCGTCAGTTTGTTCCATGATTGTAGTATTGGTTACACTCAGACTATAATAAAAAAAAATGCTACCAATGAATTTAAATTTATTTGTGATTTGTATTCCAGCTTATTTATATGTTCAACTACTAAAAGTAATCTATTGTATATTTTCGAATATTAATTGAGAATGTGCTTCTTCAAAAAATTTACACGAAGTTCAAAACCTGTATATAAACTGAAAGGGGGGGAATTCTAATGTGTTCAAGCATGCCTACAAGCAAATAAAATTGAGTAGAATATTTTCTAATCAAATCACTGTAAAGATGGCAATAGTGAACTTTGGTAACACATTGTTGTCTTGCATAAGATCTAAAATAACTTTTTCATAACATGAACAAATATTTTTTTTTCGTAACTTAAAAAAAATAAACTAAAGAAATTAAAATGTCTATATTTGGCAGTTTATCACTTGCTGCCGAATAACAGAAAACTACCATATGTTTTGAGAGATTAACAGTTCTGCATTTATAAGCTGACCCTTGCAGTTTAGCTTTTGGAAAATTTCTAATAATTATACATCGTTGCAGTTTAGCTTTTGGAAAATTTCTAATAATTATACATCGAAATATACAGTATTTATTTTTTATGCCACTTGTGCATTACAATTTCTACTCTATTAAAAACTTGTATTTGAATAAAAGTTTTTAATTGTCAATCTGTTATGTAATTTTTGTTAGCAATGTTAAATCATAAATTTTCACTTTTAATAATGGAATAATTTTGTTAATATATGTTTTCTATAACAAAATTCTGTATCTATTGCATGAATTATGGATTTGTTTACTGTCAACATTTTTCTCTAATATTAATGAAATCTTTTTCTTATTTCAGAATTGCCTGCAGAAGAAGGTATGTTTGTAAAAAAAATTTTTCCTTTTAAAATTTGTTTCTTAAAACCATATATGTATCAAAATAATCAATTAAAAATTTTTAATATGCACAGCATTGTTAAAAAAAATCTCATTAAATTTGAATAATGAAAAGAATTAAAGTTTATGTAATAACACAAAATTAAAAATAGTAATGAAAAAAAAATAATAGATAGTCAAAATCAAATTACAATTGAAATTACAAATTACTTCTTAAATTTCTAGAAATATTTCATATTTTAAATATAAAGAGGCCACTGTTCTATCAGCAAATTTAATTTAATTGTTAGCAGAATGGTGACTTGCTGCAATTTATTGTGACTAGTGATCTGCGACAGTCACCTTTTAATTTTCATCCTTCCCCACTATCCTATTAATGGTTTATCTTGTATCTAGTTTCAATTCCACAAAATTGTATTAATGGTTGGCATTGAAATGTTCATTGCTCTTGTATGCTTTAAAGATATCTAAAAAACAAAGTTTTCCTATATATATAATGCTAAAAAATCCACTGCAGCAGAAGAGCATGACCAGCTTTCTTTTCAACTATTCTTTTTGTACAGACTTTTTTGTATCTGGAATTGTACAATTTTAAATGTATTTAAATATTTATTCATTCTTGGCACAAGCCAAACTATATCTAGTGTACTTTGAGGTAAAATATAAAAAATGTTAGCGATAATTCAACGGTGTTTATGCCTGCAAAAATATTGGATTTATTTTATGATTAATAAATTTCATGTTCAACTGAATTTTAATAAAATGAATGTATTAAAATTAAAGTAAATAAACAAAAAAATCATTTTGTTATTTGAAGAGTTCTATAGATTGATAAAGAAAATTATTTTTTCATAATTTAGTTTAAAATAATCATAGAATATTATGATGCGATTTATGTTATATTTACTATTAATGTAATTTATAACTTTATTTTTTTAGGCATTCATTATTATATATGTAAGGATAGTCATAATATAGAATATTCTGAAAAATCTGTTACTTTTCTTTTTTGCTGTAACTATACAAGTAGATTGTTTTATTTAATAGTTCTATTTTACAATGAATTATTTGATGTATCCTGCATGTTTATGAGAAACACATTCTATTTAATTTTATTGATTGAATCTGTTTTAATGTATTTAATTGTGATTACATATTCATGTTTTCAATTTTTAAATTATAGGGAAACCTCTGTGGCAACTCATATTGGAACAGTTTGATGATCTACTAGTTAAAATTTTATTATTGGCTGCTATAATTTCATTTGTAAGTAACTTTATTGTATTTTTGTTGTTGTTGTTGAAAGAAAAGTGAATTTTATTTTTGATGTACCTTTCTTAAATATTTTTGTGAAGTCTAATTTATCAAATAAAATTGATATTTTTGTTGGTATTTGATCTAAATTGTGTGTATTTGAAATAATTTTTTTTTAAATAATAAATATTTTTATTTTGTTTTAATAATATTTAATCTTAATTGGTAATTTTTTTTTCTTGCATCTATACTATCCTGTTCTTTTTAAACTTGTTTTGATATCAATAAATAATAAACAAATAATTTGATTTCTAATGCCCCATTTCTTGCAAAAGTGTCTGAGCTGTGTTTTGATTCCAGGTTTTAGCTTTGTTTGAAGAACACGAAGGACAAATAACAGCATTTGTTGAACCTTTTGTCATTCTTCTCATTCTCATTGCAAATGCTGTTGTTGGAGTTTGGCAGGTGGGTGTATTTTCTTTCTGCTTTCATCTTGCACACTTTTAAGAATGATTATTTTATCTCGAGTTTTGATTTCCATGAACAGGAAAGAAATGCTGAAAGTGCAATTGAGGCACTGAAAGAATATGAACCTGAAATGGGAAAAGTGATTAGGCAAGATAAAGTCGGAGTTCAAAGGATTCGGGCAAAAGATATAGTTCCTGGAGATCTAGTTGAAATTTCTGGTGAGTAATTTATGTGTGTTAATACTTCCAACTTTTTTTTTTAATGAGAGGATGTATTCTTCGGACTTCGAGAAATTAAAAAAATTCTTTTGGTTTCCCTTAAAGAACTCTTATAATTTACTATTCATGTTTTAAAAGCTTATGATAACTATTGTCTTCATAGTTGGACCATTGATTGTGTAGAAAATTGGCAAGAAATCAAATCAGACTGATTTTTTAAAAAAAGTTCAATTCATTTAAAGGCAAAATGTTATTGAGGAGATGTTAATTGCAATAAAAATATTTTTAAGGTTTATTCATTAAAATTTTAGATGCCAAGATATTAAAAGAAAAACTAAATGAAAAAGATTCAATACACACTAATATACACTCAAGAGCTAAAACATTATGACCACCCCTACATTTTGCAATGAACTCGCGTGGAAGGCACGTGATCAGGTGGAAGTGGTATTTAACTGCTGCTGGAGAGTCTGAAGAATCATTCTTTCACTTCTGTGTGTAATGGGAAAGGCTGCGGATCTAAGCGACTTTGATAGGTGGTCATAATGTTTTGGCTGTTGAGTGTATATATCATTTTCTTTCAAAGTAGCTTTATACCTTGTCTGACTAGCATTCTTAAAGTAATCAATTTGTCCATTTCCTCTGTTAAAATTGGGTGTTTATTTTTCCATGCTAATTATGGTTGTCCTATTTTTAAATTTTTATGTATGATTTCTAATAATTTTTTAATTTTTTTTGAAGGTTTTATATTTTTATAATCTGTACTTACAAAATTATTTTCCAAATTGTATTTTCCCCATCTATTTTTCTTTTTAATTATTTATCTAATGGTGATGATGTTGCTCATTAAATTACAGATAAGACTCAGAAGTTAAGTGACATTCCAGTTTTGTGATTTTAAATTATGCTTTCTTTTAGTTGGAGATAAAGTGCCTGCAGACATTAGATTAATCAAGATATTTTCTACTACACTAAGGGTTGATCAATCTATTTTAACTGGTATGTAATTGGCATTATTTTATTTTTTGTATATCTTTACTGAGATGCAATTGGTATAATTTAGATTTAAAGAAAAATCTCATACTAAAACATATTGGATTTTCATTCAAATAAGGATTTATTTTTTATTTTTATTTTTTAGGTGAATCTGTTTCTGTTATTAAACATACAGATCCTATTCGTGATTTCAAAGCAGTTAATCAAGATAAAAAGAATCTTCTATTTTCGGTAATTGTTTTAGGTTTTTCAATCATCATCTCTGTATATATTTCTCAAAGTTTATATGTGTGTATTCACCTATGCATGGCTTCAATTTGCATCTACATTTCCCCAAAATTAGCAAGGATACTTCTAATACAAAACCTAGATCAA
>BPLQ01012806.1:117429-287169 GCA_021605075.1 Caerostris darwini
TCATTAGTAGCTCTGTAGATGTTCAATGATGTCTTTTGCAAAGAAATCGTAGCATTTGGAATGTTATTGAATCAATTTTGGCTGAGAAATGCCGCTTCAGTTGATCTAAATTGCAAACTTTTTATTTGTTCACAAACATTTTAATAAAGGTTTAAACAGGACTCCTAACATTGTTGAGATGTACAAGATCGGGCATTGAGGCTGAACTCCAAACAACAGTTTAACTTCTTTTTACACATGGCAGGTATATTTGTCACAAAATACTTGCACACTATGATTTGTATGATCTTTGATATAGTTTAGTATCTTAACAAATGTAGTTTTTGTGATGGTGCTGCGAAAAGCTACCTAAGGGTTTTCTATCATGTCAAGGTAAATGTACCCAGTCACTGCCAATTCTTCGTATTCAATATTAGCAGTCACCTGTTCATTACGATGTGAAATCTTGAATGATGTTATGCAAGTGAAATCCTGATAGAAAACTAGGAACATTTTCTTATCAATGGCCTAGCACTTATATAACCTGAAATGTGTGGTTTTCTCAATAAGATACCCTGTATTATAAGCTTTTACAGTAAAAATACTTTAGGTTTATAAATATTTTATGTAAAGTACATCTTATGTAAGGATAACATGAAGGAAGCACAATATGCTATTGCTTAACATTTTTCTCATGTAATTACTTTTTTTTAGATACTTGTTGTTGATAAAGTTGATTCAAATGAAACCAAATTTCATGAATTTGAAGTTACTGGCTCAACTTATGAACCTGTTGGTGATGTGTAAGTACAAAAATATATATATAAATCTTTTGCTTTAGTGATTGACCTAGATGTATTAATTTAATATTTGTTGAAAAAATTTTATAATTATAAAAAAGGATAGATCTAATTGATCTCATAATGGCCTTGTACTGGTGATCTTTTGTTTTTAGTGTTAAACATTTAAATAATTGTTTTTCTTCCAGATTTTTGAAAGGACAAAAAGTTCGTTGTGCTGATTTTGAATCTCTTTGTGAATTGGGAACCATTTGTGTCATGTGTAATGATTCCAGCATTGATTTCAATGAGGTAAATCATTTTTTAAAAACAAGATCTTAATTTTCAAAATGTCTGATTATATATTTTAACATACACAATAAGTGTTGCAATTTTTAATTAAAATTTCATGGCGTGATTTTTTTTCCTCTTTCAAAATTTTATATCTAGCACTTTTAGTTTGCTTTAACTAAATATGATAAGCTCTTAAAATTGATCTGCTATTTGATTGAATTATAGATCTAATTGTACTGTTATTATATAAATTGTTAATTGCTATACAGTTGAGTCCTTGTTTGAAAAGGAATTTACTTGTTATGAATTTCACTGATCTGTATTTTTCATTTTAGTACAAACAGATTTTTGAAAAAGTAGGAGAAGCAACCGAGACTGCTCTTGTTGTATTGGCTGAAAAAATGAATCCCTTTGGCTATCAAAAGACAGGATTGAATCGACGGGATGCTGCAGTTGTTGTCAACCAAGGAATTTCTTCCATGTGGAAGAAAGAATTCACTCTAGAGTTCTCTCGGGATCGCAAGTCAATGAGCACTTACTGCATACCTGTTAAGACGACTCGTTTGGGATCTAGTCCAAAAATGTTCTGCAAGGTAAATAAATGTATTATGTTAAAATAGTTTGCATTATATTTCATTTTTTTTTAAATTTCATCTTTGTTTTAAAATTTAGAATGTTTTTCTGTTTAATGATTGAATTCTTTCATTACTTTTTACTTCAATTGGATATTTTTTATTATGACAGATTGAACTGGTTCTGAATCTTACTTAGCTGTGGTTTACAGAAGGTGACAAATGGTTCTTTTATGCAAATTATTGAAACCATCCCTTTTCCACTTAAAATTAAATTCCTTTCCTGTGTGTTTTTTTAATGTTTATGGTGTTAAGAAAAATATATTAATTATAAATTTGATCCATTCCACTATATCTTAACTTATGGTGTGCTTCATTGAAGTTATAAATTTATTGGAGTTTTTGTGCTCCATTAGGCTTATATCATTTTTAATGGAACACTAATGTTTTAATGGAAATTATTGATGTATGAAAAGGTATAAGTATTGAAAGGCGTATTTCAACTAAGTCGAGAAGGGTTTCAACATCTAACGTAAGTGTCTAACGTAATGTAAGTGTCTAACGTAAATCTCATTTTGGAAGTATTGCTAAGATTAGCTGATTTACTTAAAGGTGTTCCAAAGTATGCATATCAGGTCATTAAGTTACGAATTAGAGAGAAGTGGCTTATAAATCTAGGAGCTTTGCTCTCTTAATAAGGGCCACTTGAAATGGTAGATTCTGTAATACTTTATATATAATCAGGTTGCTTCGATTGGTTTATTTTGTGTCTTAAATGTGGACCAGTTAAAATTACAATGTTAACAATGCTCTTTATATGAAGATAAAGATTTTTTGATTGCACGTGTAAAATGTTAGCATAGGCAATTGTAAAAACTGCACAAGATTGTTAGTTCCTTCATATTTTAGTAAATATACTAATATTTCAATTACTTCACACACACACAAAAAGTAATTAAATAAATAAAGTGACTGAAATTACAGGTTGGTTATAATTTAACTTGGCCTACTGAGAGCCATATTCATTAGTGGAATTAAGACTTATTTGTGCTGTACATGACAAATATGAAAATGTCGCAAAGTTATTCTTGGAAATGCGTGAAGTTTTTTTCAAATCATGCATTGATTTAACTATGTGCTTAGTAAAGATGAATTAGCAAGAAATGTTATTTTTTAAAAAGTTTATTATAAAGTTTGCTCACTTTGCCTACACAGATTCTTTAGCTCTTTCCCATGTAATTAAACCTCCTTTATTTTTCCTTTCGATTAAAGTCAAAGTGGTGTTATCACAAAAAAAATTCAAGATAACATTAATTCCATAGAAGTTTTCTTAAAAAATTTTAACACATCTGGCGAAATCCCATATTTAAAACCTTTAAATTATAATTATCAAGTAATTCGTATTTAATATATTAATTTCAGCCAAGATTAAACAGTTTGAATTCAGGGACTCGGTTATCTGGTTACAGATAACTGTATCTTTGAAGCAGCAACTGAGAATTGTTTAGAAGTTGTATTATTGTTAAACACCCATTTACTATAAATTATCTTAAATATCTCCAAATGTTCCTCTGATTATTTATGTCATTAAAAATTTAAAATTTTCCATTTCACTTAAAGATTTTAAAGTTATTAATGTAGGCCAAGAACCCTGCTTTACAAGTGATAAGTCATCGTATGACACCTGACAATGGAAAAGTCGCATGATTTGTATGATCATGCGAGAATCATGTTAGTGCCAAATTGGCAACTCCTATGCTCTCTATTTTATTACTACTCTCTGGTTTCAAACCATTCTAGACTCTCAGTCTCTACTGGCTTGTACTGTTACAAGTGAAAGATGACTGGAACATCCATTATATCATCCTATTTACTATTAACAGCTAGCTGTTTTATTGTTGCATTTCTTTATATGCTTGAAGATTTGTGTGTGTTAAGCTGCTGCATAATGTCCTCAATAGGCCAAATTTAATTTTTACCACCCCATATATGAAGGAAATGTACATCTTGCATTGAATAAATATTCTTTAGAAATTATGTTTTTGTCTCCCTTTAATACTTTTTTTCTTCCTAAACCTATTGTTAACTTTTTCTCTATGAATGTTTTATTAATTACAGAAGTCCATTATTAAAATTAAAAATATTATATAGACAATTAGTTACAAAATGTCTGTTTTACTTGTTTGTGTTTTTTCCTTCTAAGCATTTTTAATGACTTTTAAGTGTTCAAAATGAACTTGCATGCGTTCAGGTAAAGTGTTAGAATACCATAGTGCATGTTGTAATAACTTTTAAAATTTAAAATATTCAAAGATGTTTGTACTGTTGCTGTTTGACTTCTGTTTTTATGATAAAAATGTTTATCTTGTTAAATTTTAAAACCTTTTTTTCCCCTTTATAATGTGTAGTTTTTTTCAATTTAAAATCAATTGCTTCTTCATAGTTTCATTAATTTCAAATGAATTTAATATTCTAAGAATTATGAGAACCATAACTGAAAATAGATTTTATGGTCATTATTCGAGAAAATTATTTTTCATAGATTTTGTTCTGGTTGTTTGGTTTTATATTTTTAAAAATATCTGCAGTAACTTCAAAATAGCTCATTATGGAAGTATTTTATTCTGAATTTGAATGATCTCTCAGTAAAAAAAAAAAATACTATTTTAATATTTTGAAATCTATTGCTTTTTTAAAAAATTTTTATGGAGATTAGTTGCTGTATTATAAATCAGCGTAAAACAATGACTTCATATTAAGTTGAATGTTTTTATATAGGGTGCACCTGAAGGAGTCCTAGAAAGGTGTACACATGTCCGAGTCGGTAGCACCAAAATACCAATGACGGCCTCTATTAAAAATAAAATATTGGAAATCACAAAACAATATGGAACTGGAAAAGATACCCTCCGTTGCTTGGCTCTAGCTACCATAGACAACCCTCCCAAGCCCTCAGATATGGATTTAGCAGACTCTAACAAGTTTGCAACTTATGAGGTGAGTTTTTAAATATCCATTTTTTCCCTTTCTATATTTTTTAGCTTTATTTAATTTTTTTTAAGAAGTATAATTTGTGTAAAATTTGAATTATATTTTTTAGTTTAAATATTATTAAAAATGTAAAATGTGTGAATTAGAATAATAAATTAAATCTTATCAAATTTGAAATTTTTTGTTTTTCAAATTTGAATTTTTTGTTTTTGTTTTTTGAATCAATTATTTGAATAACTTATTGTAGTGTTAAGCAGATTAATTTTCAAATTAAAGTTTTACATACATTATTGTTTCATTGAAATGTGTAAATCTAATATACCTTAATATTCTTCTTATTAGGATTTAAAATATAAATTTCGTATTTAAAGCAAACTTTTGGAAAAGAAATGTTTACTAAGCCTTACATAACTGAATTAGATTATTGTATATTTATTTTGTATTTATTCAGTGAATATCTTTATTTGTTATCAACAATGAATAAAACTAAACAAAAGATTGTGGTTGTTTTTTACCTATTCAAATAATGATTATTTAAATACCCGATGCTAATATTTGTTTATTATATTGTCATGTAAATTATCATTGTTGCATTTTAAAATGCTGTAAAATTTTTACTACAGAAGTTTCCAGAAATAACAATCACAAGACTACATAATAAGAAAATAAATTGTATATATTTTTAGATGGGAATGACTTTTGTTGGAGTTGTTGGAATGTTAGATCCACCCAGGAAAGAAGTGAAGGATGCCATATGTCGTTGTAAAGCTGCTGGTATTCGAGTTATTGTGATCACAGGAGATAATAAAGTAAGATTATTTTTAATTAACAGTGTCCATAAATTTAACTATTTCATTTCTTTTAAAAATAACTTGGTTAATAAATTGAAATATGCAATTCTAGGCCACAGCTGAAGCAATCTGTCGTCGAATCGGCGTCTTTGAAGAAGATGAAGATACTTCAGGTATGTAAATTTCAACTATTTAATATTTATTTTTTAAAATTTGGTGCTTATTTTAAAATCAATGATTGAATTTTTCATCATTCTTTTATGCTTTCAAAGAGGAATATCTAGAAAAATCAGGTAATTTAAATGTAGCTTTTTTTAAAACAAAATGTATATTCTCAGTTTACTTTGAGTAAAATCTTTTGTTATTTCTATTATACTTTTTCATGGTGAGCCTTTTTATATGTGCATAAGCATTTAAAATTTTATCTCTGAAAAGGTTTGTCATTTTCTGGACGGGAATTCGATGAACTGACTCCATCGGAACAAAAGTTAGCAGTTTCCAGAGCAAGACTGTTTTCACGAGTTGAACCTGCACATAAGAGTAAAATTATTGAATTCTTGCAAGCAGATGGGGAAATTTCTGCCATGGTAAGTAAATTTTTAAGAACAGAATTATTCACAATAGAAAGAATTACAAATTTAATGTCTTAGAATATATGCAGAATTAAGAAATTTGTGGATTTCTCTACTAAAAGTATTTAAACATAAATAATTCCAAACTTAAATTTCTAGTTTATATCTAGAAATACAATAGAAAATTAAATTCATTAGCAGAATTTTGGCAATTTATTTATGATTAGAAAGTATAATACATAATAGGAAATAATAGTTAAAACAGGTGCAATAAAATAGTCGTCTCCTGTTTTAATTTAATTTCTTTACAAAATCTCACAAAACTTATTCTTTACCTTTTGTTATTGCTTTGTTGAATATTTGAATTAGAATTATACATTTTTCTGCCTTACTTAAAAATGTCTGAAATTTTTTAAAAGGTTAGAATATTTTCATTTAATTGCTAATTTGAATTAAATTGATAATTTAAAAGAAATTTGTTGAATACATATAAAAAAAATTGCTGAAATGATCTTGCATGAATTTTTGAAATTGTACATATTTCTTGTTTTAAATGGAACAAAAAATATAGTAATTTTAAATAAAACAAGAAAATAGAATTTAAATTATTAAGTGGCCATTTTCATTAATTTGTCTTATATCGTACAAACATCTTGAATATTTGCTTAAATTATTAGTTTGTTGAATTTACAGCAATACCTCGCTAATTTTGAACCTGTTATAAATTATTTTTTAAATTATAAAGTTATTATAGTTCAAGCTTATGGGGCTTCCTCGTCGTATTTTTATTATTTAAATTTGATAAGAATGTAAAGCCATTATTATATTTTAGTAGTTCTTGTAGTGTCTTAATGTATAGACTTTGAAGCAATGGAGGTTTGTGAACTTTAATGTTAAATTATATAACTTTTGACATGTTAATCTTCAGTTAATTCTAAATAAATCTTGAGCTCATTAAAAATGAGAATGAATGTAAAAAGAAAACAAAACTGATTAAGGCCATCAAGTTAAATATCCATTAGTTTCTTGGTAACTGTATCATTAAGAACTAATAGTTGATATAATTGAGATTGAAGGTATATATTTTATTTAGATATATTGTGAAAAAGTCAAAAGTTTTTACTTCTGTTTCAATAGTCAATTTTGGAAATTAGAAAGAAAATCAATCCATATCACAAGGTATGACTATAGCTTTATAAAAGTAACTAAAACTAAAAAAAATAGACCACTTGATTGGTAAAAAACAGGCAGCATTTATTATCCATATTGATAAAGACTTGAATCAAAAGTAAATTCGGGCAGTTACTTTTCTAACTTATAATGCACTGTAAAAACTGTAGCTTGTGGAACAATAGTCAAAAATTATTACAGTGTTTGAAAACTTAACAAAGCATATTATGGAAGTTGATCTCAGTGTTGACCATAGTTTTATATTTGCCAAACAATAAGCAATGCAATTCACCTACAAAGAAATTTATGAAGGAGGAAAAATAAAGACATCAGTATTAAAATTTTTAAAGTATAAAAATTGTTTATTAAAAATATTTGAATTTAATATTTTGTCTCACTTACAGTAAATATAACTTTTCTTTTCAACCCATCATAAATTTTTGTGTATTTAGTCTTTGATTAGTCCAGTTCAAACTGTTTGGAAAATTTATAGAATTAGTTATTCAGATTGAGGTATCATGTTTTTAAACTTAAGGGGTGAAATTCTTATAATATATACTATGTTTTATCATAATCGATGTAACTGTATTTTAATTTTTATTTCCTTTGTTAAAACTTTCATCTGTAGACAGGTGATGGTGTAAATGATGCTCCTGCATTGAAGAAGGCCGAAATTGGTATTGCTATGGGTTCTGGTACAGCTGTAGCCAAATCTGCCTCTGAAATGGTGTTGGCCGATGACAATTTTTCTACAATTGTGGCAGCTGTAGAAGAGGGACGTGCCATCTACAATAACATGAAACAATTTATTCGATATCTGATTTCTTCAAACATTGGAGAAGTTGTCAGGTGTGTATTTATCATAAATATTGAATCCATATACTTAGGTAACTTAACACAGTGTATGTAGAAAATGAGTGTTGCTACATAACTGTCGTTTTAAATCTTTAGCTATTAGAATAATCTTTAGCTATTAGACAGAAATAATTAGGGAATAGATGGATAATAAGCTTTATTTTCAATTCTCATGATTGGTCAATTACTTAAAATGTAGACCAAATAGATTGGAAGAATTTCTTAATTATGAAACATGTGAAAATTAAAATTATGTAAAAAAAAATTATATGTTGTTTTTAGTAAAGCATCTGCATCAAGTTCACTGCCATAAGGAAGAAATATAGAGAAGAGCATACACTCAAGAGCCAAAACATTATGACCACCCCTACATTTTGCAATGAACTCGCCTGGATGATGTGGAAAGCATATGATCAGGTGGAAGTTGTATTTAACTGGTATTAATCCATGCCAAGGCGAGTTGAAGCTGTGTTGCGCGCCAAAGGTGGGCCAACTTGTTATTGACAGATGGTCATAATGTTTTGGCTCTTGAGTGTAGATGTTAAGTTGCTTAAAAAAAATTCTAAGCTGCAATTTTCTTCCGAAGGCTCATAAAAAATTTATTAACATTTATTTACATATGCTTGTTAATCTAAAATTTTTTACTTAATATGTTATGTTTTATTAGTGTTTAGGAATTTTTTTTCCCTTAAAAGATATTAGATTTTAATGAAAATATTTATTTATGGAGATGATCAAGTAATTTTCAGTCATATAATGTAGAAATCTAGATTGTATATTAAGAAAATATCTTATTTTTCAAAAATGTTAAAAAAAATTCACTTTATGTTGATTAGATTGGTTTACAATTGTCCTGAAACAGTCAGGGAAAAGATGCAGCATGTTTTTACTCTAAATATATGTAATTTCTTTTATAATTGTCTTAAATTATGCTTGTTTTATCCATAAATAAACTAAGGCTTTTGAAATTTGAAGTACAGATTGTAGATGAATATTGAATTCTCCTCTCCATTTAGCATTTTTCTGACTGCTGCACTGGGTCTTCCTGAGGCTCTGATTCCTGTCCAACTTCTGTGGGTGAATCTAGTGACGGACGGTCTGCCAGCAACAGCTCTGGGTTTCAATCCTCCTGATCTGGACATCATGGAAAGACCTCCTCGTAGGGCGGACGAGTCTCTCATTTCAGGGTGGTTGTTCTTCAGGTACATGGCAATTGGAGGTAAGAAATTCAGAAGCAAAATGTATTTGATACTAATCGCTGATTGATTGTGCTTATTTACGCATTTCTATTATCTATGCTTAAGTAAACTTCTTGCAACTATAATTTAATTACTTAAGCATTTTTTTATTTCCAATGGCAGATTATGAACTTTTTTGTGCTGTAACTGTTCATAATCTGCCATTGGAAATAAAAAAATTCTTAAGTAATTATATTATAGTTGCAAGAAGTTTAAAACAATTATTTATAAAATAACTTGCATAATCATAACAAATAGTGACAAACAATAAAGCATGAATTTTTAATTTTTGTAAAGACTTATCAGTACAATATGCAGCGGAATGTAACAATGTGCTATGAATGCATTTCTCATCTGTTTCTGAAAAGTGAATTTTAAGATTTGCTAAAATAAAAATTAAATATTAACAATTATAAAAAATAGTGAAATTAAAATTATTGATAAACTAAGTATTCAATATTTTCCCCCCTTAAAAACATGTTTGCATTATCTTCCTTGACTCACTTTCATCTTTCTTTCAGTATATGTTGGAGCTGCTACTGTAGGAGCTGCTTGCTGGTGGTTTATGGCTGCGGTCAATGGCCCACACCTCACTTATTACCAACTGACTCACCACCTTGCCTGCCACCAGGATTCGAAGAGTTTTGTGGGCGTGGATTGTGAAGTATTCTCTGATCCTCATTCCATGACCATGGCTCTATCTGTTCTTGTCACTATAGAGATGCTCAATGCTCTTAACAGGTACATTTACCTATCTAAACCATTTGAAGAAACTTTCATATAAATGAACAATTAACTTTATATAAAAAGTTTAATCTTTTTTTCACTTTTTGTAAAACATCTTTTGCAAAATATGTTTTACAAAAATTTATTTTATTTAATTATTTTCTAATTTTTATGATATAGCTAATTTTTTTATGTGTTGATAAAATGATCAAGTTCATGTAAATAAATTTCATTGGATGGCTTGAATCTTTTCTTTTAATATAGTTAATTGTCATTAAAAATGTGTTGATAATTCGTTGGATAAAGTAAAAACATACTTTTGTGTTCAAATAGGGCAATGACTATTAAAAAAATAGCTTTCTTAAACAAAATAAGATATGTTATTTAGTTTTACTTGCAACTTATTTCTTGAATATTTAATTTTACTTGCAATTTATTCTTGAATATAATGACAATAGTCAATTTTATGAAGTTGTCTTAAAAAACCCAATTGTGTAATGTATTTTACTTTGTAATTATTGGATATTTGTTTATATTCTCCAAACTTCAATTTTTGTATGTTAATTAGCTTATTTTAATGCATAAACTAGTTCTTTTAAAAGGATTTTGAGCTTCCACAAATTGATTCACATGAGTTTCTTTTTCTATTATGTAACATAGAAATATGGGAAATTTTTAACATTTTTGAAAGTTTTTTTATGTTGAATTGTTTTATAATTGTTCTGGAACAATCAGATAAAAGATGTCAGAGTAATCACTTTGAAAAACAACTTCAGCATTTGTATACATTTTTAATATATCAATCTTTTTAAATTTAAAAAAAATAATAATGAATACACCTGTGAGTTTACTTTAGGGTACAATTCATTTAATGATTTTACATTATATGAAAAATCAAATGATTATTGATTTCATAAATATAGGCTATATGAATAAAATAATATAATCTGGGGTTTTTTTTTAATGTTTTTTGTTATAAGAAATATGAAAAATCCTTGTAAATATGAACTATATTTTTCATATTCCATATTTATAACTTTAAATAAATTACCAATCCTCAAGTTTGATTAGTCAATTATATTAAGCTCTTTTTTCAAATGATAAAATTTTGTAATACTAAACATATTTTCTCTATTTTTTTCACTTTTTATTAAATTTACTGAAGTGAAAATTTATAGTTTCATTGAAGCTCGTTAAGTAATAAAATTAATGTATTTAGAAAAATTAAATTCTCTCTTCTCTCTAGAAATTGTTTTATAATTTAAAATGTCTTCGTTTTCTAGTTTGTCTGAAAATCAATCTCTTGTGAAGATGCCCCCTTGGACTAACCTGTGGCTGATATCTGCAATAACTCTGTCCATGACTCTGCATTTCATCATCTTATATGTAGACATATTATCAGTAAGTCTCTATTGTCTATTAAAAGGAACATATCAAGTAATTCAAAACAAATTTTAACATCATAGTTCAAATACAAACCAAATTTATTTTCCCTTAATGCTTTCTGAAAAATAAATATTTTTAAATCTCTCCTGTCGTATATATGTTTAAAAAAAATGCCTTTTGTTTGTTAAACTGTAATTAAGTTGCTAATGCAAAGAATATTTCCTCTTAAATATCAGTGTTGAATATGATTCATATGCGATTTGTTTGTATATAGTTTAATTTAAAACTTGCCAAAAAATATAGCATCAAACAATTTTCTATAAATTATTGAAACTTTTAAGTTATTCTACAATTAAATATTTATATGAACTATAAGGTATATATATGAGTAAGATGTAAAACTAAATTATTGATATACCTAAAAAATAAATAAAATGTCATTTTTAACAGGTATATTACATATGCAAATTTTGTAACGTTATATACATATAGAAAGTAGTTTATAGCATTGCACTCATTTCATGTTTTTTATGCTCTTTATGGTACTGTCAATGGCAAATGAAATATGAATAAAATCAGTTCAAAGAGTTACCAATAAGTCATTTCTCCTTTAGCCACATAACATTTTGATCTTTTTCTTCTAGGCTGTGTTCTCAGTTTGCCCACTGTCTGTAACTGAATGGTTGGTGGTTCTGAAGATTTCATTCCCTGTCATCATCCTGGATGAAACGATGAAATTCTTCTCAAGGAAATTTCTGGAAGGCCGTAACCCCTTTACCGAACTGCACTGGATGCTTGCCCTCTGGGCCATCTACATCGGACTTATGATCTATGCCCCTATCTAAATGGACTGTGATAGAGAAACCATTGCATTCATTTCACAACACATTCAAATGGTGTCAAGTTTTAAACTCTTTTCAGCAAAAAGATCAACATACTCTTGTGGCACTCATTGGGGAAATCTCAAGCCGCCATTCTAGAGTATTGCATTATGGATATTGTAGTGCTTGAACGTTTTATCAGTGCTGTGAACTTGAGTCCTTTCTAGACTGGAAAAGTTTTATTTATTCTATATCTTTTTAACATGTATACAGGGTGTTTCATGAAAGACTTAGTTTTTTTTTTTTTAAGCTCATGATAGATTTTTAGAGTTTAATGTAATATCCATTACTTTCCTGTTACAAAACTAGTTAACAGTATAATCATATTAAAATTAGGTGGAAAAAAAAATTGCCTGTCGAGGAAATTCTTATGCTGATTAAAATTTATATTGAACACTTGTCATGAATTTGGTGTTTACTTTGAACCAAAACATGTGGGCAGGCAGATTTTTTTTTTTTTAATGCTCTTAAAAATAGAATTTGAAGCTAGTTGTGACAGAATTCTATAACAAAAAAATAGTGTAAAAACATTTGAATATATTTCCATGAGCTTGTAAATATTTAAGTCCTTTATGAAAAACCCTATTTTTGAATTTGCCTCATAGTTAAATTTTATTTAATTTAAAAATCTATCATTTGGGTTGGACCTCGCAGAGTATTGCTTCTTAAATATTTTAAATTTAATTTATATATATATATTTTTTTTTTTCATGAACATCTGCTTTTCAGAAGTCATATGGATATCATGCAAGGCTGGTTTCTGAAATTCTAAGTGTATTTATGCATAAAAATTATTTTCTTAGAAATAAAGAGTTAATTTTTTGATTTAGTGAGATTTGTACAAAAAAGTGTTATTGGAATAATACATTCCATAAAATATAAATGTTAAAATATGAAATGCATTTATGATATTTTTCAGCACTGCCTTTATAAAAGCTGCATTTTTCATCTGTTCTTTCCAAAAAAAAAATCTTTAAAAATTAATATTTATTATTAATCTTTGCATTTATCTGTCTTTCCACTAATCTTCATTAATCAGTTATATTTTTCATGCCAAAGATTTTAATAATAAGAAAAAGATCAATAAGAAAAATTAATTTTAAATTGATTTCTTTCCTGATGCAAAAATGAATCGAACTGAAACAGTAATGAACTTTTTTTTTTACCGCTTGCAATTTTTTGTGTAAAAAGAAAAAAAAATTGCATTTCATATTTATAAATCATTGAAGCATAATCTTTATTAACAAGTACTTTTCTCAATAATTTTCTGTATATCAATATGGGTAGCTTTGTTTCCAAATAAAGGTTGTAATAGTTTAGCAAGTTTTATACCTAATGTTATAAGTAAGTCAGAGATATATATAAAATCATATCTGTGTAAAATGAAATATCAATTTAAATCTATATATAGACATATTTTTACTCTCAAACTACTTAATGCTTTTTATTTATGCATTTATGTTTATTTCTTTGAGGGGGAAAATTTATTTAAAATTATATTTTATTTAGTTTGAAATTCTTTCACCCTAGGTACAATGCCTTTTGCAGCACAAGTTGTCATTTTAAGTGTTTTGTTAGTAGTAATTAATGCATTAGATTATATTTACCTGCAATCAAAATTGAGATCCTGTCGCCTGTACAAAATAAAACTTTTTTTATACATAATCTTATAGGCAGCGTAAAAGTACCATGGTGTTTAGACAACAAATGCAAAACATCGATATCTACCTGTAAATATCCTCTCCAGAGACGATATTTAGCCTGTTTCCTTGTCGGCATCCATTCTACTATTTACTGCCATTCTACTTCATGTCTATTATGTAGAGCAGATATTTATCAGTACAGCCCCTTATGCATTTGTTCGTAATGTACAGATAAAAATCATGTATGTTATAAGGAAGCCTTTCACGGTTTTCCTATTCAGAAGTCAGGTTTTTATAATGAGTATTAATAAATATTTGTTGGCTGAATATTATGTGTTTTTTCATTTCAAAGTATAACACCAGAAATACATTAAACATACTTTGGTTAAGTTTGGAAATTTTTATTGAACAATTTAACTTTATTAGCAAGTTACTTAAAATAATTTGCCAAATAACAATTTAAAATGTATTAGCAAATTATTTAGATGAAGTTCTCTGCAAGACATTACCTCATCCATTTGATATTTTTTAGCAATTCACATTATTTCGTCAGGGGAAAAATGTGATAACCAACTACACACATTCAAAACACTATCTAAAGGTGATTGATGATGGTGTGGATAGACATACAGTAGCTCTTCCACAGTGATGGCCATGTGCCTGATTACATAAGTCATTATGCACTTTGCTGTGTGTACATATTCAGTAATCTAATGGCTATGACCGTAACAGAAATTGTGTACAGCAAGCAATCTGACATTTATTGGGGTACTTTAAATTTCCAAGGAGGGTTTATATTCCATACAATAAAAAAGCCCCCTAATCCAGCATTTTTCTCTGGTTAATATTTTAATGTAGTAAATAAAATGATTGATTCTTTAAGTGTGAATTATCATGCTGAACTTTTTTTCCAAGTTATAACAATGCTCTTAAAATGTTTAAATTCAGTTTTTATTTTATATACGAGGGTGAGGTGAAAAGTTCTCAGCCTGACAATGAAAAACTGTGACTTTCAGTTAAAAAATGGTTTTATTTTTCTACATAATCATACTTAGACCAACATCAGTATTCCTTCCCGGAAGTGAGAATCTGGAAAGTTGTGAAAATATTCATCTGCGGCCCTCTCAACTTCTTCATTGGATGCGAAGCGCTTCCCAGAAACAAATTACTTCAGACTTTCACTTGTTCCCAAACTTGAAGGTGCCAAATGAGAATAGGGGGATGGCCGAGCAAATCGTATCCCAAATCCCGCAGTTTTCCCATCGCCAACGCACCCTTGTGCACAGGTGCGTTGTCCTGGTGAAAGATGACTTTTTTCTTCTTCAATCCAGGCCTCTTCTTAATCAGCTGGATGCCAATATTCGAGAGAAGGTTGGAGTAATATTCGCCAGTAAATTGTTTTGCCTTTTGCAAAGTAATCGATTAACAGGATCCCTATCGCATCCCAAAACACGCTGGTCATGATCTTTCCAGCAGATGCGATTGACTTCGCTTTCCTTCGCGCTGAACCACCGACTTCCACCCACTGCTTGGACCGCTGTTTTGTTTCTGGCGTGTAGTGGTGGACCCATGTCTCATCCATAATGACAAATCGCCGCACAAAGTCGGTCGGATCCCTATTGAATTGGCCGAAAGATTGCTATGAAAATCGTTTGGCTTTTGATCGGCATTAAGGATGCTCAAGATGGATACCGCATTTGCTGAATTCTTCATGCATGATGTTTCGCACCCTTTCTTCCGATATCCCCACAGCCTCAGCTGTCTCACTCGCCTAACACGATATCATGCACTTTTTCGATGGTTTCCAGTTGTCCTTCACGTGGGTCATGTTCGAGGGATGCGTGACCACGTTTAAATTCAGCTGCCCACTTTTTAACTGTTGACATGTAAGGAGCAGAGTCCCCGTACACTTCGGATGAATTTCCTTAGGGGTTAATCCATCCAAAACGAAGAATTTTGACTGCACGATATTCAAGTTTATCCATTTTAGCGAAAAACACGCAAGACGTCTAATGCAAAAATTCGTGTAAACAAACGGAACAAATTGATACTTGTTATACGAACTAATGACACGTTCACCCATGCAGGAAACACAAATTTTTGCAGATTGGAGCGCCATCTCTGTGCCAGGCCCAGAACTTTTCACCCTTACCCTTGATTAAATTAGAAGAAACACATCGTGTTTTTTTAAATCTTTATTTCATTTGCAACATAAAATAAGTTATCTTCAATAAATAATATTTACAACTTTGGCATTCAAAATTTTCCACTTCTTTTCCTGGCAGTGTATTTTGTATCAGGACGTACATCCATGCTGAAAAAGATTATCAACATTTAAACAAAAAAGCAAATAAAATCACGATGCACAAACTAAATTCATTATTGAAAATGTTCTAACCAATATTTTTTTCAAAAATATTATTCCATGGAATTGCATAAATAAAATAATGTAGTCTTTGCAACAAGGAAAAAAGTTTTATGTATGACCATTGCCAATTTAAAGCCATACTTATTCAAGCATAAAAATTTGTGCTAAATTATATATGGTGATATATATGAATCACATTATAGATAATGTTCTGCTTGATTATTACATGTAGTAATTGTGTTGCTAACCCATTTAATTTTGAATTCAAAAAGAACTTGGCATATGCAGTATGGCACGTAATATTTCTAAACAATTTAAAAACCTGGTTCGATTTTTTATTAAAGAATGATAAAAGTGGAAAAAGAGCCACCTTTTAGAAAATACAACCTACATAATCAGATAACAGCAGTAGATTGATTAATATTACTACCTCCCATAACATGATCACATTTCAATCAATGCTAGATGGAATTCAAGAATACATCGATTCAGATCATTTCCTATCTTGAAATGATGATTTAGAAAAAAAGCAGATCACAAAACTTAGTGGTACGTTAAAAAAAATGAAAATATACAATTTCTAATGTTATCAGAACAATAGATTGCAATAAAAAGTAATAAGTGGTTTGGTAATGAATATGCTGCAGCATACACCACGAATAGAAGCCAGGCTGAAGAGAATATTTTCAAAGATGTTCAGCATCTGAAATTCATGAATGAATACAGGGCAATTCAGCCACATACACTCTAGAGCCAAAACATTATGACCACCTGTCAATAACGAGTTGGCGCGCAACACAGTTTCAACCCGCCTTGGCATGGATGCCACAAGTCCTTGGTAGATGGCCGGAGACAGATTGTACCAGATGTTTAAGCAACGGTCACGCAAATCCGAGATATTGCGAATTGGTGGTCTTTGAACTCTGAGCTGCCGTCCCAGGACATCCCAAATGTGTTCTATCGGATTGGGATCCGGTGAGTTAGGCGGCCAGGACATTAACTGGAATTCAGCATCATGTTCCTGGAACCACTCCAACACAATTTTAGCCTTGTGACAAGGGGCGTTGTCCTGTTGGAACATTCCATTTCCAGCTGGAAAAACAGAGGCCATGTAAGGGTGCAACTTGTCCGCAATGATGTTCAGATACCCTGTGGCATTCATGGTCTGCTCTACCACAACCACGGGTCCCAGAGACGCCCAAGAGAACGTCCCCCAAAGCATAATACCGCCACCACCGGCCTGTGTATGACCTACTGTACATTGAGGGAGCAACAGTTCGCCTGGAAGACGGCGTATCCTGACACGGCCATCGGCGTGATGATGTGAGAGTGATTCATCTGACCAGGCAACTCTCTCCCACTGATCCATGGACCAGTCACGATGTTCCCGGGCCCAGCGCAGGCGCAGTTGGTGATGACGCTTGGTCAGCAAAGGCACACGAGTGGAACGTTTGCTGCGTAGCCCCATATCCAACAGTGTGCTCCGATACTATTCTACTTGGCCCTGCATTGTATTGGGCTGTCAGCTGAGCCACTGTCTGGCTCCGGTTTTGCTTCATCATGCGAGACAGTCTCCGACGACCTTTTTCTTTGATAGCGTGTGGACGTCCAACACCATGTCGTCTACTGCTGGTTTCACCGTCATTCATCCACTTTGCATAAGTACTAACAACTGTAGATCGCGACCAACCCACGAGTCGTGCAGTTTCGGGAATACTTGTTCCGAGCCATTACAATCTGCCCTCTATCAAAGTCACTTAGATCCGCAGCCTTTCCCATCACACACAGAAGTAAGTGAAAGAATGATTCTTCATACTCTCCAGCAGCAGTTAAATACCACTTCCACCTGATCACATGCCTTCCACGTCATCCAGGCGAGTTCATTGCAAAATGTAGGGGTGGTCATAATGTTTTGGCTCTTGAGTTTATGATCCAAACATTTTGACAATTTGCTGAACAACGAAGCCAAGCACTATGGAATAATTAGCAATGGGATATCAACCGACAGTTGAAAAAATTACTGGACCATGGCTCCTCAAACATACTAATCACAGAAATTAAAAGTTACTATCAGAATAGTAACATGAGTTTTTTTATATGTCATATGATAATATCTAGTCTGGCATAATGGCATCAGCATCATATAAAATTCTTGTTTATTTTATTCTTGTTTGTTTGTACATCATATAAAATTCTTGTTTATTTTATTTCAAAAACATCCTTTGTTAATCCCAAAATTGATAATTGTCAATGTGGATTCCGAGTAGGAAAATTATTCAAAGATCAATTCTTTCACGTAGAAAATTCCAGCAAAAGCCAACTGAGTTTGGATCGACACTCCGCCTTTTTAGTTAATCGTGTTGTAACTAAAACTTAACTATTCTAAACGTTGTTTTCGATTAAGAAAGTTGTAATGCCTTATGTAAGAAGGAGAAATGCCTGCCAGCACGTGTCTTTGATCGAAGAAGGATTGAAGAATTATCGTACCGCAATATTGCTGCTCGCGTTGGTCGAGATCCCGCGATTGTCAGGCAGAATATAGCATCGTTGGGTTCAGAACAAATTGTGTAGTATCTCGGCGGTTTCCCGTCACGCACAAACAAGTAGACAGGCATCTTATCCACATGGCCATAAGTAATCGTACAGTCATGTCGCGAAATGGAGTCGTTTGCAAGGCAGCGAGTATCTGTTCGAAAACTTCAACGGAGTTTGCAGCAGCATGGCGACTATGGCTTCGGCTACTCTTGACACTGTGTCAAAGTAGATTGATTAATATTGAAGTGTTAAGGTCCGTGGCTCTGCCCTATCATCGAAGCTCTCTTAAGGTTATGTTTAAACAGTACAATGTATGCCCGCATGTTGCCCTTAACGTCCTGACTTATTTTGATATAGAACATGTTTGACTGTTGCTTTGGCCAGCACATTCTCCTGATCTGTCACCAATTGAAAAAGTGTGGCCAACGATTACTGAGCGATTGGCACGCCACCACTCACCATCCACTATAGTCAATGAAATCTGACAGAGTTGAGCTGCATTAGTCCCCGTACATTCCATACAATCCCTGTTTGACTCTATTCCTAGGCAGGTAAATGCTGTTATTGCTGCAAGAAGTGACAGTTCTGGTATTGATTTTTCAGGATCTATAAATCCAAATTTGCTGTAAATTTAATCAATTATTCCTTTCATTATAAGTATGTGTCCAATAAATATTCTGTTATTTGTATTCCTTCCTGGTGTAGTAATTTTAACAGCCATTAGTGTATTATTGCATTTTGAACAGTAAAGGAGATGTCTATGGATATATTAAACAGGTCCGATTAGAAGTCTTGCCAATTTCACATTTAAAAGTCTGTTAAGATTTGAATGAGGAAAATTTGTGATAATCAATTTTATAAAATAAAGTTTATTATTCATTTTCCGGTCCCAGATTTCTGATTGCAGTCTTCATATATTTATTTGCGTCATTAAATGGTAGTTCAAAATTAACTTGAACAGAAGAATTTTTTGCTGCTTCATCTGCCTTTTTATTATCGACGATACTCGTATGACCTGGGATCCAGCAGAACTTTATATCATAATTGTTGCTTATTAATTTAAAGTATGTTTTAATAATCTCCAATATTATTGGGTGGCTTTTTCTATTAAAATTTTGCATTAATACAATATAAAAAGAGGAATCCGTTTTGTTTAGAATTAAAAGGATGGCATAACTATGCTCTAGAAATAGAACAATGTTTGTGGGGTTTTCTAGACAAAAATGTGTCCCAAGAACAGCCGCAATTGCTACATGTGCCCTACTCTTTGAGCCATTTGTAAATGTAGTCAAGTATGACTCATACTTTTGTCTATGTTGTAAAATGAAAATCTAACTATAATGTTGATTGTAGAAGATTTATCCTATTCAATAAAATCTTTTAAAATGTGATTTTTTGCTTCTTCTCATGGAGAAATGCAGTCTAATGAATGCATGAAACCAGTAAGTTATTTACATTATGGATAAAAAAAAAAGAATTTGGATTGCACAAAATAACTTACCTTTTTTTGCGTAGTTTTTCCTTTTTCGCTAATACCCAGTCTCTTCTTTTGACTGATACTCCACGTTGAATTTTACCTCTAATTCTGAAATATAAACAATGAAAGTTATTGATAATCAATATTTCTATATACAAGTTACTTATTTAAACAACTCTGACGAATACTTTAAAATATAAATGGACATTATCTTTTGAGATTATTTCAGGTCAATAATAATGCGAATGAAAACAGCTCTGAAAATTTAAGTTAAAGCCCATTTAATTTGGTTGAATGACCATTAAGAAAAAGATTCAAAATATTTGTTATCACATAATAAATGCAAAAGATGATTTAGATGTCCAATCTTTTAAAAATGCCATCATGAATGTGATTACAGTGCTAGCTAAAATTTCAGCATTATTTTGATATGTATCTTTTTATTATTTTTAACAATAAAAAATTAATGACATATTTCAATCTGATATAATAGTGATAAATTTAATAAAAATAAATTTCCAAGAATTTTTTAAGTACCTCTATAAGTGATGTTCTATCACCATAAGTCATTTATCATATCCATTCAAAATTTATATTCAATTTATAAAGAGAGTTATTTTTAGTGTTCATTGAAATAAATTTCTGGCATTTAAAAAAATATTAAGAATTTCAAAATACTAAAATAAAATATGAACTAACATATTATTGAGCAAATTAAATCAAAAATCTTGATGCAGAATATTCAAATTAAAACATGAGTGAAACGAGAAACCATATTTTAAAATATATATTGTATGAAAACATTACCAATTAACATATATTTTTATACAATGAAACAGAGAAAAATAAAAGCTTAAACTATCATACCGAGACTTTACATATTTGGCTTTTTCAGTAGACTCTTCTTCCGTGCCTAAGGCAGCAGGCAGTTTTTGTGCACCACCAGTTAGAAGTACTAGGAAATATCTATAAAAAAAAATAAATTTTTTTTTAATTCATAAGTATTACTAAAAACAATGTTATTATAATATTTAATTAACGAATGCTTTTAAAATGTGATATTTAAATTTTAGCATATTAATCCATGGAATTAATGTACATTAAAACACATCTAAAGATTTACTTTTTAGCTTTGGTACTGTTTGGATAATCAACAACTAATCCACCTCCGAATCCAGCTTTCATTGCTTGTGTTGTAACTAGTTCAATCTGAAAGCATAATGAAAAACAAAATATAGAGAAGAGCTACTTAGGCTTAAAAAACAATTTAACAGTTAAGCAAAAAAAAAAAAAAAATCTTTATAACCTTTAATTTTTTTTTAATGCTGAACATTTAATAAGTATTATGTAAACAGTGTATTAATTTTTAAATTAAGAATTTTACAAGAATTTTTTTGGAACAGTAAACCAAAAAAGTATTTGAAAGATTTACTTCAATCACAAATTTTACAATAAAAAGTGAGTAAAATAATATTACTATGGTAACACTCTATTGAAAAAAAAAAAGAATTATCATAAAAACTTTTTTACAGATCCATCCACCCTCTGTGATTCACAAAATGTGCACAGCAAAGTATTACACAAAATTTCATAATTCTATTTCCATTTTCAGTTTAATGTGAAAGCACATGACATCCCATTAATGGAGAATTTTAAAGAATTATCTTGCAATATTATATTGAAAATAAAATTCAGTAGATTAAAATTTATGGAATAGCAAAGAGCAGTAAAGGATTAAATTTCTCTGAAGTATCAATATTTTAAAATTATTTGGTGAAATTTTATTTGGGCAGAGCAAAATCATAGTCTTTGGTAAATAAAATCTAAGAATTGCAAAAGAAAACAATGTGGAGAAGAAAAAGAAATGACTGTATAAATTCTGAGAAAATATGTTGTGATCTACAGGCTCAACCAATCTCCTAACTATAATTACTAAAATATATACATTTTGTGTGTGATTAAATAAACCTTAGAAAAACCAGGGTTTTTTTTATAAGGTATCTTTCTTAGAAAAACTCTGGATTCACCAAAGATAGAAAAAAATCAAAAACAGTTGAAAATTCCTTTAACTAATTTCTAGTCTGATTTGCAACAAACTTATAAACCATAATTATATAAATGTAAACCATACTACAGTAATAGGGGGAAAAATCAATAAAATGGGTTAAAATTGGTTTGCATGACTTAAGGAAAGCATCATCAACATAGAATTGATAATATTTACAAATATTATTACTGTTAACATTTGTAATTTTTTTTAAATCTCAGATTGATATATAATACAAAAACAACTGATAAAAAAATAATTTTTGAAATTATTTCAAAATAATTTCCTTCTTTATTTTCTCCCTCCCCCCTTGAAAAAACAGAAACAGTCAATTTTTTTAAAAAAAAATATTGTTTCATAAACATTAAGCAGAAATATGATTAAAGAATTTATGACAATCATACTTGTGCAGAATTTTCGGGATAAAACTGGAAAACAGCACGGCTTCCTCTGCTCTGCAAGAGATAGGTTGCAGTTCAAGATTAAAATATCTTAATATTATTATAAATTAATTAAAAAGTCATAAAAATTACTATTTATCAATTTAATCATTTTTTATTGTAATAGTATTAAATTATAATACTAAACATACAAACTATCTTTAATTAATTTTTATAGACATTATTTAAAACGCTGTGATGTTTTTATTTATTTTTTATTAACTATATATTTCTAGCATTCTTACAAGAATAATGTATAGAAACAAGATTTTAAGGTTTTCATTTATAATTTTAAACAGAAAATACTACACAACAAATAAAAGTAACAACTTGTTAGAAATATCCTTAATTTATACTATCTCTTATTATTAAATTCTATTTAAAGATTTTGAATTATCACTATTAAAAATTAAATGATATTACAAGATAAAGTCATTGATGACATTGCAGGTTTCATTTTGTCCTGACAGAAGCAATATAAAAAGGGATTAATTTAAATATTTAATGACTGAAAATTCTTTTTTCCTGTGAGGGTATTACTATTATTTCCTTTTTGGCTTTTGTTATTATTAACTTATTAAAAACTTTAATAACTTTTGTTTGCATTAAACTTATTAAAAATAAGAATTAGAATATTCTATTAATGTATGCATTAAGTTTTTTTAAAAATAAAAAGATGCAGAGAATTTTTCTGTAATATTAAAAATTGCACATTTTAATGTAGATAAACATTATTTGTAAATTTCTATTCTTCTACATTTATTACTTTAAATATAGTTTAAAACAGAATTTAAATACATTTTTAAGAAGAGAGAAGCAAATTAAAATGCATTAATTTTTTGGCTTATTTATTTCAGTACAAAAGTATCTATGATTAATTTATATGCCATGAAAATCTATTCCTCATATTTGAACTACTATTTTAAGGAATTAAATATAGTTTGATTACTGATTCTCTCTAACTAGCACCTCTAACAAGTAATGAATTCATCCATTTCCATCTTTACACTGCATGTTTACTTTTCTACACAATCAGTGGTCAAACTATAATCCCAGATAATTTAAGAAAATGAAAAATACAAAGATGTCAGATTTTAAATAAATTTAAAAATAGACATGCAATAATATACTTAATATTATTTCATACATTTCATAAGAACTTAGAATAAAAATAATATAAATAGAGACAAAAAAAAATTATTTTATTAATTTAGTGTTTTTTGAAATAATAAAAAAATCATTTGAAAAATAAATTTATAAAATATTTCAAAACATTTTAAATCTTTTATATAAGTAAAAAAATGATATGGAAGTGGAAATCTATGCATATGCTGTATTTCAGTATGTTATTATGCATATATGTAAATATATGCACAATAACATACTGAAATACAGAATATTTATACTTTTATAGCTACATAAAAATGTATTTATTTATTTATTTAGCAATAAAAGTATAAATACTCTGTATTTTCAGTATGTTTCACATGTATATTATTTTCAGATATGAATTGCTCATCAAATTAAAATCACAACAATGATATTAAGTTTAAAAATTCTGTCAATAAACTGAATGGAAAAGAGGAAACACATACCAAACATGACAATAATGAAGAGAAAAACCTATACAATCTCTTAGCTGGTACATGAGATTTTTTGTCAGCATTACAAAGCCATTGAAGAGCTGAAATACTAGAAATAAAATTGTAAAATTAATAGAAAATTATATAGTTTAATATATATACTGGATTTTATTATATAATAACATCTTATGTATTCAAATAAATTAATAAAAATTTATAAATACAGACAGCACTATAAGCTGTATTGCAAATTTGTGAATAAATATGCACAGCATTATGAGAACTATTTACTTCATAATTGGATGAATGAAGAAATAAAATTATAACCTCAAAAGAAATAATCTTACTACAGAATAAAATTACATAAAGCAATACCTACCTGTCTTCTGATTAAAATATACATTAAATTGTTTTAGTATATACTATAATGAATCATTTTAATTTGAACAAGTTTTGATTTAACATACATTATTTTTTATATAGCTTATAGTAAATAAAAAATGTATTATGAAAAAATAAGCTTCCAATAAAAGTTCTATTGACTTGAAATAACAAAGGAAACAGCTATTCCAATTTATTTGTAACTATTTTTTCTCTTTTTCTAAATTCAAATCCTTTTTTACATTAATATTTCTTTTTCCTTGTATAAACAAATTAAGCTAATCAAATTTAATCAATAAAGTTAAAAATTAAACCAATATAACAATCTTTATAGAACATTAAAATATTCTAATTAACTTACCTAATAGCACCATCAAAAGTTCCTGCTCTAAAGCAAACACCTTGACCCATATCACCAAGTACCATGTCCCCAGCTACTTCTCTTTCTTGAGCAATATCTATAAAAATACAAACAGAATTTTTTAACACAACAATATTGCAATTAATTTTTAAGCCAAGCAATAATAATTTTTTCTCATTTTTACAAATAAAGCATTTACATACAAAAGAAAAATCTTTTTCTTTTGAACTATCAGTCAACTTTTGGAATATTCTTGTTTACAGAAAAACAGAAACTGTCACATTCTGTATGGAGTCTGTATGTCACAATAAACAGAGTGAGTCAAAAGTCTATGACATATTTCAAAGAATAATATTAAATCAATTACCTGGGTCACGAGAATGTAGTTAACATTAAACTCCTTAATATGGTAGCAAAATGAAACATTCGGCATAAATGAAAGAATATGGCATATTTATTATACAAAATAATTAAAATTATAAGCCTAAATTCACTTCAATTAAATGTGGTTGAGTATGAAAGTTTGATTTTTTTTTAAGTTAACATATACTAACATGAAAATTGTAAAATATTTTTAATCAACTTTTATTTATACTATAGCTTGGTATACAGTTTTTTTTACTGCACTTTATACTTAGCACTTGCGGCAAAAATTTTTATTTAAATTTTAGTAAAAATGGCATTTTCAAATGTCAATTGGCTTACTTTAAATTAAAATTTGGAATATTTCGTGGACAAAATCGATTCTGTAATATAACATTTAAAAAAAACATGGAAAAATTCGTAAAAATAAATAATATCCCACCAAGCATGGCTTTACTGATGTCCACTCCAATCCATTCATGACCTTTTTCTTCCAGAGCTTCGCCACTTAACCCAGAACCACACCTGGAAGAAAAAAAATATACATCATATAGAATAAATATTTATATATAATACAAAAATATACTAAAGAAAAGAATTTTAAGATCAAATATAATTAAAATAACATAAAAAAGTACCTTTCCAACCTTTTTGATATTGGCCAGTACTAAATAATACCAAATAGAATTTCAATGTCGTATTTCAAAATATATATTTATTTTTATGATCAATTTAATATACAATTTAAAATGAAAAGGTGTAATTTTCATCTTTTCAAATTTCAATATTTTGAAGATACAAAAATCAAAACATCTTTAAAGAAAACATGAAATATGCAGTCATTTTGAGAGAAGGTAAATATTAAATTCATATTCTCAACTGTAGTTCTAATTAATGTCAAGTACTGCAGCAATTTTTTAATTATTGAAGTTTTCATTAAAATAATGCTATTAATATATATGCCAAAAATTATTTATTATAATTAGATTTAAAATGAAAAAGCTTTTTTTTTTTTTTTTAAATACAACATTTTAAAATAAAAACATACGCATTGTAAGAGCAAAAAGGGGGTCAAAATTTGCAATGAAAACCTTATACTAAACTTATCTATTAAATTAAATAATTCATAAAATAAAAACAGTGTAAGTTAACAGCTGTTTTTGACAGCAAAAAGAAAATGAAAGTGGTAATGCATTTATTGGCACATATTATTAAATAAATTGATTTTTTTTTTCTTTCTAATAACTACAGAGAATCTACAGTAATTGGCTGCATTTAACAAATTTTGTGATTATAATGCTGATACTTTTTCCATAACATCCTTTTAAAAAATATATATAATTTAAGGGATTTTAAAAGTCTCTAAAATATTTTTATTTTCAATTTTTTTCATATTTTTTGGTATCACAATATTAAATAATTTTTAAAAATCAATACAGTTAAATAATAATAATCATCAATAAAAAAATAATTATGTGCTTACCCTATATCTAATATTAAACATTTTTGATCTTCTGGCAAGGCAAGGAGCTCAATTGCTCTATCAGCCATTTGAACCTGGATTTCAATCATACGTGTGCTGAAGTTTAGAAAATAAAACACGTTTTAGATATAAGGGTTTAATTTATAATTTGTTTGGTAAAAGTTTTATTACATGAATAAAAATTTCATTTTATAAACTTGTACAGTTAAAAATTCATATAACTTTAAAATATAACAAAAGAGCATTTGATGATAAAGCAATAAAGTGAAAAATATTTGATTGAGTAGCATTTCCTAAACATATTTAAAGACAATTTTTTTTTTTTTTAATTCTTGTAATATTTAGTGAGACTCAGTGCCACAGGTTTCAGGTTTCAGTCTCAGCGGTGCCATGGATATTTGTAGTGGTTCAGAATCCTCTTTAAACCATAGGTCCCGGTTTAATATAACTGTAGGCCATTGGCCATAGGGCTGACAACCCTACCCCTTAAAAAGAATGCATCTCCTGTCTTGAAATCTGCCAATAAGCAGACAGCCTTGGCTCACCATAAGCTGTTATACCATTAATGATGATGTAATATTTAGTAATTACAAAGTAATAAATAATTATTTTATAAATTTACTTATATTTATTTATAATGCTATATAAAATTATAAGAAAAATTAAACTTCCAAATATTCAAAATTCTTTTCAAAAATAAAGCTTGATTTTATATATACATCCTTCATACCAAACATCCTTAATTTTTTTTTTAATATAAATAGAAATAATTACATAAGTCTATCACAGACTATGAATATGCAGGAGAAATAAATATTCAAGATATTATGTTTCAATAATTATCATCTTAATGAATAATGAACATAAATGTACATTTTTTTTTTTTTTTTAATTATAAATTTTTTAAGCAATAAATATTTTATAAAAAATTTTTTCTTTATTTTAAGTTTTTTTTTTTTCCCTTTTTTTATTTTTTAAATTTAAAAAAAAAAAAAAAAAAGCTTTAATTATTATTAGAAATAATAATTTAATGAATAAAACAATCATTATTAATAAGAACATATTGCTGTAGAACAAAACCAGAATTTCATTAAGAATAAAGAAAAGAATATCATTGACAAGACATTAAATGAATTATATATTTTGAAAAATACCTTAACTATTTATGAAAGAAATTTAAAATGAAATTCTGTCTTAATGAAATTCTGTTTTTGTTATACGGCAATATGGTTTTATTAATAATGATAAATATATCAAAAACAACTGAATGAGTAGGTCAAACTTTTGCAATTGTTTTTTTTTTATAACCTTATGGGCATCATTAACAAGATGGCCCTTTGCACTAAATATTAACATCTTATGAATCCTAATATAATGCACCACAATGTTAAACAGGATTCAAAATAAATCTTTGGCATGCTTGAGCATATTTTGCTTGGGGCCTTGCTTCTGCAATATTATATTATTCAGCATATAACTGAAGTATGGATTCTGCTTACCTTGTTGTTTCTTAATCCACTATTTTATAAACTTAAACTTAAATTAAATCTTAAGAAATAGAGCAATATTATTGAATATATAATGACTTGTAGAGAATGTGATACTATAAAAAGGTGTAATATCAAAATGGTGATATGCACAATATATAACACACAAGATAATTAATTATCACAATGAATTATGATCAAACAATTGATCTCCAAGAATCAAAATTGATCTCAACTGTATTTCTCAAACTTCAATCAATGTTACCACAGCTGATTTTAATAAGATGATTTTAAAATTTCAATGCATCTTATTTGTAATGCCTTTATTTACAGTATTTTAAAATAAAGGAATACACATAAAATACTTTTTATTACATCTCTGTTGGTTCAATTAAAAA
Organism: Caerostris darwini; assembly: GCA_021605075.1. Classification (NCBI taxonomy): domain Eukaryota; kingdom Metazoa; phylum Arthropoda; class Arachnida; order Araneae; family Araneidae; genus Caerostris; species Caerostris darwini. The sequence goes on from BPLQ01012806.1 coordinate 146,230, forward strand.
AAGTAGATTTCCAGAGGGTGATGAATATTTTTATTTGTTTATTTATTTTTTAAAAGAGGCAAATTAATTTGGGAACCATTGATTTAATGCAAATTTTGTGAACTGACAGAAACTGTTGTGTGTGCAGTGCAGACAATTATATGAACACAAAAATACAAGAAGAAAAAACTAGATTTCACTCTGAAATACTGTCAGTGAAATCAAAAATCATTTAAGATATATAATAAAAAAAAAACACAGGAGGAACTCCTACCTTGACCCCATTCTTTACAAGGCATATATATTTAATACATAAAAACATTCTGGGAAAGAAAAAAAAAACATTCCTAAAAGAACATTTTTTGTTTAATAAAATAATTGTGAATGTTAACTTAGAATTTGAAAAATAAAAATTATAATAAATAATAAATAAATCTCCATAGGACATGCATAAATATTATTTAGAATAGAAGTTAATATTATCATTGTAGATATTACAATAAAACATAAACAGCATTTTTTTCCCTGTAAATATATCTAATATAATAATCAGCACAAAAAAGTGCATGTAATATAGAAGTTCCATAACCGTAAATATCTGGGGTTTTTTTTTTATTGCATTTAATCTATTCATTTGGTTACACTTTTAATTTAACAAATAATTTTTGTAACATAATTTTGAAACTTATTTTGTGTGTGTCTGTATACTATCAGTTATTTACTTTTCATACTCGAGTATGCACAACAATATTAGAAAAGATAATAATAATTGAATTGCGTGATCTTTAAAAAATTCCAATAAAATTCAATTTTTCTAATTTTATTCGTCAAAACAGTCTAAGCTATCTCATTAAATCTAAAAAATAACTTACAATTTCCGGCGGAGCAATATGCTCTGGTCTGTGAGACGACATTTTACAGTTTTATCGCAAAATATACTATGCTTAATTTTTTCGTATAATGAATTATACACAATTCTTTTTCTTTTTTTTTTCCTTGTATCGTAAAACGATCTACCACGTTTCTTATGTTTTCAAAATATAAATGGCATCATTGCCAGGCATTAGATTCAAATAAAGCTAATATCAAATATATTTAAATGTGAAATAAAGACATTTTTGAAAATGAAATTCGTCAAAATGAATTATATAGATACATTTATATATTGTTTGTTTCTAATAAATATATTACTAAATATTCCACTAGTATAATTTAGTCAATTTTCTTGTCACATAGATAATTTCAGTACTTTATTTTTAAGATGTTGACTGAAAATGAAGAATGAGAAGAAATTTCACTGGAACCGGCGCTACTTCTTTTAACCTATGATATTACGTAAACAAATAATCAGCTGTAAGTATGCTGAGTTTTAAATCAGGTTGTCAACAATATTCTTATTTCAAGATTCTGCATTCGCGTCATTCACAATTTAAGGTGCGATATTTCTCTGATGAGAAACAGAAAACAAATTTGTATGAGTCGCTTGGCCTTAAATCTACTGCCACTGCGACTGAAATAAAAAAAGCATACTATGATTTAACTTTCAAATATCACCCCGATAGAAATAAGGGGAGCGCAGAAGCTTCTAATAAATTTCGAGAAGTTACAGAAGCTTATGAAGTTCTTGGAAATTATGGATTGCGTAAACGATACGATAAAGGTTTGCCATTACCCCTTTCAAAAAGTAGAAGTGGTTCAACAGAACCAATTGTTGAATCTCCGGTGAAATATCAAAACTTCTATGACAGTAGATCGAAGTCACAAAAAACTGGCTCTAAATTCGAAGGATTAGAAGATGATTTTGTTGAACTCACAAACGAAAAGGAGATGTCTGATCGGAAGAGGAAGATGGAGCAGAGGTTCAATGAATCGAGAAGTCTTTCATACTTATTAGCGTTTTTTATTTGTGCCCTTGTTGTTATAAATAAATTTAAGAATTAAATTTTTAGTTTTGTAATTAAAAAGTGTATTGTGAATAAAAAGTTTGGATAGTTGGTACATGCTTCATTTTGATATCTCTTATTTTTATTTGCTATTTAATTATTTTTTCAAAACATTTAATAACATTTTTTTCACTTACATTTGTTTATACCTTTAGTGTACTTGTAATTGTTTCATATTTACTTAATGAAAGTTCTAGTAAGTAAATTAAATAAAAATTGTCTTGAAATAATGACATGAATTCTAATTTAAAAAAACTGCACGATATTTTACTGTGAATTGAAATTATTATAAATTTTCATCATTACTTGAATAATGCATACTTAAAATTGTATATATGCAAGTGTTTAATTTTTTCAGGTGACTTTTAAAATAAATTATTATAATTTACATGCAATATTATTACTTTATGATAATCTGCTTTGTTAAATATTTCAAATTTGAAAGTATTTTTTGATAAGTATTCAATTATGAATATACTTAAAAATCAGTACTATTTCTCCAATTATGTTTAAAGACAATATTAACATAATTATAAATGAAAGCATGTTATTGAGCAGAGCCATATTTGAAATTATTTGATGTTATAAATAAAATATTTTACAGAATTAACAAGAATTTAACTTCTATTTTTAGTGAAAAGCATATTTATACTTAAGCACTGGATAATGTAAAGACTTTTGAAAAATTCATTTTGTCTCTTTGGATAAAACCATTTCATAGGCTAAAATAACTCTTTAAAAAAAAAAAGGTTTTCATATAATTTTATGCCATTTTTCAACTTGTGTAGTTGATGTGCAGGTGGAATCTGCTCTGTTATGCTCCATTGCTGCCAATTCTTTTAAAAATGAGGAAACTCCATTATGATTGTGATAATGTGTGTATAAAGCATCTGGCATCAATATTCAGCCTGCCTTCTAGGAATTTTTTCAGTACTTACGTATTAACGCCACCTTAGCTACAGTTGCGCCAATAAAGAGCAATCTTGTTGTTCGCACACGCACGTAGTAATCTTTTGAACGCCAACCGCAGGTACAGATTTGGTGGTTTTTAAGTAGCGCCAAATCTGTAGCTGTTAGATTGGCGCCACTTAAAAACCGCCAAATCTGTAGCTAAGGTGGCGTTCATGCGTAAGTACCATTTTTTCTTATGTGACATGCAAATGCAGGGCAGTTACCCCTGGTTAACTTTTAGTGGGCTATTTGAAGCATACATGCATAGAATATGATTTTTTTTCTTCAATTACTCCACAGGCCAAAAAGTCCCACAGTTGGGCTTAAAGATGTTGCAAAGCTTAGTTTCCAGTATTGAAGCTTAGTTTTATTACGCTCTCCAGTGTGTGGAGCATCCTGGATAACATCCTATTTTCTATGTAATCTCAAGGAAGACAAACAAGCTGAAATCAAAATATCTATTGTTTAAAAGTAACTACCAAATCAAACATTAATTTTACCTTTGCTCCTGGGTAAAAACTCCAGGTGGATTTTAAAATAAAATTTTTCAGCTTGTCAAGTGATAACTTGCATTAATATTTTTGAAAGATTTTTAAAATATATGAAATCTTTTGCAAAGAAATTGATGTTGTATTTTATGCTTTATAGATTATAAGGATTTAAAAGTGCATCTTTTCTTTTCATTACAAAAAAAAAAAAGCCATTTAAAATGTATAATGAAGATTTTAACTGAGGAAATATGGTGCAAATTCATGTTTAAAGAATTGAAGAAAGTATATGAATTAATTTAATATTCAAAAGAAATTTCATACATCTTTCTTTGGTATTTACAAACAAATTCATGTAGATAGTAGCAACATTATAAAATAAGATAGTAACAGTCTAATAGACATTAAGACATTACATGCACTCAAAATTATCATCCTATGTAGAATAAACAATTAAAACTTACATAATTTAGATTTTCCTTTATTTAAATTTCTGTTATATAAGCAATAAGTTAATTAAATAAAAAAATTTAAAAGGAGATAGCATATAAAAATTTTTAAAAACTTATTTCAGTATAAATCCTATGAAATATCAATACACACAAAATTATCCTCTGTAACTTGAGAAATGTTATTGCTCAGAAATAGTGTTTCATTTCAATACTTATATTGTTTAATAGCAAGTGTTTTAAGCAGGGAAAGAATTGTACATTCGAAGAGAATAGAATAAAATATGAAAACAGTGTCACCAGAGTTCAGAAAGGATTGACTCTATGATAAAATTATCGATTCTTTTATGTTAACTGAAAATTCAGCAATTTTTAAAACTTTAGGTTCTTATATATTTCAATCTGGGACACTCATTTTACATTTTTCTTTTATTAATGATATATTAAAAACTATTGATATATTTAACTTTCTTATTAATTCCTGAAAATATAAATAGCCATTGGGTATTAAAGCGAATATAAAATGTAAAACGTTTGAATATTATGATCCATAGATAATGCTCCAAATAATGTAGTTAGTGCTTTGTTGCAGAATAGGTTCTTACTTTTAAAAGATATTAAATTCTAGTAGTCATTGGCAAACAACTTTTCCAAGTCACTGTCTTCAAAAAGATGATTTTATTGTGGTGCTCATATTTGTTATAATGCACATTAAAAAAAAAAAATACATAATCTTTAATCCATCTTTTGAATTGCCAAAGATTTAAGATATTTTCAGATTTTAGAATCTTCAAATACAATTAATCAGACCAGTCATAAACATGAAAAATGAAAAGAGAGTACAATAACATTTATTTATATATTATTAATCATTTTCACATGCTTATGAAAAAAGGAATGAAAGCTAATCACCATAATTTTTATACACTTGAAACTGAGAGCATAATGATTCTATGAATGAACTTAACTAAGATATGTTTTTTATTAACTTTTATTAATTTTATCTTCAATAAAAACAATTATTTTAAATTTAATATACAAATATATAATTTACTTTATGGTATTATTAATCATTATGGATCACCTTTGGTGATGTTCGAGAAACTGACATCTTTTTGTAATAATTTCCATATATGTAACTGTATTTATTAAAGCATTTTTTAAAAATAAATATCTAATTGAAATGTAACATGTGTCTGTGTATTCTTTTATTGGTATATATAAATTTGTTTCAATATAAATGTAAAAAAAATGATTGATTGACATAAAAAAATTTGTTAATATTTACAGCAATGAAAATTCAAATTTATCTTGCAATAAATTACATTAATATCTTGCATGTTTAAGTGAATAAATACAATTGAAGCTACATAATTAATATAATTGCAAATAAAATAAAAACACTTTTATTGTAGAAGTTCTGAATGGTAATAAAAATTATCTAATGTCTTAAATTTCAAGTGTTTCAGGTAAATTAAATCACTTGAGGGAATATGTACATATAAGAATAAATATTTAATTAACCAATTTAAAATTGATGTATTAACTTGAATTTATTACATTATGTAGAAGACAAATAAAATATTGTACTTAATAAAATAGAATGTTATATACTTATTAATAAATAAATTATTAAGAAATGTAATTGTTTGACTTTAAATTAATAAAAATGATATTTCATTTGCACAATATTTTTTCTGCTATGAAGTTGGGCATTGGGAATGAAATGACTTAAAAATTGGGTAGTAATTTTTGAAATATTTCTTAAATAAAATCAGTTCATTTTATAATAGAAAAACTTGTTCCATAATTATAAAAATTGCCCATTTAAAACTAACCAGCAGATTGATCAATCAGATATTTAAAGTAGTTCCCAAATGTATATAAGTGTATGTGTATATGCCAGAGAGGATTGTGTTCAGAAAATTTAAGGATTCCAATTAAATAAATTTAATTTATTATAAAATATTTAGAACATCTGTTTATAGAAATTTTAGACTGTTCAAAAGATCGAAAAAATAATTAAAACAAATAAGCATTTTTAGGAAGCTCAGGAAAAGTTTTTTTTAATAAATTGCTATCTCAATAATTCATAAATTAACTAGCATTTTTAAACAATCAAGAACTACAATTTTAAGGAGAAGTCAACAGGAGATGTTAAATGCAGGAATTATCTTATTGTTAAAACTTCCAGACCACTAAGGAGAGCTGGTGGTCTTTAGGGAAAGAGAATTTTCCCCGGAAAGATTTAGGGATGAAAATTGTGACATACAGCCCATCCGATTAATCGAACGTGGGAATCAGTCCGTTAATTGCTTTGTGTTTTTTGCTCTGTTGTCGCCATTTTGTCGAAAGCGTTGCTTCCTACAGTTTGCAAATCATTACAGTGGTACCTCGACATACGAGTTTAATTCGTTCCGCAACCTTGCTCGTATCTTGAATTACTCGTATCTCGAAGCAAATTTCCCCAAAAAACAATTGAACTACCATTAATCCGTTCCAACCTCCAAAATGTCACCCCAGTTATTTTTGTTACGTGGTTTTGAATAATAAAAACGTATTTATAAATATCAAATAGTTATTGCACGAAAACAAAAAAGAGAATGTAAAGAAATAAATTAGATATCCTCACTGGTCTTTGCCTTTTTCGCTACATTTTTCTCGCTTTCACCTGTAGGCCGTTTAGAAAAAAACATGTCCAAGGAGGTTTGTTTCTTCCTCCCTCTCAGAATGTTCCGAAATGAGTTAGGCAAGTGTCATTAAAAAGGTCAGATGCACGACCTGTTGCAACTTTTTCTGGGTGTTTTTTTCCACGAACTGTGAAACACGCTCCCACATTCCTAAGATCTCCTTTATCTCACTTGTAGAAATAACCTCCTCCTCTGACTCCTCAAAACCAATTTCTTGCATAACCTCAGTATGCTGCTGTGACTGTAACTCTTGTATCTCCTCAGTCGTCAGTTCCTGGGTGTACTCCTCGATGAGCTCGTTCACGTATCTCTCTTCCACCTCTAGACCCATGGATTTCCCCAGAGATACAATCTCCTCTTCTACTGAAACACCGGGTTCCAATTCTTCATAGATCCTTTCAGCTACAGCTTCAGGCCACAGCTTTTTCCATGCAGAGGTCAAGGTCTTCGTTGTAACTCCCAACCAGGCCTGATCAATAATTTGTAGGCAAATCGCTATATTAAAGTGGTCCTTCCAGAGCTCTCGAAGGGTGAGGTTTGTGCTCTCCGTCACTTCAAAGCAGCGCCGAAACAGATGCTTGGTGTATAGTTTTTTAAAATTAGAAATCACTTGCTGATTCATGGGCTGCAGGATAGGAGTGGTGTTGGGTGGTAAGTAGAGAACCTTTATGAATTTTAACTCCTCGAGGATGTCATCTTCGAGGTTTGGTGGTTGAGCAGGGGCATTGTCGAGGATGAGAAGGGCTTGCACAGGTAGGTTATTTTCCTGTAGATATTTCTTAACAGTAGGGCCGAAAACCAGGTTTACCCACTCCACAAAGAACTTCCTGGTGACCCATGCCTTCGGGTTCGACCTCCACATAACTTGCAGTTTTTCTTTCAAAATCTTATGTGATTTAAATGCTCTGGGGTTTTCCGAATGGTACACGAGCAGAGGCTTGATCTTGCAGTCGCCACTCGCATTGGCGCACAGTGCTAGAGTCAATCTGTCCTTCATAGGTTTGTGGCCTGGCATCATCTTCTCCTCTGCCGTTATATATGTTCTATTCGGCATCTTTTTCCAGAACAGCCCTGTCTCATCACAGTTGAAGACTTGCTGAGAGATGTATCCTTGGGCTTTTATTAGATCGGAAAATGTTTTAATGTAATCCTCAGCTGCCTTCATATCTGAACTTGCTGCCTCACCATGTCTGACAACGGAGTGAATACCGCTCCTCTTTTTAAAATTCTCAAACCAGCCCCGGCTGGCTTTAAATGACTCTTCGGATGCCTCGTCGATGGAAGTCTGCGGGGTTTGCTTCAGCAAATCTCCGTAGATCGCTCTTGCCTTCTCGCAAATGATGGTCTGCGTCAAGGTATCTCCTTGGAGCTGCTTTTCTGTCACCCACACCATCTCCATATTTTCATGAAGGGTGGTTCGCAGCTTGGAAATTATCGTAAGGCCCTTAGCCGGCGTTACACTCTTTATCGACTCCTTCCGTTTAAGCACAGAACATATCATGGACGTACTACGGCCATACTGCCTCGACAAGTCAACAACTCGAACACCTTGCTCATGTTTTTCTATAATTTCACGTTTTAATTCAATACTCATCATCTTTTTCTTAGCACTTGACTTTTTACAAACTTTTTTCTGATCCATGGTTATAAAAATAAACGAACTACAACTGTAAATGTAAACGCAACACAAAACGCGAACACTACACAACTTATCACAGCGGAAGCACGCTGCTAACTGATCGTGATGGCGCGACTGCGTGTTACTAACGAACCGAACCGAACCGGACTCGTATCTCGAATTTCGCTCGTAACTAAAAGCAAAAAATCACTTGCTCGTCGGCTCGTTATCTCGAAAAACTCGTATGTTGGGGCACTCGTATGTCGAGGTACCACTGTACTTATAAATAATATAAAATTTAATTTTTAAATATATAAGTTAGCATTTTATTAATTTCTATAATTAAATATTTTCTTTTTTTTTTTTTTTTTTTTTGCAATCAATTGTTTCAGCTTTTTACAGGATCGTCGATTTTTGAATAAGGCTTTCCTTCCTACAGATTTTTAATATTATCTTATTGTATTCATTCAACTTTTAAGTATATTTAGCATTTTATTAATCAATTTTTTTTTAAATTTACAGGTTGTGTTTCAATTCATAAAAAAAATGCATTGTTTGAACATATTGGTTTTGGCTTAATTACCTGGAGTGCACAATAATTAGGTTAGTAAAGTTAATTGAATAATTATATATTATTTTTAAATACTATTTATTAATTAATTATATATTTAAAATTTCCTTATTCATGAAGAATGTGATTTGATACAAATTTGAATATTTAATTTATTCATTTTCTTTCAAAATGGGTTAGTTAATTGTACATATATTATTTTGCAATTATTATTAATTATTATTTTTTGTATTTAAAAGAAAAATCCTAATTAGAGTAAATTATTTAAACTGCATATTAGTTAGGGTTAGTTAAATTATTTAAATAGTTGTAGAATATTTTTTTAAATTATATATTTATTAAATGATTATGCATTTAAAATTTCCTTATTAACAAGGAATTATATTTAATAGATAAAATAAATTACTTAAGAAATTCATCTGCTTGAACTATGTATTCAACACAATCTTATTTTAATTTTGGTATTATCTCTTTGAGAATGTAAAATGTGACTATTATTATGCTTTAAAAATTATTATCTAAGAATCCTTGTAGTTTGAATATCCATTATAATCACCAATTAAATAACATATTTTTTTTTTTATTCTAGGAATATCAGAAAGTTGAGCAAAGCAGTAAATATATATATATATATATATAAATGGAAAATTCTGCCCAACAGACTTGCATTGAATGCAATAAGAACTTTTCCAACAAATATCACTTGCAACGCCATTTGAAATTACTTCATGGTATAGAGAGCGATGCTTCTTATACCAAAAAAGTTAAGTGCTCAGCGTGTGAAGAAGAGTTTGGTAAAATTATGACATTGGAGAAGCACTTACAAAATATTCATAATGTAGTTTTAATCAAAGAGACTTTATACTTTGATACCATGGATGAATTTATACATTGGAAAGAAAAAATAGAGAAAGAAAATTTAAGTTTATACGTGAAAAACACCGGAACTAAAAGAGATAGAAACGGTCTTAAAAGAAATTATTTCTATTGTCATAGAACTGGCTTCTATAACTGTAAAAGTGAAAGAAAAAGAAATCTAAAGATTCTCAGGAGTAATAAAATAAATGGATCATGTCCTTCAAAAATTGTACTGACTGAACAAAATTCTAAATTTACTGTTGAATTTACAAAAACCCATGTTGGTCATTTTATAAATTTAGGTAGAATGTATCTGACTAGGAGTGAAAAAGAAAAAATTGTTCTTAAATTATCACAAAATATAGCTATGGAGTCAATTTTAGATGAAATTCGAAATTCTGTTCATGATAATTTTGAAAGAATGCATTTATTAACACTTCAGGATATAAAAAATATTAAAAAAGAGTTCAATATTAATCAAAATGGTGTTCTACATGTGAATGACAAAGTGAGTATCAATATGTGGATAGAAGATTCTCCTATTTTATTATATAAAGATCAAAATAATATAAATGATGCTTTATATCCTGGGCTGAAGACTGAAGATTTCCTGCTAGTAATAATGAATTCTTAACAAAAAGAAATGTTGAAATAATTTCATGAGGGGGAGGGGAGGACATTAATAATAAAAAATAATTTCATTTCTTATGGGGATGACATTATTTGTCTAGATTTTACCCATGGAATGAATTCATATGGGTTTGATTTGGCAACAGTTTTAGTTTTAGATGATAAAAGGGAAGGGTTTCCAGCAGCTTTCATCGTAAGCAATCGTCAAGATCGTGTTGCTTTGGAAGTCGCTTTTAAAGCTATTTAAAAAGAGGTAACAGTTAATCCCAATATTATAATGACTGATGACACGGAATCCTTTTGTAATGCATGGAAAAATGTTTTTGGAGAACCAAAAAAAAGATTATTGTGCATTTGGCACGTGGATCGAAGTTGGAGAAGAAACATAGGTTAGATGATGGGTTATAAAGAAAAACAAATAGGAACTTACAAAATTTTAAGATGCTTGTTATACGAAACTGACGAAGAGGCATTTAAAATAATGATGAGTCATGCTTTAGAACAATTTGCAGAGGACGTCAATTTAAGAGATTTCGGAATTTATTTTGGTAATAATTACAGTAAACGTCCCGAAAGTTGGGCGTATTGTTACAGGAAATGGTGTGGAATTAATACCAACATGTTCATAGAAAGTATGCATAAAACTATAAAATATATTTACCTCGAAAGAAAGAAAGTGAAAAGGTTGGATAAAACAATATTTTGCCTAATGAAATTTGTTAGAGATAAATTATTTAACAGACTATTGCAAATAGAGAAGGGAAAAATATCAAACAAAATGCGTGTTTTGAGAAACCGTCACATATCAGGTAAGCAAATAACATCTACCAGTATTCAAACTAAGGATGAGGAATGGGTAATAAATTCATCGAGAACAGCAGAAACATATACGGTAAGTAAAATTACAGAATGCTCAAATGATTGTAGTTTGTTATGTCATGATTGTGGATATTGTTTACACAATATTGCTTGCACCTGCATCGACAATGCTATTCAGTGGAGTTTGTGTAAACATATACATTTTATTTGCATGAATCATGTAAAAAAAAGGTAATTCGTCTAATGAATTAGTACAAAGAGAATTGCAAATATATGAAGGAAAGAATATACAAGAGAAAGAAAGTCTTCTCCAGAACTTCAAAACCTTAAATGAGCATACTCTGTTTATATTAATTTTTTATGTTTGATGCATACTTCTAACTAATATTATACAATAAACAAATATAAAAAATATTTCAAGATTTATCTACACTTGTTAACAAAATATTTAAAAAATACAATTACAATATTCATTAAAAATATTGTAGGATTGAAAAGTATTAATAAACAATATTAAATAACAGGATTTAAATAAACAAGAAAATTAGTTAATTTTATTGTGATTGACAAATGCAAAAAAAAAAAAAAAAAAAAAAAAACATTAAAATTAATGTCACTTTTACAATCAAACATAAGGCGAACACAATAATGACTACGGAATAAGGACGACAGCAAACAGAAGCTTCTTTCACAGATTATAAGAAGTTGCCCACGCCCATTTCGATTCCTTTCCTTCTTCCGAGGTAGTTCCGACTTCCGAGGCAATTCCGACTTCAGGTCCGACCCTTTGAAAATTCCCCTCCTTTTTCCCTAAATTTTTTCCCCTAGCCATCAACTGTAATTCCCCTGTACAACGACGCGTAAGTCACCAGTCATCACAATCAAACACCACGTGTTACCGAATATCACTGATTAGAAAAGTAAGTTTTCATTTTTATTAAGATTAATTTATTTAATCAAGTACCTTTTAGAGCAATTAATTGTTATTTGTATTAATTCCTATTAGCTTAATTTGTATGTTTAATTATTATAAAATATTTAATTACTAATTTCGATCTTAAAAGTGGACTTGCATTTTATGTGTACGTAGAGGGCAAAAAAAAAAAAAAAAAAAAAAAAAAAAAAAAATAATAGTGTTGGTATGTTGTTGCCTTTAAAAAACACATGTGTAATCAGCTCGATGAAAATCTGGAGACTGGAGATAATTATGAAATTGATCTAATTGGTGGACTGAAAAGTTCGTAGGCTGACAAATAGATGGCGCTACTAGTATTAAATCCATATAATTTTTAGTTAGCCCTAACCTTTAAAAGACACGTGAATAAATTTGACAGCTGTTGCACTATTAGTATTTGAGTTATAGCCTTTTTAGTGAAGTCATAGCATTTTTAGTGTTCATCATGTGCAGTCCACTCGGCTGACTGTTGATTGGACTCCGGTGTGAAATGATGGAGTCATGTTTCATTCATTGAGTTTATTAAGATTGAATAGCTCCAAACACTGCTTAGAATCATCCATTCGTTGTTATTTTTGGTCGATTGTGAGCTCTGCGCGGTACCAACTTTGAACAGAGCTTTCGCATATCCAAATATTCATTCACGATATGTCCAACACGTTCCTTTGATATCTTTCGGGTCTCAGCTATCTCAATCTCAACTTCACTTCATTGAAAAAAATGAATATATATATATATATATATATATATATATATATATTTGTTTAAATTTAGTACTATGTATATATATATATACATTGTACAAAATTTAAACAAATTACAAACATAATACCATGAATATAAACAAAAGTACTCTAAAAAAAATTACATTGGCATAGGCAAAACACACACTTTTGATACAGGTCTCTTAAAAATTCCACTCTGGGTTTTTATATTAAGTACTCTGATTTTAATACAAAACACCATAATAAATATCAATTATTCTACTTAGATTATTTGCAAGTAGGTAAATTATCATCAACCAATAGCACTAAATCACCAATGTTTACATTGTGTTTTTAAATACCCATATATTTCTTTGTTGCAATTCACTTAAATAGCTACGGTGACATTTTTTCCACACTAATTGAACTATTTTAGTTACCCTTTTCCACTTATTAAGATTATTATCTTTTAAATCAATTAAATTAGGCTCTAAAATAGCGTTCATTGATCGATTAATCAAAAAATGGGCTGGAGTTAAAACTTCGAAGTTATTACTACACTACGTAAAAAAAGTAGAAGGACAGTTGATTTTGTAACAATAACCGAAAAATATTTTATTTTTACTAAAATTTTTTATTAGAAACATTTTACAAATATTTTAAAAATGCAATTTTAACATCAGAATTATGATATTCAAACATAAAATATTAATGGCAACAAAAATAGTTTCTCTTTTTTGAAACTTTGTAAAAAAAGTAGAAGGATAGCATTATAATGAATGAAAAAATAGTGATTTTAATAAGGAATGTTCTTCCCATTGGCCTTTATAACTTCAAATATTCTGTTTGGAAGTGAATTGTATAGAGATTGAACTTCTGTTTGACAAAAATTGTCCCACGAGTCATTCAATGATTCTCGAAGCTGAGTTAGCGAATCAAATTGTCTTCCATCAGCATAAACTCGACGAACTATATTCGTTCGATTTTCGTTATCGACTTGTTTCGTCACATTATTAAGTCCTACTTGATTTCTTGCCTTTGAAACACTTCCTTTGTTCTTCTTAAGCACACGAACAAGTTTTCTTTCATCACGTGGTGTTAACTTTTTCGGTCTACCAGTCTTCTTTTTCTTTCCATTTTTATAAGGATTTCTGATAAAGTTTGAAACTGTATTGCAGCTCATCTGCAACAATCGAGCAATCTCTCTGACACCTTTACCATCATTTTTATATGCGAAAATTTGGCCTTTTTGAAAATCGTTCAAAGGTATTCCTTTAGGCATTTCTGAGAACGGAGAAAAAGCGTAACTTTTAAACAAATTAGATTTTTTTGACAGAAAAGGATAAAACAAAGTACAAAATCACTATTTAACTAAAGAACAACTCACTAAATTAAATATATTAAATCTATTACTCTGAGGATGGTAAGAAGACGTATGGTTTACTTTCACACCACATAGCGCAGCCAAACTTCGAAATAGTTCTGAAATAAATTGAGTGCCTCTGTCAGTAATAACACAAGTAGGTACACCAAATCGGGTAATCCAATGCTCATAAAAAGCTTTTGCTATACTTTCTGCAGTGATATTTGATAACGGTACCACTTCCATCCAAGAGGTAAACCGATCAATACACGTCAAACAGTGTGTGTATCCATTAGAAGGTGAATAAGGTCCAATTAAATCTATATGAACGGCACTAAATCTCTCATCTGGTGCTGGAAATTGTGAATATTCTGATTTTGTATGTTTAGTTATTTTATTTTTTTGACAGTTGATGCAAGTTTGAGTCCATTGTTTAATGTCTTTTTTCATATTTGGCCAAATGAATCTTTTAGTTATTTCTTTTACAGTAGTTCGAATTCCAGAATGAGCTAAACTGTGAATTGTATTAAATATTGTCATCCGAAAATTTTTTGGTATGAATGGTCTGATACTGGAAGTTGAGGTATCACAATACAAGAGCTTTCCTGATGGCAATTGGTGTTCTTTAAAATGCAATGATTTGGAATGTAATTTCAATTCTTGCAGTTCATTATCATTAATTTGTGCATCTGCTATCAAGTCATAATCGACAATAGGTGAATCGATGTCCTCAATTCTAGACAGTGTGTCTGCTACCACATTGTCTCGACCACTGATATGGTATAGGTTAGTAGAGAATTGTGAGATATATTGTAGGTGTAAAGCGGAACTTGGCAGCGGAAACATTGGAAGGGGGGGATTTCCTTCCCCTATATCTTTCAATTGAGATTTTGATTCCAAAGAGTTCATTGATACTGTAGACTTCCTCTACGTTGAGTTTGTTGGTAATTTGAAGATAGAATAGAGGCATTGGCGCTCTTGATTGGGATTTGGTGAGTTGCATGATTTTAATCACATTGAACCCTTTGAATTTCATGGCCTCTATTATAGGCTCGTGACTGGTACATATCGGGAGTCCTCGGATGACTATTTTGACTGGTCTATCCTGTTTTAAATTATAGGATTTGAATTCGGCTTTCATCTCTTGGAGTTTATGTTTTAGCCTGTGGTGTTCTTCTTCGGAAGAGACCGTGAGTTTGAGGAAATTGTCTCTAGCGTGGACTGCTGTGATTGAGGGAAATTCTTTCTTAAGGATCGTCATGTTCATTATCCAGTTCGGGGTCGGGCGAACGAAGTACGGCGGAATGCGAAGTTTGCGGGTCTTCTCAGTGGTAGACTCGGCTGGGTCATTGCTCGGGGGAGGGGTGTTAGCAGGGAGAGAGAAGGGGTTACCTGTTGGTAGAGGAGCGAGATCTTTAGGTTTTCCCGCAGGGTTTTTGCATACAAGATGCTTTGGTGGAATCTGGTAGCCCTCGGCGTCCAGGGGTCTTTTTCCTTTTCCTTTATGGGTAGGAGGTGGTTTTTGCTGAATTGCGTGGGAGGAAGTGGTTTCCTCGTGCAGGCGAAGATGGATAGGTTTGATCTTCTCGTGGAGGGCCAGTATGTCATTTGGTAGCTCCCCATGGGTCATCCCTAGTCCTTCGCAGAGTGCAAGCATTTCGGCGGTGGTCGCATCGTATTCCTGGTCTAGTTTGTCAGTGGACTCTGGGTCTAATCCCTGGGGACGGAACCAGTCAGCTAACAACTTGGCCTTGAGCTCGATTACTTTGGTGATCGTCCCAGCGTGAAGGTGTAGGAATTCGTCGGAGCCCACGGGTGGGTTCGGCGGTAGTCTATAGCGCGGTTGTTCATCGCTCGAGGGAGTTATATCCATCGTTTCGGAGTCAGGGTGGGAAGATCCACGGCCGGACATTATTAGTGCTCAGAAATGAACTGGTCTCTTGATGAAACATTATTGCTTACGCAGTAAAGTTCTTGTTTTGGTTGCATTTCAAGAATACGATCCGCCATTAATGCCAGTTGCTCAATTCCTTCATCACTAACTAGTAAAATATTCCGCACAGTATCAGGCATTTTTTGTAGAAATAATGTTGTTAGCACCTTATCAGTAATTCCATCAGTAGCCAGGTTTCTCATTTTTTGTAAAAATTGACTGGGTTTAAGATCTCCCAAATCAATTCTTGTAAGTAGTCTCTGAAGACGCTTATTTTCGCTTTCTTAAAAAGTATTCAGCAAATGTTCTTTCGCAGCGGTATATTTTGTTCTATTATCATCACAAACTTTCAACAAATTTCGGTTCTAATTGCGAAACTAAATAGTTGAATTTTGTATCCTCGGTTGTTAATGAAAGATCAAAAATATGAAATGCGTTCCAGGTCTGCTTTGATGATTGAAAAATTTTTTTTATTAAAAAATTGATTTGATATTATTTTTAATTTTATAAACAAATAAATATAAAATCCAAAATTCTAAAATAAGTATTAAAAAGGCTAGGAAATTAAATACAATTTAACCATACATAATTATATAGATACGTTGTTATAAATGTAAATATACTATATATATATCTATATCTTTTTTAATTAAATTATTTTATTATTAAATTATATGTAAAATAAAATTATATTTAAATGCAGTAGCCTAAAAAAGAAGTAAAAATGAAAAATTATTCGTGCGCATCTATAGTTACCCATAACAGCAAGCTTGGCTGTGAATGTTTTTTTTTTTTTTTTCAATTTGTGTTAAATAATAAGAAATATAGTTTTTATACTTTTACTATTTATTAGTTTTACCTGCTGCAAATAAAATTCCAAAAAATCATTTACAATGACAATCTTATAGAAAGAATTCTGCTTAATATATATTTTGTGCGTGTTTCTTTATCTTTAAATAATCTTATTTCCTAAAATTTAATTTCTTGTCATTTTTTAATTCTTATTTTTATTGCTTTTTTTTTTTGCAGCGGAGATACTTGAGCAGTTATGATGTATACCATTATTACAGAAAAAAAATATCAAAGAGGAAAACGTGCGAAGGGCTTTCCTAAACGATATTTACCTGAAATAGAAGAATATGTTGCCTGTCTGGAGGACAACCCCTTTCAAGTGCGAAATGCCAAAAAACTAGCTGGCGGGTGCAGCATGTACAGGAAACGATTCGGTTCGTGGAGACTGATATATTCAGTTGACAAGAAGACTAGAACCGTCGTTCTTTCCGATCTGTGCATCCGATCAGAGGGTACCTACAGGCGCTGAGTAGAAGATATTTAAGAAGACGAATGGTAATAAATAGCAATGACAACATATCGTTGTTTGTAACAATTATTTTCATATTCGACCCAGCTTATATGGTGTCATAAGCAATTTTGCAAATCTGTAAAATGAAGTTGTTATCGATGGCGTTTGTAAAAGTGAAATTTGGCAAGATTGCTTTTTTCAATGTTGTTAAGTGGTTCGAGTATGACAGAAATTAGCTCCTGCTGAATGAGTTTTCCAGAAGTTTTGAAAAGAACCTGTCTCTAATGCATCTACCACCTCTTCATCAACAGGTAGCATGTCCATAGGCATAACCGTAGAACTTTTGCTTTTCCGAGCAATCTTGTCAGAGTGAATTGGTTTCATGACAATAGAGAGTTTTTGCATACCGTACTTTAAAAATACAGTATTTTTTTCTCCCTAGCGCGCATGCTCATAGGAAACATTATTACAGATACGCATGCGCAGTTTCCTATAAGCATGCGCGCTAGGGGGAAAAAATACCGTATCATGAAAGTTATTTTTAATAATTAACTAACTTACTAATAAATTTGCTTATTTTTACAAAATAATTTGTAAAAGAAATAGTTGTTAATTCATTTGCTGTTATATTAAATACATATCTATACTTGTACAAGTTTATGTAAATTTTTAATATTGTGTAGGATAGTGTTGGCATCTCAAGTCTTGTGATGAGTGATGTAAGTTTTAACATTGCATTAACTCTACGGATATCTTCAATTTCTGGGGAAACAAAGTTTCGTGGCTTGGTTTTTCTGCATTGAGAATTAAAATAGTTCATTGATTCAATAGTTTTTCCAATTGGATTAATATAATGTACAGGTTCAGCCATAACAGAATTTTCTACAAATAACTTTATTGGTATGAACGTTGCACTTCATTCCCTTACGGCTTTCAAATCTTAAATTTTTGGTATATATCAATGATGTTATACAACTCTAATTTAATATTGGTATCGAAATTATGATTCAGTCTTGTCATAATTCAAGCTGTTTTTTTGTAATTACTATCATGAAAAGCTAATGATAGTGGGATTGTTCCATTGCTCTCTATACTTGAGTATCATAATGTCATTTTTTAAACAAGTACTAACAACTTATTTTCTAGAGTACATGAAATTGTGATTTATATTAGAAAAGAAATTTGAATTGTTTAGGAAGACAAGATATTTTTCTCCAGAAATTATAATCTTTCACCCAACGTGCACTTTCTTCCATTAGTTCTTTCTGTTTTACACAATGAACCAAGATGCTTTCAAATTACCTACAAATGATGTGTTTGACAAATTAAAATTATTTTTTAGGATCAACCTAATGATTTGTAAAATTGACCAGTAGTAGATTATTTAAATAAATTTGTACATATAAACTTGCCTCTACATGTTTTGGCAGGTTTTTTTAATCTTTAATCTATCTATTATGTACATACATGTAAAAAATATTATTTTTATGCTATATTTTTGTATTAAGTACTGAAATCAAATTCTTAATTACTGCTAAGATATCTCATTATTTCTA
Source organism: Caerostris darwini (assembly GCA_021605075.1). NCBI lineage: Eukaryota > Metazoa > Arthropoda > Arachnida > Araneae > Araneidae > Caerostris > Caerostris darwini. Next base: position 165,040 of record BPLQ01012806.1, read on the forward strand.
TAAAATAAATTTTAAATGAAAGTAAATTTCTTAAATTAGAACATTTTAATCAATATATATATTTTTTTCCATATAATTACAAACAATCTTTCTGCATCACACGCATAATATATTGCATATAAAAATAATGTTCATAAAATCCTTATACAGCTTACAAAAATATCCAGGCCAAAAATGCATTTATCTGATCCTAAAAGAAATAATGGTACTTACGTATTAACGGTACCTTGGCGACAGTTGCGCCAATAAAGAGCATACGCGCCAACCGCAGCTACAGATTTGGCGGTTTTTAAGTGGGACAAATCTATTCTATTGGTTTGGTAACCTTAGTAGCTGTTAGATTGGCGACACTTAAAAACCGCCAAGTCTGTCGCCAAGGTACCGTTAATACGTAAGTACCGAAATAACTAAAAATTGAGTAAAAAATAAAGTAACACATAAAACTGATGCACGAAAAAAATTTAAAGCAGATATTTTTTTTAAAATTTATAAATATAAAGAATAAAAATAAAGTGTGCAATAATGTTAATGTATTTATATTTTTATTTGCCTTGATGTTAATTTGATTAATATTCAAATTTACAGTTAACTTGAATGCATCTTATATATAGTAGAATTAGGCCTAGTAATAATAATAAAAAAAATTAATAGAATTTATTAATAATATAAGCATATCCAAAAAGTTTTCTTTCCCAAAGTTAATTTTTCATGAATATTTACGTGAAAGGTTTGCTTAAAATTTATATAATTTTTATTGAATTAACTGGTAGTTCATTAAAATAATTCCATCTTATATAATTTTAAATTTATTTCAGATCTTGTGCATGGAACGCATAACAATCCTGTGAAATTCAAAATGCTGTGGATTTGCAATAAAAATGGAAAATAATTGAAGTAATCAGGATACTTAGGTATTAACGGTACCTTGGCGACATTTGCGCCAATAAAGAACACACGCGCCAACCGCAGCTACAGATTTGGCGGTTTTTAAGTGGCACCAATCTATTCTATTGGTTTGGTAACCTTAGTAAAAACCGCCAAGGTACCGTTAATACGTAAATACCGTAATTAGGTAAGAATTGATTTGCTTTAAATTCCTAATAATTCTTATTAATTGATAATTTTTTATTGCCTAAATTATTAGGTAAGATACAAAAAAAAGTATAAAATTAGATGGAAAACCAAGGATTTTATAATAGCACACACACAAATAATGATGATATATTTATATACAACCTGATTTATTGTATAAGATATTTAAAATGGGTTTTTCTAAAAAAGAGTACAGAATTTTTGATCCCTGAAGTCAAATCATGTAAAACAAAAATTGTTTTTATACATTGAATAATTTACATTTATTTCAAATGAGAGTTCACTTTCATCTTTTCTATAATTAAAGGTTTATTTTAGAAAACATTATTTTATTTTTGCAGTTAATTATCATTTTAAATATGATTCTGAAAAGGGTTTAAAGTTAAATTCAATAAACAAAATTTGTTTCTTTTACTACAAAAAAAAAAATATATATTATTATGGATTAATACGTTATTATAAAAATAGTTTTAAAAATTTAGTATATGGTATTATTTCAAAAGTTTTAAATAATTTAGATTTAATTTATAACTAACGGTTGTGCTCTTAAATATTTTTTTTTTTTTTAAGTCAGTAAATAAATATGAAATTTGATACTGCTCTACTGCTTATTATTATTTTAATATTCCTACCCTTCCCCCCCCACATACACAGAAATATTTTCTTTATTATTATAGAGAAATATTTTTAGTTATGATAGTGCTGACTATACATTAATTTGTGTGTGTGATTGGAAATTTGTAATCAAATAAATTAACATTTCAAATATAAATTTTATATTTATTTTGATTTTGATTTTTTGGTTAATTTGTTTGTACTTCTTTAAATATTAATAAGATTTTTTATTTTATTGTTCTGTCTTTATGTTTTTCAGGATACTACACATAAGCAAATATCTTTTAACAGATATTTTAGTTACTTATTTATTTATATTGCATTTCCTCTTTTCACTACAATTTCTTGGATATTGATTAGTTTTTATTGAATTTTTTACAAATAAAGGAGCTAAAAGAGTCAAACTGCTTCTGCAATTTTCGGCAGCGCATTTAAAATACTACCCTGATAATTCAGTCTGTATCATTAATATAACAATTAGTGGAATGGCTCAAAATTTTAATATAATAGATAATAATTGACTTAAACAGCCTTGTAAATATACTCCAACACCAATAATATTCGGCATATTTCATGTAAAATTATCTGTGGATACAAGAAATTTTAGTCACTTCCTTTGATAGTTCTGTTAAAATATTCTGTTTTTGTTTCTTAGTGCCTTAAATGAGAACTGATTTGTTTAATTTTTTGAAGTTACTCTAGCTATATTTTTTCTTTCAGATTGAGAAATGAGCGTATAAAAGATCTAGCAGCATAAACTGTAACCATACTGTCAAGCACATGAACTGATTCAAATATGTAATGATTTTTTTTATTTTACATGCTTTTGTAAGCCAATAGTTCTTTTACAGCTGTGTTTATCATAGTGTTATTGTAGTCTGTGTAGCAATTTTCGTTTACTCAATTAACAATCAACAAAAAATGTTTTTTTGGTGCAATCTTCAAATTTTTCACTTTATTTAAAAATGTGCTGCAAGACATTTTTTTCATAAGTTATCTATGCTTGTATATTTTTACTACTTATGCTTTATTGTTTACATCATTTGTGTCTTGCATGTTAATAAGTAGATATAAGCATTTAAACAAAATTATGTTTTCTGTCTTGGAAAATATAAAAATACATTATCCTTTTCATACGGAAGAGAAACCCTACATTTGCGAATTGTGAGATACGGTTTTTCAGTGAAAGATCTTTGTGTGCCTTTTGCTTGTGATATATGCGGTAAGACATTTGGATGCAAAATTCTGTGTGTATGTAAAAGATGTTTTAAACTGTATCTTCAGTTTTCATAGATATGTGTATAATTTTTTTTTTTTTACTTTTATATTTAATGTTAATAAATTGTTTAAATTCTTGGCATTGTATCATTTGTGATATATCAATGACTCATAGCTTTAGTGATCTGTAAAGTTTTTCAATAAATCAATTACACATTTTGATAGCATACACCCATTAATTATTAATTTATACATTGCAAAATCATTTGATAAATAGGTATAACCACAAAGTTAAATTTAGTGCATTTAACAAAAATTTTCTACATAGTTACTATATAAAATAACTATATACTATTATAATTTACTCTATTATCAGATGTTCTTGTGAAATGGCGATTGATTGTGACAACAATTATGTCCATTCTAGTTAAATGGTGAAAATAATTCGTGACCTTTCAAACAGTTTAATTGAAACCACTAAATTTAATCCTTAATGCCCTTAATTTCCTTATTAAGGGGGTTAATAAATAAACTAAAGGGGATGGAATTACTGTTCATTTGAAAAACTGAATTACTGTCCATTTTCACTGTGCATTATTCTGAAATTGGACATTTTCTTATCACTGCTTATATGAATTTATTCATGTCAACCGTAAGCTGCAGTAGGGATCCAATCAGTGATGTATTGATTGATATGAATTAAAAATTCTCTGCTAGCCATCAAATTCTAAAACTGAACTTCCATCAGCATGGAAATTTGAAATAATTCTTTTTACAGAATTTGAATTATTTATGGAGAGAGCTATATGCCCCATACATGAGTATTTGTGTAGCATCGAAAGTCGTGAAGAAGTGAAAATCTCTTGACAACATAATTACTGTTATAAACAAAATTTTTATCTTCAAGATTATCCCCCATGAAAAATAAACTATTTTTAATCCCGTTCATTCACCTATTTAAAAATAATTGATCTCATGCATTGTTTGTTTCATTTAGTTTTAAAACTTTCACTTTCCTCAAACCCCCACACCCCCAAAGATTGAGATTTTCTAAACAGGAGCCTATTATTTTATTCGATTTCTTTTAAAGTGTCTTTTACAGTAAAAAATAATAAATAATAATAATAATTTAGGAGATGTAATAAGTCAATTCAGCTGATAAGAAAAATTAAATAAAAAGGTTGATACTTAGTTGTGGCTTTCTTAAATGTTTTATTTTTTTTTTATTTATTTTTCTTTTTTTGTAAATTAATTTCTTATGATTGAAAGAGGATTTCAGATGTCAAATAGGATGGCGGAGACATTTCAATTTATTAAAAGAACTCGACGTATTTTTTTTATAACATTATATATTTGTGTAAGAAATTTTTGTTTCCTAGTCTTGAAGGATTACTGAACAGTGTTATTTGGGAAATATTTATTATTTTTATGTGAACAGGAAATCATTCTTATGAATGAAATAAATAAAATAAAAAAAAGAATTCGACATGGAAGCCAGGAGAACATACTTGACTAAACGATTTCGCCACCTAGCGTTTAAAATATATATATATATATATATATGAAAGAAATAACCCCTGCATGAAAAAAAAAGAACACACACACAAAAAAAAACGTATCCAGTTTGAAATATTCGTTAGAAATCATCTACTTATGCGGTAATTATAGAATTTTTTATTTTAGCAACTTCGCTCTGAGTATGAGAGGGGGGTACTGATGGCCGAGTGGTTAGTGCTCGGTACTGCGGCTCGAGTCCCGGAGGTGCCATGGTTGTTTGTAGTGGTTCAGAATCCATTTTAAATTGTGGGTCCCGGTCTGTTTAACCCTTGCGTACACAAGATGACCGTAGAGCGACAAACCAAACCTGAGTAAGAGAAACAAATGCTCCCTTCTTCTTAATGAACGCTTAACAATTCAAATTTTATTTTGTTTTTAATTTAAAGTGTGAATATCAGTTTTTTTTCTAAGAATTTATGTATTAAAAAAATATTAAACTCCAAAAAGATGAGTTGTGGCTACTTGCGAATCGCATTTGTTTGATTGCAAAATGTGCATGACAAAATTTATAGAAATTCATGGCAATTTCTTTTTTAATACGCTTTTATTAGTTTCACCTGTATGTTTGTATGTATGTAACTGACTGTTTGAGCTCGATTTTGGGACTGATGGCGCCATCTACTGGCGAGTCAGTCAACTGATCAAACCCTACCTATTTTGTATAATTATTTTGTTTAATTAAAAAAACACGCTTTTAGATTAATCAAACTAAAAAGTAAAAAATAAATTAATAGTTTAAAAAAACTAAAAAACACGCTTTTAGAGTTAATCAAGCTAAAATGTAAAAAATAATTGTTAACATAAGAATAAAATGACTGACGAGAAAATGAATGTCACTGTTCCAAAAGCGTGGGATGCTTTGCATGACATTTTTAAACTAATTCTGCATTTCGAATGAAACTAGTGAAAAATTATAACGATTGATATCGAGCACCCCACGCTTTTAGAACAGTGACATTCATTTTCTCGTCAGTCATTTTATTCTTATGTTAACAACTATTTTTTACTTTTTAGATTGATTAACTCTAAAAGCGTGTTTTTTATTTTTTTTAAACTATTCATTTGCTTTTCTCAAACATGACATAATATCCGAAAAACCTTTTAGTATAAAGTTTGACTTTAATAGAAATCAATTCACTTTAAAGCTTTGTTTGCTATAATGTCTGATGATAAAAGGAACATTTCAGTTATTTTAATTAACTGATCGATCTTTAATTCTTTCTTTAGATTTAGTTCGATCTTTAGTTCTTTCTTTAATTAACTGTAATATTTTTTAGTAACATAATCTTTTTCTAAGTGCAAATGAATAATTTAATTTGCAAATTTCGAACAATGTATGCTGCTTGCCTGACGTAATCGCGAAGATGTCTTTCTTGTAAAAGAGCGTTTATTCCCATAATTGTTTTTATCTAAATTTAATATTCTAAACAGAAAATTTTCTCTAATAGGAAAGTCTGCATTTAAAAAATATTTCTTAATTATAATAAAAAATGAATGCAAAGAAGACATATTTAACGGGAATCTGAATTGTATACAAAAACTCTTTGTGAGATATAGAGTGTTTAAAAAAAAACCATTTTTTTTTTGGTTTACTTTTTTCAAAATTTGAAAATATTACATTTAATAAACTGTATTGTAATAAATGGTATTATTTAAAATGCAAAGATGGCCTGTTTGAGATCATTCGGTATGGAACTCTCATTTTTCAGAAGTAAAAAGAGAAATTCTTATTTCAAATAAATATTTGGAATAAATATCAATGCCTTAAAATGGGTCTGTCTCGATCCATTCACATGACGAAACTTCTACAAAGAGCGTTGAAATGGAAAGAGGATTCACGCAGTTTCTGGGGTACTTACGTATTAACGGTACCTTGGCGACAGTTGCGCCAATAAAGAGCACACGCGCCAACCACAGCTTCAGATTTGGGCCAATCTACACTTAAAATTTTTGTTCCAAATAATAAAATATATATGAAACACTTCATTTAAAGTCAAAACGCTTTCAAAATATTTTTATTCCAAATAATAAAGATTGGCGACACTTAAAAACCGCCAAGTCTGTCGCCAAGGTACCGTTAATACGTAAGTAACGTTTCTGGCATACAGATTTTGTGGCCGCAAACACAATAATTATTACTCATCCACAATTAAAGCTTGTTCGCGCTCTTAACTTTTTTATGTTTTAAATTTTCTAACTGATAAAATGTCCTTTGATGTTTTCAATTCCTACTATTAGCTCACCCTCTCCCTGTATATATATATATTGTTCAAATTTTCACTCGTTCATAAAATACTTTTTATTCATCCATTCAAGTTCAAATACATTTTTTTTTAGCTTGTAGTGGATGACACTGGATGTGAATACAGTTTTTTCAAATATTAATTCAGTGATTAAATTTAATTCATTAATTTCAGTTTTTTTTTAGATTTAAGTTGCATATATCTACCAATAGATGGCGCCAGATAAACTTTAAAATAATGAATGAAAATTATTTATAAAGGACTTTCTGCAATAGAGTGAAAATAAAAGTAGGAATTGACTTCATAAATTTTTTTTTATATTACTTGTTTTAGTTAGGAAATGTATCACGCTATCCAGGGGATTGTTGTATCCCACAGTTTGAAAACCAAACTGGTGAAAAGGACTTATCGATATCTTTGATGACAAAAAAAGCCCGCACGTGCCGCTATCCACTCGGCTGTAGCATCGACCTCTTTCCGAGATAAAGTTTGTTGAGAATTAGCGCCAAAACAAAACTTTGTGGAAGCCATCTGTCGCGAGGAGTTGGGCGATAAAAGCTGATTGTGGCAAACTCGCGTTCCGCCACATCATTCTCACGGACCTTGGACCGGACTGGACGCGGAAAGAACGCTCAGTTTGTCTCTTGTTCGCCGCGAGTGATTGCCGTTCGTCGACATGCGTCGCCGGCTCGTTTTGGATCCCAATCGCTGGTGAGTGTTTCGAAATCCTAATCAATTGCCAATTTTCTTATTATTCTTTAGCAGCATAATTTTATAGAAATCGAAATATGTTTGTAAACTGTCTTATTATTTTTTTTTTAAAGAAATGTACGTGACAGATTGCATTCTTTGAAGGGAAAACAAAAATCGCTTGCACGGTTTTTTTTTTGTTTATGTTTTTTTTAAATTGTTCTTTAAACTTTCGGAATAAACATTCCATTCTAAAAAAAAAATTAATTTTAATATTAAAAGCGAATAAAAATTAGAATGTTTGTTCTTTAAACTTCGAATAAACATTCTATTCTAAAAAAAAAAAAATCTTAATATTAAAAGTGAATAAAAATTATAATGTTTGTTCTTTAAACTTCGGAATAAACATTCTATTCTAAAAAAAAAAAAAAAATTAATTTTAATATTAAAAGTGAATAAAAAATTAGAATGTTTTTACCTATTATTATTATTATAATTATTTCAAGAAAAAAATTTGGCAGATAATAATGTTTTGGAAAAAAATCGTTTGCGGGGCTTTATTTTTTTAGAATGTAATTCGAATACTGTAAACCAAAATTGAAGGAATCTTACTGAATATTTTTATAATTTCTAAAAATGAATAATCTATATTTTTTCATTTTCTTGCTTCTAGTAAGTTTATATTTTCTTTTGTAATCTTTAGATTATTAAAATGCGAATAATTTATTTAATAATTATTTTTTTAATGTTTTTAATATGTATATTTATAGTCAGATTTATTTTAAAATGCCTCACATTCAATGTGTAATTCTATCTGGTCTTATTATATATGAACATTGAAGGGCCACGATTTTATTGAGCAGGACGCGAACCAAAGTTTCAAGTTTATTTGAAAATTATGTTTAATTAAAATTTTAATTTTTTTTTCAAAAACCTTTTCGCCATTCAAATTCAAATCTTACATGAGTACTTTTTGCAATATGTATGTGCTTTTCCCATTAATGTAGATAATATATATATATATACATATTAAAATAACTACTCTGAAGAGTTTAATAAAATATCTAATTGTGTTTTAAAATATTCTAATGCTTTATCTTTTAATGCCTTTTAAAAATATGGGCATATTTAAAGTTATTGGTATTTTTTCCATTGTTTCCAAATTCAATTTTGTTTAAAAAATACCTTACACAAAGAATATTTCATAAAGCAGACAATCCCATAGATTTTTTATTACGAATTGTGTTTAACAAAATTTAATATGTCATCAGGAAAACTGATTTTGGATTTGATAACATTCAGAAAAATCTATTCTTATAAAATCTTGATATCTAAAACTTCAGAATAGTTAAATTTTCATTTTTCTTACGAGAACGACATTATTATTAAGCAATCATTCAATAGGGGAATTTAGGGTTGTTTCGAACATAAAATTAACATTTGAAATGAGGTCAAGAATTGCAATGTGTTTTGGGCCAATACAAAATATGATTTTGGTGGGTCCCCTTTAGTGAAAAAGTGTCACAAAATAGGCCCATCATTTCTTTCGTGCTCGATGATGTTTATTTCTTAACGGTGAAATATCCTCTTTTGCTTTTCTTATCATCGAGAATTAATTCCAAATCTCAATTCACCCATCTTAAATCTGCAAACTCATTGTTGGGACTACTCTTTGCAATGAATACAGATTCACGAAGAATTTATAAAATCCTGTGGATAGATTCTAGAAAACAAAATGCAGATTTTCCCTTACGGATTAAAAACCAAACGTTATAAGAGTTTACCGAAAAACTGATATCTAATGTGGAACACTTTTATTTATCTTAATGTAACTTTTCTTTGATTTTCAATAAGCTGAAAAGATCTATGGAAAGTGAATACATTATTCTTACAAGAAATTTCAGTAGGAAAAGCGGCGGTTATGATTGAGCATCAGGGTCGGGCCGCCCGTGTTTTCATTCTTCCCTTCAGGCATGCGGATTTCTGGTCTAGACGCTTTCTCTCGCAGGTCTGGGCCTCGAACCAAACTCTCTCGTTTCGGAAACCCACACCTTATACGTCAGTTGTAAATCGTCCATACATTCATCGACTGCAGTTGAACTCTTGATAAAAATTGAATATAATAAAACACACACAACGTCACACTCTTCGAATCTGGTCTGTAAATAGTTTCTTAAAAAAAAATTATGCAGACATAAAAGTGTTTTTCAAAGCTTACGAATAATCTACAAGAAAATCACCTTTTCAGAAACCAGCAATTTATTTTTCCCAATATGGGATTAAAGCAAAATGAAAGAATTCGAGGAATAGATCAATAATGTTAAGTATTACAGTTCGCCTATTTGTAAAGTGCAGTGAGTGCAAAAAATAGTATCCATTTTAGAAACAACAGTCAAAAAACAAAAATGCAATACAAATAGGATAACAAAACTCACCTCTGTTTCGCCATTGCGTTGATAGTTTAGTTGAAATTTATTTCTGGAAGCGAATTTAGATAGTTCGTCTGACAGGAGTTTTCAGAACTGACTCCCATAGGACACCCAATGTAGGTCAGTTATTTCTAAAAGACATCCTGAACACATCACTGCCTTGAAAAACATAAGTGGAATACGAAATTCCTAAAAATGAAAAAAATATATATATGTACTTCTATTGGAAACGATTTAGTTGTTCGTGTTTTAGAGAACCTCCATTGATTATGAATGCAGTTTAAGCTAATTTCAAATCATTTGGACATAAAAACTCATTTAAATGGAAGTTTTGTTGTAATAGCTATTGCGGACTTTCAGTAATTCGCAAGAAAAAAATATTGAGAGTTTTAACCTTATCGATCGTTATACTATTGAAATAATACATTAAAACTCAGTGCCCTTTCAATCTGAGTTCTTTATCCAGATTTTTCTAATAAGCTATCATGGGCAGGCATGCCAATATTTTTTATTATTATTGAAAAATAACCCTAACAACAAAAAAGGGTAAACCTGTGACGTTGGGAAGCAGAGTCAAATGATAGTGTTAACATTTTTGCAGTTCTGACAGTGTTACTTAAAAAAGGGATGCCATTTCACCCCCTTTTTCAATTCCTTCTATTAGCTCACACTCTCCCTATATATATCTTGTTCAAATTTTCAATCGTTCATAAAATACATTTTATTCGTCCACTCAAGTTCAAATACATTTTTTTGAACTTGTAGTGGATGACACTGGATGTTAATACAGTTTTTTCAAATATTAATTGATTCATTAAATTTAATTAATTAATTTTAGTTTTTTTTAGATTTAAGTTGCATCTAGAGGGCGCCAGATAAACTTAAAAAAATGAATGAAAATTATTTATAAAGGACTTCCTGCAATATAGTGAGAAAAAAAAAAATGGAATTGACTTTAATTTTTTTTTTTTATTTTTATTACTTGTTATTAAACTTAGCATTTTATTTTCCTGTATAAAAACAAAAACTGCCTTTGAAAAATCTCCGAATGCTATTCAATTATATGATACATCTGCTGTGTTAAAATAACCCAATGAATCCATTTGAATCATTCGAAATATGATATGTGGAGTTTTGAGAGTCAAAATAGTATTAGAATGTTTATTCAATGACTGAAATGAAATTCGAAATGTATTCTTTTAAGTAAACTACTGAAGTTCAAAATTCCTCAAAATTGTTCTCGCGAATTCAGTCGAAAACTGTAATCGCTTGAGATTCGAACTATTTCCAGTTTATCGAATATCCTCGCGGCGGCGGACCTCTCGAAATCTTGGACTTTCATTTAAATAGTGATAAGAAACCTATAATCTAATATCTGATTTGACACGTGAAGAACTTGTGCTTCTCTTTTTGCCTGCATGCGAAATCGCGCGATTTCTGCCCTCCTTTTGAGAGCATTGGGAGGGGAGACATTCGACGGGAATTCGATCGAGCACTTGAAAGTGATGATTTTTATTCAATTCCTACTATTAGTTCATACTCTCCCTATATATATCTTGTTCACATTTTCAATCTTTCATAAAACACTTTTTATTCATCCACTCCAGTTCGAATGCATTTTTTTTAAAAACTTGTAGAGGATGACACTGGATGTCAATACAGTTTTTTCAAATATTAATTCAGTAATTAAATTTAATAAATTAATTTTAGTTTTTGTTAGATTTAAGTTGCATGTATCTACCCATAGATGGCGCCAGATAAACTTAAAAAAATGAATGAAAATTATTTATAAAGGACTGTCTGCAATAAAGTGAAAAAAAAAGTAGGAATTGAATTAAAAAATTTGTTTTTATATTACTTGTTTTCAGTTCAGCGGTGATTTGTCGCGCGTGAACACCAGTGGAAGAGGTTGCTTTTGGAAGGGGCACTCCGCTGCGCTTTCCTCGCAGGCCGCATTTTTTCGAAAGATGTCTTGAATTTCAAGAAAGATTAAAACTGGAAACAGGATACCTTTACCTTCATTGAGTAATACCTAGCTTTACTTTCAATTTCAGAAAATCAATTATTTCAATCCATGTTTTCCACATCATTGCAGAAGAGATCCTTTTCAGCACTTTAATAGGTGCAAGTCTAGATGTATTTTACATAATTTCTTCTTATTTTTTTTTTATCTCTGTGATATTCATTACGCCCTTATGCGCACGTTTCCAAGGGGCCACGCATCAGACGTTATTCAGCGCATCATTTTTGGGCTTGCTTCACTAAGAAAATAAAACTAAATACTAAAACATTTATTAAATGAGCGTTACAGCACACTTCGAAACCTTTTATATTATAAAGTAGAATAATAAATGTGTTACGCCTTGTTCTTGATATAATGTATGTATAGTTTATGTTATACAAAGAGTTATCCCTTTAGCTTAGCTTAACTAGAAGTGCTGCGTCTAGTACCACTGGGCAGTAAAGGACTCATCCTATTTCAATCCTATCCTCAAAGGACTCATCCTAAAAGTTTTCATCCTATTGAAAGACTCCCGATACACTTTCAGCCAGTGAAAACGGGCGTTCTGTGCATACTATCCATATTTACTTTTAATAATGAATGTAAACGATTCTAAATACTTTTGTGAACTTTCATTTTAAATTTTGTATTTAATTTTAATGAATATAAACGCATTCATAAATAATACTGTTAATAACTCTACTAATGCTGTTTGCGTTTTAATGAATATCGCTTCATGCTGTTTCCCTGCTCATCCTCAAGCATTATCTCTTTTCTGTTTTTATTGAAATCTCCCAAAACTAACCCCGTTCATCTTTTCAAGAGTAATTCAGTCGTTTTTGTGCGCGAGAACACCCATCTGTTGCCGCCTCAGGAATGCAAGGAATTCCAAAAACTGCGCGCTCTCACTGTAGCGTATTGCGGCTAAATAAAAAAATAAAATGTTATCTTTTAAAGACATTATCTAACATATACATGTGAAAGGAAAACTGTGAAATAAAGTAAATGGGGGTTTGATGGAAGACGTTTCATTAGTTAAATAAGTGTTTGATTCTTTTTCTCAGTTGTAGTCAAAGCGAAAAAATGTTGAGATTCAATAATCCCGAATGATAATATATATATATATATGTATACATATTTACAGATTTGCATGTTGATGGCATTCTAATGCATGATCTGCCTTCGTTCAGAGCTATTTGAGTATAGTTTGAAAAGGAAACCCATTTTCGATAACCCCATGACATTTCTCTAAAACACGTGTGCCAATGCTTAACCCCTCGCGATCCAAATGAATTCATTTTTCTCATTCCTAGTAGTCTGGACGCAATCATTTTTTTATGTTATATAAATTTAGTATTGCCATAGCTATTTTTAATTGAGTTTTCATACATTTATAGGCTGCGTAAAGCAGAAAGCAAAATAAAATTTTAAACAACTGTTCTCTAACAACGCTGATTATAGCGTTTCCCGTTGTAACTCACAAAAAGGATTCTGTACTACGTTACACGAAAATAAAACGAAATATAATTGCTAGGAAAAAAAATCCGTCAAACGTTACACACTTCAATTTAAAAACCATAGCAAGAAAGAGGACAGACTCGACGAGGTTTCTCAAAGGGCTCCTAATCAACAAAATCGGGACTCTGGTTCGGAGGTAAGAATCAGACGTGCAAGATAAACAGAACGTAAGATTGCAACTAAGATAAGACGTTATTAGCAGAAGTTTTTATATTTAAGTTAGTAATAAATTAAAATATATATATATATTAAAAATGATCATTTGAATTTAACTATTTACTTTTATCTTAAATTAGTTCTAAAATACGTTTGTTTTTCAATTCATCACATCTCATCCCCCTCCCTTCATCGACATTCCATTCTTCAATTCCTTCCATTAGCTCACACTCTCCCTATATATATCTTGTTCAAATTTACAATCGTTCATAAAATACTTTTTATTCATCCACTCAAGTTCAAATACATTTTTCTTTTTAACTTGCAGTGGATGACACTGGATGTTAATACAGTTTTTTCAAATATTAATTCAGTAATTAAATTTAATGAATTAATTTTAGTTTTTTTTTAGATTTAAGTTGAATCTATCTACCAATAGATGGCGCCAGAATAAACTTAAAAAAATGAATGAAAATTATTTATAAAGGACTTTCTGCAATATAGTGAAAAAAAAAGTAGGAATTGACTTAAAATTTTTTTTTTTTTTTGTATTACTTGTTTTGTTATTAAAATCAGAGGGATTTTTTTTTTTTTTTTTTTTTTTATTTTTTTTTTTTTTTTTATAAAGAACGACCTGCTATACAACTTTTTTAAATAAATAAAACGCATAGTTTGTGGGCGGAGGGCATGAGAAACAACGCGGGGTGGCCCTGAGTACAAACCGAACGATGTAGAGCCTATTGCAAAAACAATCCAGATCCTCTAAAGCAAAAATGCATAAATTTTTGAAAATCGTATAAAAAATTTGAAAATTATTGTACCCAGTAAGTATTGCACCCAATGATATTTGTCCAGTGGGACCCGATACTGGACTTCAATCGAAATGCCAATGTCCAATATTGTTGGTAGCAAAGGATTAAGTGACTGAATTTCATGACGATCGCTTATAAGACCTCCACCAATCTTATTTATTTTACTTCATTTTATTTATTATTATTATTTATTTTTTATTTTTATTTTTTTGTATGGTTCTTTTTTTCACCCAGCGATTTTTTTTTTTTTTTTTAATGGACTTGAATTAGTTTCAAGTTTTGCGATTGCTTGTAGTTAGAAATTCTTTTTGAAGGGAAAAAGTCATTCACAGCCCACAATGAAACTCACTATGAGATATCATGAAGGCAGGTCGATTAAATAAAGCATTTATACGACAGTGATGTTTTGTTCCAGTTATCTGCTTGTTTGTTGTAGCAGATAAAAGATTTCGGAAGACATGATGCAGTGAAATGCCTTCGTCATCGTCGCGTATTAAATTGCATGCCATGTCACAAGAGCAGAAGTAGAATTAAATATCAGTAAAATGCTTTAACCTATTTCATATGAGTTTTTAAGTTGTTTAACGACACATTAAAAAATTAATCTTTTATCTTTAAGAACAACTATTTTTAAAAAAAAAGTTGATTAAAGCATTTAAAAGTTTTTTTATCTTCTTTTTTTCCCTTATCTCGATGTAATTGCAGTAATGGATTTCTCACGTTTGAGGTTTGAAACTGTACGAAACGGAGCGACGCATCGTTCATGTGTACATAAAACACACACACACAGGTGTAAAAGTTTTTAAAGCACCATTTCTTTAAAAGAAATATTTTTAAGAATTTTTTTCATTTTTCTAATCGGGAATAACACAGAATAAAATATATATATATATATATATAGATTCATCAGTGTTCTGCTCTTCTCAATTATGTTCCGTAGTGAGTATATCTTATTCAAATTTTAAAACTTCTTGCAAGAAAAATGCTAACATTTCATGAACTGGAGAAATTTGAAGAACAAAGAAAAAAAACCTCAGACAGTTGGACACAGCAGGAAGACTTTCCAAACTACAACTTAACCTATTCGTTCATAAAAAAAAAGAATGTGTTTCCAGATTTTGAGAAATCAAAATAATTTCTTTTATTTATTGTCGTATTAATGTTGGAATTTGATATGGAAATGTCTAACATTCCTCCAACTTTGCTTCTTTAGTAATGTGTAGGTATAAGAAAGCACGTCCGTTAAAGCACCGGCTTGTTGTGGTTTCTTCTAAAGACAAAGTTGTGTTTTCAATCTCTGACGTTGCCTACCGAATCACTTAAAAAATAATTATGTTTTCCACAGTAACCTACTTCGTTGCTAGTTATCAGGTTGGCTGAATTAGTATTTTTTTTTTATGGGTTTAAAGTAATTCCAATTTTTTAAAAATAAAAATACCCAAATAGATTTTGTTTTCCATAGAAAACTTTTTTTTTCTTTCTTTCTAATGCAGCTGGCAAACACTTAGACAGCTTGGTCTTGGATGCCTTAAGGCAAACGCTGCATAGATGTACTCACTTTGTATTACAAAGGGGGCGCGTGTAACTTGAAGATAAGCCACGGACGCGGAGTAACAATGCTCCCGCAACGCTCTACGATCCTATTAGAGACCTACAGTTTAAAGTAGATTCCGAACCACTACAAACATCCATGGCACCGCCGGGACTCGAACCCGAAACCTATGGTACCGAGCGCCAGAGCGCTAGGCACTCGGCCATTCAGGCCCCCCATAGAAAACTATTGATTCGCCAAAAAGTTTTCATCAACGCCATTACAGGAGACACTAGCCCATATTTGACTTATAGAGGCGCTTACGATTATCTGTAGATTGCATACTAATATTTGCTGTATTATTCGAGTTAATGCTCATCGCCAGTGCATGTAGGTAGAGGGAAGAAGTCCAATTTCTAATCAAAATGAACACGTGACTGATGTGAAGTGCGCCATCCTGCACTTGTTTACACGATGCGTTTTATTTATTGATGAATAGGATATTTAAATTATCTTGGATAGTTTTAATTTTTTTGTCTCTCTCATTTATTGGTGGAAAAAAAAAGAAGAAGAATTTTCCTCGTTGATGGCTCGTTGAGATACAAAAACAATCGGGAGGACAAACAACAGATTTCCATATTGATGAGGTTTCACTGGGTCTCGCTCCTTTCACCACTCGGGCCATCCATCACCGAGGATTGTTCGGAGCGGAATAAAAGAACGTTATCGTTTCTGTCGTCTCGATCTCACGTGAGGGTTGCGCAAGAGGAAGTTCTTCCATCATGTGACATTGAAATTAAATTGAATCTCTCCGACAGTGAATCATCAGTGCATTGCCGGAAAAACGATAACGAAATAGTGGAAGACGAAATCTAAAAATAATTAAGCATATGGAGATAAATGGGAGGATTCGTGTACTGCTGTCTATCACATACGCTATTGAGATGACTTCTTGATAGTGTGACATCCTATCTGTTGAATTGATGTTACATAAAGCTAACAATGCTCTCAAAAGGATGACATTAATATTGATCTCTAAAAAATTATATTATATATCGATAATAGAGAGTTTTTGCATAACGTTTTTTCATCGTCCGATATTTTTCTTCCTAGCGCGCATGCTCATAGAATAGCTTAGTAGTGCAGTATTACAGATACGCATGCACAATAGGTACAATGTTTCCTATGAGCATGCGCGCTATTAAAAAAAAATATCGGACGATAAAAAAACGTTATGTAAAAACTCTCTAATATCTATAAAATTATGTTAGTTACATTTCATGCATGACGAATTATAATTCTGCATTCTAATAATGCTAGAATTCATTCATTTTAAAGAATGAAGTGAATCAGTTCTTTCATTTCTTTATAGACTAATGAATCCCCTTTTTCACTTATATATATATATATATATTATTTTGAAATGTTTAGAATTTGAAGGACTGTTGCATCATTTTTATGACAAGACTCATTCTACCATTCGATTACCGCTGGTAGCATGCGTTGCAGTCACTGTATTGAAAAGCTAGCCTCACAGAATACTTCGTGTTGAGTCCGATGGCTTTTCTTTCCCACGGTGCTCGAACTAAGGGCATTCTCCTTTCGAAATAATACTTTCATATGAAATTCCCCGTCTGAACAGGCTCTGCGTAACACGAATTTCTTGATGTACGAAATGAGGATTTTTTTGTTCGTGTTATCAATGAAGTGCAGCCAACTTATTAGCTAGCTTTTATTTTCAAGTTTTTTGATCAGCTAGGTGGGACGCGAATCCATGCCAGTCATTTATTTAATTCACTGTCATTAGAATGAAAGGAAAGGGTTTGAGTCACACTCATTACAAAAAAAAGTCTTCATTCAAAAGATTGGATACCTCCTCTTATCATCATTTGGAATGAATTCGGTATCTGAGGGGCTCTCTTTCTGCCTCCGCCCCCCCCCAAAAAAAGACACTCCAGTTTGAAAATGGATCGCACCGGCGTAGACACCGGAAATTTCTGCTCTACATTTACTTCCCAATTAAAAAAGAGACCTCTCTACATCCAACAGCCATTCAAACCTAATGTGAATGATTGTTTAGAATGAATCAGCAAAGAAAGCTAAAGCTTTCTTTACATTGTTTTTTCTTTTTTTTCTTTTCATTTTCTTGTAGAATTAAAAGAATTTTACAGCATTACGAGAAAAGGAGGGGGAAAAAAAATGTTAGTTTGAATGTTAGCGTTAATGTTAATTTTTCAAAAAAAAAAAAAAAAAAAAAAATTTTTTTAACTTAGCGTTTTGAAGAGAGTGTGTCGTGTCTTTAAATTAGCAAAAGGGAGCTTTCCTTCATTTTATTTATCTGTGAAATGCACTCGGCAGTTAATAACCATCCGATAATCTGCGTAATTTTCATCCAATTATTTCTTTTTTTATCGAAATATTGTATCAGGACTGAAAATAAAACCGAAATGATCGGAGCGGCTCTTCTTCTTTTGCGCAGACTTCGCCGAGTGGAATGATGATGAGCTCCTTTCTGTTTGAACAGCTCACGTTGTCCAATCTTCTCGTTATTAAACGGGCTCGACGGTGCGCCTCGGATCGTGCCCCGGGGATGATTCTATTCCAGCAAGAGGTTCATTAAAAATCGTCTGCTGCATTTTCTTTCGAACGACAACAGCGTTCGAATTCTCATCGTAGAGAGGACGGTATCTCCTTTCTTTCCAATGCAACAGTATTCGAAGGGTGTCGCAAGGCCGTCCTCTTTCGCGCCGCCACCTGTTGCCTTCATCCCCCCCCTCGCCCCGTGACGCTCTAACGGGGCCTGGAGGAATGATTCGACAAAAACAGTCGGCTCTCCAAACAGCAGGGGAAACGGCTTCAGGTGTGAGGAAGAAGAAAAATAAAAAAAAAAAAATTATTGTGATAGGGATTTGAATAATGTGGCTATTTAAAGAAGAGTTTTCTATTAGCTTTTAGTAGAGAGTTTTTGCATACCGTATTTTAAAAATACGGTATTTTTTGCTCCGTATCATAGGAAACATTATTACAGATACGTATGCGCAATTTCCTATGTGCATGCGCGCTTGGAGAAAAAAATACCGTATTTTTAAAGTACGGTATGCAAAAATTCTCTATTATTATTATTTTTTTAAACTCATTTAGCCTTCTTTCATTAGAAGTAATATAGATCTTCTTTTAGCAGAGAAAACCGCTTTTCAAGTGGTCTAAACCCTTTATTCAAATTTTGAATTGGATTTGCATTCAAAACGTTGAATCCGTTATAGAATAAGTAATATAATTTCATACGACTAGCAAATATAATTCGGCACTGTCCGACGACAGAAAGGAAAGCGTTTTTAGGTTGGGACAAGCGTTTTTAGGTTGCGCAAAGCACCCACAGTCAGACTGTCTGGTGGGAGTTTTCTTGGTTTTACTCTCATAAGCAAATGGTGAGGGGATTGGCAATGAAACCTTAGTCCTCGTTAATTACCTTAGTTAGAAGTCCTGCCGGAATGTAATGCCCTTAACTCATGGCCCGTCTGTGGGTTGTTCCTGCTCCTACGTAAGGGAAACACGAAGACCACTGATGTTCATTAAAAAAATAAATTCCTCCTCAATAGACCAGAACAATAATATTAATTTTTATTTTTATTTCATCATTCTATTTTAAGAAATACAGAAAGATATTGATTAAAATACACCTAATAATAAGAATCATCACGATTTCAGATAGATATCATGAAGCATTCCGACCATTAGTCGGAAAATGATAAGGAATTGTTCAGACAAATCGCGATGACAGATGCACCGAATCATGAAGTACATTTTATGAAGGATGCAGGAAAAAATGTTCAAGGGTATATTTAAAAATTATTTATTATTTCACTCTGAAATTTTATTTAATTAAATTTTTTTTTCTTATCTTATTTACCTCGTTTTTCGTAATCGTTACGCGTTGATGCCAGAAGGAAGAATAAATTGGAATTTTTTTAAAAGCTTAAATGGCATTTCTTTTATGAATGAGCATTGTCTTTCTCTCTGTAATGGTTGTGAAATGGTTTAAAAATCTCGAGGAAAATGTTCATGTATCATGACATAATTATGGAAGGATCCTCTTGAATAGTCATCGTCATCATTTCATTTTTAATGAGTTACCTATTCTAGCGTATTGAAAGAATAATAGCTTCTCGTTACATTGTGCTGTGTCATCGCTTCGAAATGCACAAACGGTGACATTCGAACGATACATGAGATGCATTTTCTTCAGACAAGTGAAGGGAAAATTGCCGGCAGAGCCATTCTTGATTCAATCGAATAAAGACTCGTTCCCACCGAGGCGAGAGGCGTGAAGATTCAAGAGGCAAGCGACAAAATTTTTTCGACCCCTTCACAGCGAAACGTCAGAAATAGCATTACGCCTAGTGAAAAACCGCTTCGAGTTGAAAGTTGGGCAACTTCAAGCGGCGGACTGCAAACCGGTTTCAGGCGACCGCGGTGAGGCTAGTGATTGGTCAACTCTTCACGCTTGCATCTTCTCGCCTTGGTGAGCACGAGCCTTAAGGCTTTTGCTTTTAAACCCCCGACCCTGTTCAAATCTCTATTTTGTAAAATAAATAAATACAATAAAGTAAAATTACAGATAGAGATTTGCTAACATCACCCTATGATAACAGTCATAACTGTTCTAATCACTTTTAGAATCAAATGAAATTTTGACTCCATGTGTTTGATGTTACGTATGCATTCAACTAAAATCTTTGAAGTGTATTCGTTGACATTGAACGAAGCGCTATCGTACCTTGCATCTTGGCTCTGGAGGACTCCATGGGATGTCACTATGCTATACGTTAAGAGCATTCTTTGAGTTCAATGCATGGAGGACTCCATAGGATGTCACTATGCTATACGTTAAGAACATTCTTTGAGTTCAATTCATGCCTAAAGGATACGGCCATGTAAATGATGAATGGGAAGCGATGTTCTTTGGGTAGGAGTGCTTACTTAAAATCAAAGTTCCCTAACAATTGTGTCTTCGAATAAGATCGACTACCATGGCACGAAAAAAAAAATTAAAGTTCCTCCGATTTCTGTTTGTATTTTAGTTCATTGAGTAAATGCATATCAGATTTTTGAAGTCTCATTTTATGTCTTTTGAAGGATCAAAATGGATTCGATATGAGAAGTCAGTCGGATGAACCCACAGGGTAGGACAATTTTTTTTATGACTCTCTGGAAAGAACTGTTTGTTTCGATAGTCCCCGTAAGAAGAGGGCCCACCCTACTGAATCTCTTGGTCCCACGTTTGCGAAACTTTAGGTGATACCTTCATGTGGCAAGACATTTTGATGGACGGTTGAGGTGTCATTTCGGATGAATCCTTTTTCCAGCTCAATCACTGCCATAACTTGGAAGTTTTATTTTTAATTGGAAAGCTATGGAAACGTGTGTGTTCGCGGCTTTATCCTTTCCCAATGAATAGAATATCATTGAGCAACAGAATTCACCGTTCTCAAATGAGCCGCGTTTATTATTCCCTGTTTTCCACACGCGACATTCGAATTCCCGGGCGCTTGTTTTTCCGAGAAATATCTTCGGGAAACCATCTTATTACTTTTATTTTAGTGCTTAGCATGCTGTAGTTTCTTAAGCGTAGTTTAGTGCATCGCATTTGTATTCTGTGCATCGCAGTCCCCCCCCCTTCCTGTTTTTTCTAGCTGACGCTGAATGTGCTTTGAGTGGTGAATGGATATCCAATCAAATACGTAGCCTTATAAATAGCTTTATTTTTTTCAAAATTTGAATACCTTATTTTCAAATAATTCTAGTTCAATATTTAAAAAAAAAAATTTTTAAAAAAAAAAGCAACTGAATTTTTTGATTATCGATAATGGAGAGTTTTTGCATACCGTATTTTTATATTACGGTATTTTTTCTCCCTAGCGCGCAAGCTCATAGGGAATTGTGCATGCGAATCTGTAATAATGTTTCCTATGAGCATGCGCGCTAGGGTGAAAAAATACTGTATTATAAAAATACAGTATGCAAAAACTCTCTAATAATGTAATATCTGTAATAATAATGCCGTAATCTCATCGACGGTATTCGTCATGACTGTCGTAGAAGCGAATTCTGTCAAGGCAACAGCAGAGGGGGTGGAACCTAAATAGGTGAACAAAAGTTCGCTAACCTTAAAGGAAGAAAAAAGTGAGGGAAAAATCGCGAGCACCCACCAGATGTGCGCGTCTATTTCATTATTATTATTATTATATAAGACCCGTTCCTACATGTTTTGTTCTTTGATTTTGACGTTCCGTATTTGACGTCAAACCCAGTCCCATAATTCAGGAATCCGTCACCGCCTCGCGTCACGACGTCCCTCTTTGCGTCATCTACGATTATAAACGCATTTTGTCTCTTTATCACGTTTGTGCAGCGCCGGCTGTGTTTTCACGCCGCCGCCGCAATCGTGGCACGCGTCGCCCGCATTTCTTACCTTTGCTTCTCGAGGAAGAGAACGTTTCTTAAATGGATAAATCATTCGAACAATGAATTCGGTGGGATTTCCAAACGATGCACGGAAAACGAGTGTCGTGTTGACGGAACAGTGCTTAATACACAATTTAAATGTCTCTTATATTTTGGGGGCTGTTCATTCAAAATGTTCCACCGCTTTCTCCGATCATCGGCACTTTTTTTTTTCAATTCTTTCTATTAGCTCACACTCTCCCTATATATAACTTGTTCAAATTGATAGTCGTTCATAAAATACTTTTTATTCATCCACTCAAGTTCAAATGTATTTTTTTTTTTTGAACTTGTAGTGGATGACACTGGATGTTAATACAGTTTTTTCAAATATTAATTCAGTAATTAAATTTAATTAATTAATTTTATATTTAAGTTGCATGTATCTATCAATAGATGGCGACAGGTAAACTTAAAAAAATGGATGAAAATTATTTATAAAGGACTTTCTGCAATGGAGTGAAAAAAAGTAGGAATTGATTTTAAATTTTTTTTTTTTTTTTTTTTTTTTTTTATATTATTTGTTTTCCATGTGAAAACTTAATTGTGTACTTGAGAGTTGATGTGCACGATGGCGCGACAGCAGATTTTCTTGCGGAATCGGCTCGTGGAGTTCACTTGCGGGAGATTTTTCGATCTGCTGAGACATTCTGCCGCGCGCTGAATTGCTATTTGCTATTAGCTGTCGTGGCTTTCGTATTCGAGTTTTCCGTTCTATAAAGGCACAGATGTAACAGCTTTAACGTTACTGAGAATGCACCCTGGCGGGACTGCTATACTGCATTCACATTTAAATCCACTACAGTTATGAACAAAACACGATTATCATCTAAAAGGCTCACAAACTCTTTCCCATCTCAAACCCAATAAAAGAACTTCGCTTTCTACGGGTTTATTGCGACCCTGCTATACATGGATTCTGCAGTTTCTGGTGAGGTTTCGCACGACGGGTTTCGAACTGGACTCCGCTACTCCCCCATTCCATTCGGGTGCTGTTCAGTAGTAACTGTGAGAATTTTTGGGCTCAATTTCTGGAGATTGTTTTCGTTGAAATCCGAAAGTGTTATTAAATGCAATATAAAAATCTAACCATTCGCCTCCACTTCGATCTACACTATCATTCCACAGATATCGCCCGTTTCAATTGTATCATAATTGCTTCGTTTCAAGAAGTCCTTTTCGTTCAATCTCACAGGAAGAATGTTTATATCAAACTTCGTTTTATACTGGGCCTATTGGCCGAGTGGCTAGCGCTCTGGCGGTCGGTACCACAGGTTTCGGGTTCGAGTGCCAAATGGCGGTACCATGGATGTTTGTAGTGGTTCGAAATCCACTTAAAACCGTAGGTCCCGGTCTCATAGAATCGTAGCACATCTCCAAGCTACACGTGCCCCCTGGATAGTGCTCAATGAGTAACAGCGGTGCAGCCCTTGCTTATGACATAAAGATGAACTGTCTCTGTATTGCCAGCGGCATTAAAAGAAAAAAAACACGTTCATTTTACAACAAATTACTACTTTAGGACAGTACGAGACGTAAACTAGTGAGTGTGGTTTAGTTCTTTTTGTTTTAGAATTTTAAATTTACTTCGTAGTAAATTGTGTGAATGAATATGAAGAATTTTAAACAATTGTGAAGAAAAGAATCTTAACGTATCCATACTATATTTATATATCTTTATTAGAAAATGATGCTTTCTTTTTTAAACATTAGAATTTTGTGAAAGAACACGACGTTCGAAAAAAATATAACACATTTTCGCTATTCAAAGAGATTGGTATAAATGAAATTCAAAGTTATTAGAAAATTGTCGTGTAAAAAAATGCCAGCCTCTATTCTATCAAGCTGATCCCGCTCTCATCAAGTCTTTTAACTGTTGGTGGTTTTAAAATGTGTTTCCAAAAGGAACACTCTGAATCACAATCATTCTTTCATTCCGAGATTCAACCGTGGGCCTGAATGGTCGAGTGGCTAGCGGCGGTGCCATGGATGTTTGTAGTGGTTCAGAATCTACTTTAAACCCTAAAGGCTCGTGCTCACCAAGGCGACAAGATGCAAGCGTGAAGAGTTGACCAATCACTAGCCTCACCGCGGTCGCCTGAAACCGGTTTGCAGTCCACCGCTTGGAGTTGCCCAACTTTCAACTCGAAGCGGTTTTTCACTAGGAATGCTATTTCTGACGTTTCGCTATGCAGGGGTCGAAAAAATTTTGTCGCTTGCCTCTTGAATCTTCACGTTTCTCGCCTTGGTGGGAACGAGCCTTAAGTCCCGGGCTAATAGGATCGTAGAGCGTTGCGAGGGCATTGTTACTCCGCGTCCGTGGCTTATCTTCAAGTTACACGCGCCCCCTGGGTAGTGCAAAGTGAGTACGTCTGTGCAGCGCTTGCCTTAAGGCATCCAAGACCAAGCTGTCTAAGTGTTTGCCAACTGCATTAGAGCGAAAAAAAAAAAAAAAAAGATTCAATC
The DNA here is from genome assembly GCA_021605075.1 of Caerostris darwini. Taxonomy (NCBI): domain Eukaryota; kingdom Metazoa; phylum Arthropoda; class Arachnida; order Araneae; family Araneidae; genus Caerostris; species Caerostris darwini. The sequence continues at coordinate 189,873 of BPLQ01012806.1, forward strand.
GTGAAGTTTTAGCTACAGTCCAGTTAAAATCCTGATATTGGACGAAACCTCCTAAAATATTCTAACAATTAAAAATGTCGTGCATTGCAGCTTTAACAATCATGATGTAGAACGAGGAAAAAATGTGTTCGCAACTACTTTGCTTTCGTGCATTGTTTTTTTCCTCTTAAAATTCAAATGTGTGAGGTTTAATAATTTTTTTTTGTTATTAATAGCGTTGACCACACTAATTTTTCATCTGCTTTCGATTGTAAAACATCACAAGATTCTGAAAATAGGACGCATCGTGCGGGATGTTTTTTGCAGATATTTCAGGCAGGGGGAGGAGTTTTTACAGGAAAGGAAGTTGGTTGAAGGAGAAAACACTCCGTAAGTGTAGAATCCTTTACGTAGAAACTAAAACATTTTGTTTTTAATTCATTAACCACAAGAATCTATTCTGGTGGCGATTTAGATAGCTGCAGAAGAATTTTCATTGGTTTTTTTTTTTTTTTTTTTTTTTTAATTTTCATATTTTAAAGCGAAATAACCTGAAACCTCTGCTAAAATACCGGCAGAAATGAATCTTTGCATATTCTCGATTGTTTTCCCCCTTTTCATTTCTTCTCCATTAAAAGTTCACCTTCCTTACGTTAAAATTACCTAAAGCTCTTCCCTTATATGCAGGTTTCCATTTTGATAGGCGATCTGTTACTATAAAACATCCATACCATTGAATGAGGACATGCCTCTCAAAGCTAACCCTTCAAATGCACTTTTGAACAAGTAATATAAAAAAAATATATAACACATTTTCACTATTCAAAGAGATTGGTATAAATGGAATTCAAAGTTATTAGAAAATTTTCGTGTAAAAAAATGCCAGCTTCTATTCTATCAAGATGATTCCGCTCTCATCAAGTCTTTTAACTGTTGGTGGTTTTAAAATGTGTTTCCGAAAGGAACACTCTGAATCACAATCATTCTTTCATTATAAGATTCAACCGTGAAGTTTTACCTACAGTCGAATATATTGATATACAGTCGCTGATATTGGACGAAACCTCGAATATTCTAACAATTAAAAATGTCGTGCATTGCAGCTTTCACAATCACAGTATAGAATGAGGAAAAGTAGGAAGTCAATTCCTACTTTTTTTTCACTCTATTGCAGAAAGTCCTTTATAAATAATTTTCATTCATTTTTTTTAAAGTTTATCTGGCGCCATCTATTGGTAGATATATGCAATTTAAATCTAAAAAAAAACTAAAATTAATTAATTAAATTTAATGAATGAATTAATATTTGAAAACACTGTATTAACATCCAGTGTCATCCACTACAAGTTCAAAAAAAAAATGTATTTGAACTTGAGTGGACGAATAAAAAGTATTTCATGAACGATTAAAAATTTGAACAAGATATATATAGGGAGAGTGTGAGCTAATAGAAGGAATTAAAAAAAAAAAGATGAAGCTGAATTTTTATGAACTCAATTTTCTTTGGCTTGAAATCCATTTTGAAATTGGAATAATCAAGAAATGCCGTGAAATAAATCAGTCATTGAATTAAATGAAACAAATGGTCATGTTTTATGAACCACGATCCATTCATCAGAACGCCTAAATGATTTCATTTTGATTGAATAGTACACATAAACGTGACTGCATTAGGCAGAAGCTCTTTGAAAAATGTGTCCAAAATTCGTATATCAAATGCGAACCCTTTGTTTTTAGAGGGCTTTGTGGCTTTAGGCTACTGTCATTTAAAATCGACATCATTCGGAAAAATAGAAGAACTAAGTCTAATTAATTAATAGTTTAAAAAAACTAAAAAAACACGCTTTTAGAGTTAATCAAACAAAAAAGTAAAAAATAAATTAATAGTTTAAAAAAAAAAAAACACGCTTTTAGAGTTAATCAATTTAAAAAGCAAAAAATAATTGTTAACATAAGAATAAAATGACTGACGAGAAAATGAATGTCGTTGTTCTAAAAGCGTGGGGTGCTCGATATCAATCGTTACAATTTTTCACTAGTTTCATTCCGAATGCAGAGTTAGTTTTAAAATGTCATTTTTAGAACAGCGATTATTTTTATTCTTATGTTAACAATTATTTTTTGCTTTTTAAATTGATTAACTCTGAAAGCGTGTTTATTAGTTTTTTTAAACTATTAATTTATTTTTTACTTTTTAGTTTAACAGACAAACAAACATTCAGGTGAAACAACTGTTTTCTTTCTGAAAGATGCCTGTAAATGTTTCTTTGCAGCGCTATTAGTGTATATGAGAAGAAACAGATCTCCAGGGGGAAAAGTCAGTTACATGCATACATACAAACATACAAACATACAAACATACATACATACATACAAACCTGCAGGTGAAGCTAATAAAAGCGTATTAAAAAGGCATTGAAACATCATTTATGATTTTAATTCTATAGAAAAGGAAATTTTTTACCTCAAGATTTGAGAGAGGGTGAATCGGAGGAAATATAAATGCGTGCAGCTGTTTATTGCTTTTTATGGATGCCACACTTAGTATCTTTATTTCATTATCAAATTAGTTTTCCCGCCATCAGATAAAGGAAGTCAGAGTTTCGTTGTGCAGAATTTTTTTTTTTTTTTTTTTTTTTTTTCATGTTATAAGTCAGAAATAATTTCGAAAATAAAATGAATCAGCAATAAAGTATATTTTATTATTATTTATTTATTTATTTATTTTTTTCATACCTTCCAGCAAGAAGAAAACACTTCTTTGCTAAGGAATCAGTGTATGCATTATTCATAAAACATGGTAATTTGTTGTTTGTAGATAATTGAATACCTAGCACTATTTTCTCCTAGAATCGTACACTGTAAGAGGGTATGATTTCATTTTTTTTTTTTTTTTACAAAATTCCTCTAATACTTGCAAAAACGAAATTTTAAAAGCACATTCTCTGTAAGAGTTCGAAAATGTCTATCTATATATACTATGTACGCGGGGCCTGAATGGCCGAGTGGCTAGCGCTCTGGCGCTTGGTACCATAGGTTATGGGTTCGAATCCCGGCGGTGCCATGGATTTGTGGAGTGGTTTGGAATCCACTTTAGGTCCCGGTCTAATAGGATCGTAGAGCGTTGCGGGGCCGTTGTTACTCCGCGGCTTATCTTCAAGTTAACATGCGCCACCTGGGTAAAGCGAAGTGAGTACGTCTGTGCACCGCTTGGGAAGATAGTATAGTGGTTATCTGTTTTCTTTTTCTCATAGTGGTTTACTTATTATTTTTTATTTTATGTTCCCAACATTTTTTCATGCTCATTTCTTTTTATTAAATGCTATTTTTTACTATTTCATTGGGAGCCTATAAATCTCTTCTATATTTTTCTCTCGGGATTTTTCTGCGTTTTAGTTATACACCTAGAAAAAAGCGAGGTATCCAAAACCAATACTAAGACTTAAGGTATCCAAGACCAAGCTGTCTAAGTGTTTGCCAGCTGCATTAGAAAGAAAAAAAATATATACTATGTACATTTTCTCCTGATCAATGAGTGACGTAAACCAAACGTGACCCACCTAATTTCTATACAAAAATGGAATATTTACCACCACATCACATTCCTTCGTCGCAGTATCAACCACTTATTGAGATACTTCGACAATTGCTGTCACTCATTCAATGAGCGCAACCTCACGCTTCGCTGGCGTTCACATTTCGCACAAGAGTCGCCGACGCAAATCAATTCAGAATCGATACGGATCTGAAAAGTGTGTCCCAATCCATTGTAACGCAAATCGCTCTGAGGTCACATGCCCGAAGCGTCCTTTCCGCGAAATTAAATAATGGCCAACAGATGACAAAAGCATCCTCGTTCACGCAAAGCGATCCCTGCGCCTCGAGTCGGTCGGACCGAAACCATGGGCTTCCCTCGCAACTGTCGACGCCTCGGCGCAGAGCTCCACCCCAGTTACGCCGGTCAGAAGCTGAAGAAGTACCTGCGGAGGAACGTCGTCCAGGTGCTCGGCGGCGGGCCCAAGCTCTCCTCGACCCGGTGGTGGTGGTGGTGCGGCTCCTTCGTGCGCCTTCCAGGTAAACATTCAACAGGGCATTATGAAGTTCGAGACGGGGAAGATAGTATAGTGGATATATCTATTTTCTTCTCCTTATAGGGGTTTATTTATTATTTTTTTATTTTATGTTCCCAATATATTTTCATGCTCATTTCTTTTTCTTTTTTCGTACTCATTTCTTTTTCTCATTTCTTCTCTTTTCTGTTTTCTTTTTTTTATAATGGTTTATTTATTATTTTTTATTTTATGTTCCCAACATTTTTTCATTCTCATTTCTTTATATTAAATGTTTTTTTTATACCTTTTCTTTTGCTGTTTTCATACTCATTTCTTTTTCTCATTTCTGTTTTCATTTTCTTATAGGGTTTAGCCTATTTTTTAAATTTCTTCTACATTTTCTACTCGGGATTTTTCTGCGTTTTAGTTATACACCCAGAAAAAGCGAGCCTGTCAAATATAGGGAAGTAAAGGTGACAACCCACGAATGGACAAAAGGAGTGCGATTTTCATATCTTATATTTAGCTTTATCGAAAAATATATACTTTCAAGATATTATTATCCTTATGATTTCATCTAGGTAGAGGGTCCATTTTTAATTGAGTTTGTTTCTGTATGACGGACATTTAGATGGATATTATTTTACATGTTTATGTTTATGTTTATTATTTACATGCTGTATACATGTCTTAGAAGAAAAAATCAATTAGGCATGATTGTGCAAATGATGTGTTGAGCTGTTTTCACTTGGATTTTTCTAAATTCTTAATTTTGTCGTCTCATTCTTTTTTTTTTTTTTTTTTTTTTTTTTCAATAAAAATTCTTCAAATATGGAAAACATGTTCAATTGTTGACTAAGTCGAATCATTTTGTTTTTTACTTCGTAATAAATGAAAAGTTATTTAAGCGCTGCCATTTTTAAATAGTGGAGTGTTTGTTTTTTGCATTGAAACTGGGTCGTTATAGGTTCCATGGCCTCTGCCCGTTCATCGAAATGTCAAAACTTTTTTTTTTTTTTTTTTTTTTTTTTAGGCAACTAGATATGTGTTATGATCTCCAGTTGTTTGTGCCGCAAGGTGAATGATCTTGATTAGGTCATTTAATTTCAATCGTGGATGAACTATTTAACTTGAATTAAAAAAAAAACATCGTTGTTGTTGCGTTGTGATCTAGATAATTTGCTTTTTTGCAGTTATTTATAGACGGATTATTTCCAATTGAAATCGAAAACACCACGGATTATTTCCAATTGAAACCGTCGTTAACCGTAACATCCGTTAGCTTTTTTCTCCGCATGCTCATAGGAAGCTGTTGTGGAAGGCAGTCTAAAACGTTATTGTATTGCCTCAGTTAAGTAATATTCAAATTTTAAACTAATGTCGGGATTTCCGTTGTTAAATAAACTCCGACGCAGCCGCTTTGAGTCGATTTTTCTGGTGTGTCGAAACAAACATATTTGACATATATAATAAACATATATAATAAACAATATGTTTTTTTTTTATGTAGCCTCATTTTAGAAACGCCGTTAGAACAGCTATCGTTTTTATAGTGTAAAGAAACGTTCATTTTTAATGTTGTTAACAGCACATTTCGAGTTCAATGTCGAAATGGCAAATAAATGTAAATAAATGTGAACAACCCCCCACTATCATATTGAATACACATTTATACTACTCAAATTCTGTTTTTTATCGTTTATTTGGAACTAAGTAAATATACGCCATATGCAGCTAAAGCTTCAGAATCGTTTAATTATTATTTTATTGTTATTCATTCAAATGGTTTTGTATTATTTAGCAGATAGAATGTACACGAGGAAGTAAATGGGGAAGGGCTTACTACTGTGCCCAAAAACCCATTTTTTTTTTCAAAAACTCTTTATTTATTCTTCCAAATTTATTTCATCGCCTTCAAAGTAATCCCCTCCGGACACAATGCTCCTCACTTTTCCAATCCTCAATGCATGCTAAAAAGTCATCGGCAGAGATGGCGTTCAAAGCGCGCGGCGATTCATGTTGCATCTCTTTAATCGACTCAAAACGGTATCTACGGAGTGGTATTTTGAGTTTAGGGAATAGCCAGAAGTCGTACGGTGTGAATACGGTGGATGTGGAACGATATGGGTTTCATTTTTGGCGAAAAAGTCACGAAGAATCAATCCAGTGGGAGCTGGCGCATTATCGTGATGCAGAAACCAAGAGTTGTCTTTCCACTAACGTGACCACAACGACGCATAACATTCAAATAATATTCCTTGTTGACAGTTAGCCCGGCGGAAGGAATTCATAATGCACCACACCACGATAATCGAAGAAAACAGCGACCTTGCTTTTTGAGCGACTTTTGCGTGCTCTTTTCGGTCTTGCTTCACCTTTGTCACGATATTCGCTCGATTGATCTGTTGTTTCCGGGTCTTAAGCATAAATCCAAGTCTCATCTCCAGTTATGATGCATTTCAACTTATCCTGATAGTCAGAAAGCATTGTTTCACACACTTCAACGCGACGATGTTTTTCCAAAATATTCAGTGCTTTCGGTACCAATCGAGGCCCAAAACATCTTTTAAAATGGAATTGACCGATCCTATCCTTTTTTTTTATCAGCAAGGTCTCTCACTGTAAATCGACGGTTTGTAAACATCAAATATTTAATTTTTTGGACGTGAGCTTCGTCGGTTCAGGGTGGAGGGTCGACCAGAGGGCTCTTCGTCTTCAACGCGTTCTTTGCCTTCTTTGAACTGTTTATAACACTTGTAAACATTTCTTTCCGATATAGGAATGCTCACCGAAGGGCTTCTGCAACATTCTACACGTTTTTGCAAACAAAATTGAATGCAAGTTCTTCGCTCAATTCATTCAGACATTTCAAAAATCGCTAGAATCAGTTTTAGCGTCTCACAAAGCGAAGCGGAACTCCAACACTAATGAATATTTTGACGTGAAATTTCAGACAGATATCAAGGACAGTGCTAGTAACCTAAAAAAGAAAGAAAAATTGAAATTCCATTTGCCCGGGAAATTTAAATTTAAAAAATGGTCTTACTTTTTGGGCACAGTAGTATTTAACATGCATTAGTAAACCGGATGAGTCGAAAAATTCGGAATAATTCATTAGAAAATGGGAGCATTCAGTGAGAAGAGAACTTATTATGTAAATGTGCGTCTTCGAGCTGGAAAGGGGAGATTTTATGTCATGATACTGGTTTTATTTTGATTTATTTATTCAAATACACTTTTGATGCACATCTCTACATGGATGTATGCCAAGGTACAAAAGCTGAAGGGAAGAGTCCGTTAGATAACCATTTAGTAAGTGTTTACTCGATCTACTATCCAGATGATTGTAAGCAATTTTTAGATACCTGTTTAAATTTAAATTGTAAGTATAGGTAGCCTTTCTGTATTGATTATTAAGTATGTCACGATAATACATAGTATAGTTGTGAAGTTGAAATAACATTTCATGAAGGGGGGCCTTACATCCTTGCCATGGATCAACAAGCTAGATCAGGGGTCTCCAAACTTTACAGTCTTAGGGCCATACTGTTTACTCCAGTAAGTACTGAGGGCCAAAACCGTTTTAGTTTTTCTGCCATTATCTATAATTTCTAGACCAGTCGCCGAGTACGCGCTTTTAGCGAGCATACGTTTGCTAACTACAAACTATTATCAGCGAAAAATCACAATCACACAAATCTCATTAGTATTTTTTTACAAGTGGATACCCCGCGGTTTCATTCGCGTTCATTTAGCTTTTCCGTTCTCAAAGGATTTTCAGGATAAAAATCATATGTTCGATTCAGGATATATACATTCCAAACATCGATATACATACTTATGCGATACTCTTTACCCCAACATAACTACCGAGGTTAACCGCGGGATGTTCACTAGTTTATAATGTTAGTGGGATTCATTTCAATTTCTTATGAATTATGTGAGTTAAATTTTCTGCGTATTATGCTTGTCATTAAGCTTTACCTAGCAAGTCAATAAAACCGAGTTATTATCATTCTGTGTTTTTTTATCCAACTAATTGCAGCAACAATAAGCTATTCGCTGTCGCGGGCCGTAGTTTGGAGACCCTTGAGCTAGATCCCTCAGCCATTCAGAACGTGTGGTATTATCAAAAATTGGATACACTTGAAATATTTAGACATTTCTTTTCCCCCAGTTTATCCATTTTTACCCTAAAAGCTTTTTATCTCGACAAAAGTCCCGATGGGCTTTGGTATCCCAGGCTTCAGGTTCTAATCCTGGCGGTAGCATGGATGTTTGTGAGTGGTTCGGAATCCACGTTAAACTGTAGGTCCCGGTCTGTTTAGCCCAAAGTGTGCACAAGATGACCGTAGAGCGACAAACCAAACCCCGATGAGCAGTGATCCCGTTCTGGAGTGTGCTTCAAAAGAAACTCGAGAACGACTCTTCGTTCCAGCTGCACTGTCTCCGACCACGTGACCAATTGAATTGAATTAAATGATTCCCTTAAACGTCTTCCATTCGGAACTCCTTTTATTCGATTCGCCCGCGAGTGCAGAGGCGAGGGTGGACAATGGGTCGCTCTTTCTTTTGTCCGTGCCTGCACGAGGAAGCACGTGTTGAAGTGAGAACGTGACCGTGAACGGGTAACCGTGAGATGGGGTTGAGAAATTTCCTAGTTGTGGTAATCGGCCGCGTCGTCGGATAGATCGTCTGCAAAACCAATGGCAATAACTATCTGGGATTCGCATCTAAGGTTCAGAGCCAACAATTTAAAATAGCGTATAATGGAAGCATTTCTGAAGCTACTGCTCAATTCGATTATAAAAAAATTCACAAACTTAAATATAAACATTAAAGTTAATAAAGGAATATTGTTTGTTAGAATAGGTTCAAATTTTTCAGTTTGTTATTTGTTATTTTTTTTATTATTTACTTTGAGCAAACACTCTTCACTAAAAAAATACATTAAATATAAAAAAAATATTACATATTACATTAAATGTCTGCATGTATTTAACTCAAATAATGCTAATGTTCTAAATAACAGCTGAGGTGCAGCTCATAGAGTCAGCAATACAAGAAAAAATAATGTTTTTAACCACAATGCCGATAGCCCATCTCTCAGTTACTAATACTTAAAACTTTTTCGTTCAGTGAACACATAGCACCATTCAAAACGCAGAGTTAAAATCTCAATCGTTTCTGAAAGTGATTTCAACAATTACTTCGGTTATTTCAATTACTTACGGTTTCAACTTTAATTTTATTTCTGCAAAATATAGGAAATGTCCTTTAGAAGATTGGCAACAAGATTGAAACCACAGCGAGACAGGTCGAAAAAACTTATAAATTAGGCCTGAAGCCTAAAAAAATGTACCGATTTCTTCTTGGAGAAGGAATTATGTTTATGAGTAGTAGGGTCTACTACTGGCACACCTCCGAAGATTTAATCTTTAAGAAGAAGGGAATTTTTGCTCCTGGTTCATTCCATTACATGTCCTCTAACAGGACAACTTAAAATAATCTCGAGAAAATTCTACATGCAAGAGGTTCAGTGATATGCTTTACTATTTTTTTTTGTTCCTATGCAGCTGGCAAACACTTAGACACTTGTCTAGGATGCCTTAAGGCAAGCGCTGCACAGACGTTACTCACTTTGCATTACACTTGAAAATAAGCCACGGACTCGAAGTAACAATGCGCCCGCAACGCTCTATGATCATGTTCTCTGGTCTTTGGTATCCCAGGTTCAGGTTCGAATCCTGGCGGTGGCATGGCTGTTTGTGAGCAGTTCGGAATCCACGTTAAACTGTAGGTCCCGGTCTGTTAAGCCCTCGTGCGCACAAGATGACCGTAGAGCGACAAACCAAACCAAAACTACGATCATGTTAGTCCGAAACCTACGGTTTAAAGTGGATTCCGAACCACTACAACATCAATGGCACCGCCGGGACTTGAACCCGATACATGCGCGCCAGAGCGCTAGCCACTCGGCCATTCAGGGCCCATATACTTTACTATTCATGATGGAAAAAATCATCCATTTTGTATAAAAGGAACTGTTTTTTTGTTATTTTATGATTCGTAGCTCGTCTAACTATTTGTATATCCTGATATATTAAGTGTAACTTTATACCATGCTACACTCTTTTTTTTTTTTTTTTTTTTTTTTAATCTTCACGACCATTCCTTATTGTGTACATTTCTTTATTTCTTTTCATTTGAGTGTATGTTTGTATCTTACCATAGTTTTTCAATTCCTTCTATTAGCTCACACTCTCCTTATATATATCTGGTTCAAATTTTCAATCGTTCATAAAATACTTTTTATTCATCCACTCAAGTTCAAATACATTTTTTTTTGAACTTGTAGTGGATGACACTGGATGTGAATGCAGTTTTTTCAAATATTAATTCAGTAATTAAATTTTATTAATTCATTTTAGGTTTTTTTTTAGATTTAAGTTGCATGTATCTACCAATAGATGGCGCCAGATAAACTTAAAAAATGAATGAAAATTATTTATAAAAGACTTTCTGCAATAGAGTGAAAAAAAAAGTAGGAATTGACTTAAAAAATTGACTTGTTTTAATTTATCGCACCATTCGAGTGAAGCCTGACATTCCATCAATAACGTCTTTCGTTTAAATGTTTCGTGATGTTTTTATTGTCCCTATTCAGAGTCTAACTTTTTAACTCTGAATGGGGGATGCGGAGTTCAAGTCATGTAAAGATAATGATTTTACTTCAGTAGGCAAGGTTGAAATCTCAATTGGAACAGAAAAAAAAAAAAAACCCCGAAGTTATAAGGGGAAAAATTTGCGTTTCTGCTTTTGTTCTTAGCACTCATAGCAAAACAATACAGCTTGAACAAATTGAGTTTGAGCATTAATATTTACTTTAAAAGCCCATTAAAATGCACTTTGTCAAACGGCCCGTTTTTTTATACCTATATTAGGGTTGAAAGTGAAATCATTTAAAGGAATCCTTCGATCTCTGCTGTATTCGGGATGAAACTAGGATTGACACAGGATCTAGTGGTTGGGAGTTTTCAAATCACTTTCATTACGACAGATTGACAGTGGGAGTTTTCAATTCACTTTCATTACGACATTGCAGGAGAGATCATGTTCTGAATTTCACATTACGTTTCATTCTCAATTACGAAATGCACACAGATCCGAATGCCCGTCATGATAACTGATTTTCAGCTTTCTTTTGTTCAAACTGATGGATTAGTAATTAATTTAAGAAATTTTATTTTGGGAAGGGCTTTTTCTATTTATACTCATTCATTCATAAATTGGACTCATTTGTTCTTTTTGATAGCAGTTATTTTTTAAAAAAAAATTATAATAATTTGTTGAGATTAGCAGTTTCATTAAATGATAAAAGAGGGTGTATGCTGGAGATGAGTACGATACTAATGTGCCCCAAAAGTAAGACACATAAAATAATAGAGAAAGACAAATAAAGAGTTTCTTTCAAAAACTTTCTCAGCTCTTTTTCAAAAGTTCTTTTCAAAAACACTTTATTCATTCTTCCAAATTTATTTCATCGCCTTCAAAGTAATCCCCTCCATCCATAAGTCCCGGGAGTTTTAAATTGAAAATTGGTTTTACTATTCGGGCACAGTAGTACATCCATAGGTCGGAATGTCCTCCATTGCATTCGAGGAGGTTTGGTTTGGATTGTCGCTCTACGGTCATCTTATGCACACTTTGGGCTAAACAGACCAGGACCTACAGTTTAAAGTGAATTCTGAACCACTGACAAACATCCATGCCACCGCCAGGATTCGAACCTGAAGCCTGGGATACCAAAGGCCAGAGCGCTAGCCACTTGGCCACCAGGCCGCCATTCGAGGAGGAAATTGGATGTTTGTTCCGAAGTTCATCGTGAGACCGCGTGTCTCGCGATGCACCTTGTGCAACGCTGAATCCGCTGCCTAGTAACCGTTCTGGTTGCGAAAGGCCTCGAGGCCAGCTGGCCTGCTCTCGAAAGCAACGCTTTATTGTCCAGATAGTTTGGCATCCGTGTTGGAATTGATGATTTGTTTGACCTTTTCTTCCCCCATCTCAGCCCCCTCCCCCCCCACCTGGTACTGCGTAGATACCTACCGGCTAGTGAATGGAAGATATGTGGACCTCATGTGTATCCCGAACAGCCCACTCATGAGAGGACAGTGCCTTCTGGTGGGAATTTTTAGGGGTTAAGTTGCCCGAATGGTCGTGATGTATTTGAGAACAAGCCAGAAAATTCCCACCCGGCAGCCTGACTCTCGATGCAAGATGCTTCACATACACTGTTCACAATCGCCTTCGAATCTCCTCCTTTCGCGAAAGCAGTGACTGCAACAGCGGATACGAACCTCAGCCGTCGTGCACTCGGGTTGCCACTGGACCGTGAGTGGATCGTTTTGTTTATGTAACTCTCGTAATTTAGCGTTCTAATGTTCCGAACTGTTCTAGTGAGAGCGGCGTCGATCCGTGGAAGGGTGCGGCTCCACTGACAGAGAGACAACGGATGCATTCGTTGTGTCATTGCACGTGACCGCACCGTTCCTTCGGCGCACAAAAGGGGAACGCAGTTCGGTTCGTGTGCTTTGTGAATGCAGAACAAAGACGACGCGGGTGCACGATGCGCAACTTCAGACGACGCGAGCCTCCGCTACCGACAGCGCGGGGAAAAAAAAGAGTTCAGAAATTTATTTTATATTGTTCCCACTCCGTGTTCGGAGCAGCGCCCGCTCCAGCAGAGATGGGGGAACACGAAAGAGTAGCGTGAGTATTGCAATTCATGCAGGCTTATTGAGATCTTTTATCGTTAAGTGGCCGTTTGGAAGTAAACAAGTTATTTGCTTTTAAAAAAAAATATTTTTAGTATTTTTTTTCCCAATGCAGCTGGCAAACACTTAAACATGGACGTCTTGGATGCATGCCTTAAGGCAAGCGCTACACAGACGTTACTCACTTTGCATTACCCATGGGGCGCGTGTAACTTTGAAGATGAGCCACGGACGCGGAGTAACAATGCCCCCGCAACGCTCTACGATCCTGTTAGGACCGGGACCTACGGTTTAAAGTGGATTCCGAACCACTACAAACACCCATGGCACCGCCATGACTGGAACCCAAAATCTGTGGTACCGAACGCCACAGCTCTAGCCATTCGGCCATTCTGACCCGATATTGTTATTATGAAAATTATAAAAATAAAAAATAAAATCGAAATACAATGCCTTAAAAAAGGCATCCTTTTGCGGTTTTAAGAGAAAATCGTGCTGTGAAGTCGTCGAAGTAGAAAGACCTGGCAGGGAATGATGCTGATTTTGATATAGTTTTAAATTCGTAAAAGATTTTCAGAGTTGTTATGGATGGAAATTTAGAATGCACTTTATAGACGTCTTGAACGATAAAAATGGATTTGTAGTCAACTCTTAGGTTTTGAAATGTACTCGAACTGCGTTCATTTCGAAATGGACAGATTTCTAAGGGTGCGGAAATGGGGAAAGCGGTTCGACAGTCCTCAAATTACGAAAAAAGAAAATCATATGAAATCATCTTAATAGAACGCTTTTCATTCAATTTTTTTTTTTTTTTTGAAGAAGAAGATTTATTTATAAATATTTCATTTCAGTGTACAGTATTTTTAAACGATTTTATTATCAGCCTGACTTCCGGGCACAACGAGCGCCGGAGATTCCGCTTTCGGAAGCGAGGAGACTGTATCCACAGCAACACTGACGGGTGGAAGTTTTCCGATTTAACCATTATGAAATAACCATTATCTTCCCCATTTTTTATTAAAAAATGGTGTATGGGTTACTACTACGATAACCATTATGAAATTCCGCAATAACCCATACCACATTTTAAATCAACTAATTCGCATGCCTTCAGAGACTTATGTAAGTTGGAAAAGGAAACACACATGAAATAACACACAGACGAAAATTTCATAATTTATAATATAAACAAAAATGTATTTATTGATATTTACAATAGTAAGCTTGAAATTAAAGTCATTTAATTAATGTTATCAATAAAAGTATAATTCAGACAATGCCTTAAATAAAATATAACTTATACAGTTGCTTGCAATTCTAAATTAAAGTTCAATAATATAATAACAAGGTGATTGACCTTACAGTTTCATAATTTGCCACTACAGCTGGGGAAGGAGGGCTCCTTTTTTTCTTTGTTAACTTTAATGTTTTTAGTGATAATAATGCTCTATACGCACCATAAATCAAAGTCTTGGCAGCAAGGGTGCTCCGTCCAACCGCTCATGGGGCTCTTGTGTCAGCAGGAGACCAAGGGAAACTTGACTATTTAATGTAGCTTGGATTGTATACTTTCTTCTTTCAAGTCACGCTGCTGCCAGGGGTTCACCAGTGAAATCATAGAAGTATGCCAGAGCAGCCAGTCATTCCGAATCGCCGTCAAACTCCCAGTTTATATCTCTATATTTTGCGCTGGTGGTGTACAACCTTCTCAGCCTCGCTCAGGCACCTTCCTTCAAGCTCCGGAGTCTCCGTTCCTCGTCTCTTTTCTTTCTCTCTGTCCCCCTGCGATGTCCATCACCTCCATTTTATAGTTCATTCTCGGTGGGGGGGCGATTGCCGACACCGTATTAGAGTCTATATCTGTTGGGCAGACACTCCCCCCGTACACAGCCCCATTCCAAGGGACACACATAGAATATAGTCTAACATATACAATAATAATATAGAATTTTACCATAAAAATATTTACTAAAAGACATTGCTCATATTGACACGACATTATTAAGAAAGCCCCCCCCGTGTCGTTCTACCTGGCAACTGGCATACCGATTACGGAGTACCAACAGGGGAAAATACCCTTTAAACCTCCTCATCTTAATTCATAAATATGATTATAATTATAGTTGGCTGTTTAATTAATGTTAGTAAAAATACCAGATAAAGTTTCAAAAATTCAGTTAAAGTGGTACTAAAAAAAAAAAAAAATATATATATATATATAAATAAAAAAAAACCATTTAAAAAATATATTAAAAATAAATAAAAGTAAAATGCAAAGTAATTCTGATTTCGACCTTTTTTTTTTTTTTGTGTGTGTGTGGATAATAATATTTGCATTTCAAATCATCATCATGGCTCCCACTGTTCAGCATAACCCTTTCAGTGTTGTTTACAATATTCTAAGTACTTTGTTTACATTTTTACAATAGTTTAGTGCAGGGATGGGCAAACTTTTTCGGTCGCGTGCCAAAAATCGAAGAAAAAAAGTTTGGCGGGCCAAGATAAATTTTTCTAAAATTTTAAAAATATTTATAATATTAATAACAAATTATTATTATTACCATAATATTTAAAATATTAATAACCATTTATTATTACCATAACATTTAAAATATTAATAGCCATTTATTATTACCATAATATTTATAATATTATTAACCAATAATATATATACTTAATTTTTGGAATATTTTAAAAATAACCCCAAAAGCACTAGCTTTTAATAATTTCACCACTATTCACAATGATGCAATATCTCCGCAATCTTTCCATACGCAATCAATAATATTAGAACTCACGCCAAAAGAAAAAGCCGCTGGCTGGAGCTTAAAATGCGCAGTCTGCCACATGTGAGCTCTAATTCACCTACATTGGATTCCCATATGTCTGCTCCCCGAGAAAGAGATAACGCTTGTTGGCGTTAACTAACAAAGAACTTCCGCTTTTAACACTTTACCGATTGAAAGCTGTCTGTGCTTGCTATTTCCGTCGATTTATGTTTTGTAGAACAAAAATACAGAAAGTAAAAAAATTTCTTCATTTATGCTTTTTTTCATCAGTCCTTTGAAAAAAAGTAAAAAAAAAATAATATTTAATCAAAGTAGAAAAGGAGATGGATATATAATATATATTTCTTTTAATTTGCCTTGGACCAGCAAATTAAAATTCTCTCCGCGGGCCGGATAGAACCTTCCGGCGGGCCGGAGTTTGCCCATCCCTGGTTTAGTGGCATCGTTCCACCGTTTCATGAGCACATCGCAGTTCACTGGCAACTGGCGTACCGATTACGGAGTACCAACAGGGGGAAATACCCCTTAAACCTCCTCATCTTAATTCATAAATATGCTTTAAATTTTAATTGGCTGCTTAATTAATGTTAGTGGAAATACAAGATAAAGATTCAAAAAATTCAAGTTAAATGGTACTAAAAAAAAAAAAAAGAGATTAAAAATACTAATAATAAAAAAGTAAAATGCAAAATAAAAGAAATTAAAATTAAACTTAGATTCAGTGCAATTAGGGACCAGTTGTCGATGCCAAACTATTGAAAAAAGTAAAACAGAGTATGAACTCATTTGAAATAAAACACATGTAAACAAGGGATTATGCTGAACGGTGAGAGCCATTGATGAGGTGAGCTGCAAATCGCAGTTCACTTTTCCCCACTGTTCGTATCGGGAAGCCGCATTCGTTCGTATTCCCAACGTTCGCATTTCCAACATTCGTATTCGAGAATGTTGGTTCGCGCGTCACGTGCGCTCCGCTCTCTAAACGTGTTTTATTCAAGGTGATTTTCCCTCCACCAGGAAATCCTTGCCTCGCGAATTCGGAGCTCTCCTTCTCCCTGATAAGCAGTGGCAGCCGAATCTGGTTGTGTGTGTTGAGTCATTTAAATATTAAAAACTGAAACTGTTGCAAACAGGGCACTTTTTCCAATAAGGAGTCAGAAAAAACATTTTTTTCTTAAAATGAGCTGTTCGCACGTTTCATGCACTAAGGATAACAAGTAATATATAAAAAAAAATTTTAAAGTCAATTCCTACTTTTTTTCACTCTATTGCAGAAAGTCCTTTATAAATAATTTCCATTTTTTTAAGTTTATCTGGCGCCATCTATTGGTAGATATATGCAACTTAAATCTAAAAAAAAACTAAAATTGATGAATTAAATTTAATTACTGAATTAATGTTTGAAAAAACTGTATTAACATCCAGTGTCATCCACTACAAGTTCAAAAAAAATGTATTTGAACTTGAGTGGATGAATAAAAAGTGTTTTATGAACGATTGAAAATTTGAACAAGATATATATAGAGAGAGTGTGAGCTAATAGAAGGAATTGAAAAAGAGACCACACAATTGACTTCGTTAGAAAGTTACAAAATGGATTTATTTCCATTAAAAAAAAAAAAAAATCAGCGTCAAATTGAATGACCTCTACCTATCTTTTTTTTCCGCACGGAGGGGAAGAATTGTTTGAAGAATTAAAAAAAATCATGCGTGGAAACACTCCTGTGCGAAATTCTGTAGACGTAGGGGTGGCTTCGTCCCGTGTTCCAGCTGCCCGTCTCACAGACTCCACACCCGAGGACTCCTTTACAAATACAGTTGAAATTTTCCTGTTACATCTAGCGCCATCTACTGGTAGATACATGCAACTTAAATCTAAAAAAAAAACTAGAATTAATTAATTAAATTTCATGAATGAATTAATCTTTGAAAAAACTGTATTAACATCCAGTGTCCTTTGAACTTGAGTGGATGAATAAAAAGTGTTTTATGAACGATTGAAAATTTGAACAAGATATATATAGAGAGAGTGTGAGCTAATGGAAGGAATTGAAAACACACCCGCCACTGTTACTTGCAAGAAAATGAGTTGGATAATTGACACTTTGAATCCGATGCACGCGCCTCCTTTGTGAACCATTATGTGCAAATGCAGCCCTGCCATTAACTGCTCGTGACAGTCAAAACGAAATGCTTGTTGAGAGGATACAATAAAGTGTTCAGTTCGATTATGAATGCATTTTTTAGAATTTGAAAGTGTGACGCTATAGAAAGGGCTATTCTGTGAAGATATAAAGTTTTTATTATTATTATTCGCGAATGAACCGTAGAGATGTGCAAGAATGAGCCTGAGTAGTTTCTCTCCATTACGGACGGCTATCTATTCCTCAAACATTCAGTCACTTCGAATGACGCGATCTGTTTACATAATCCATTAGAAATCAACGTTTCTTCCAACATTTGCTGATGGACGTCATTTTGTAAGTTTTTTGTTTTTGTTCTAATGAAGCTGGCAAACACTAAGACAGCTTGGTCTTGGATGCCTTTAAGGCAAGCGCTGCACAGATGTTACTCACTTTGCATTACCCGGGGGGCGCGTGAAACTTGAAGATAAGCCACGGACGCGGAGTAACAATGCCCCCGCAACTCTCTACGATCCTATTAGGACCGGGACCTACGGTTTAAAGTGAATTCCGAACCACTAAAACATCCATGGCACCGCCGGTACTCGAACCCGAAACCTGTGGTACCGAGCTCCAGAGCGCTAGCCATTCGGACATTCAGGCATTCAGTTTGGTATTGAATACTATTTATTGCGCACTTAAAATAACTGAATTATAACACGCAGCTGTCGTTTTCAAATGGGATTCTCCATTGGAGCTGCCGATACAGCGTTTTCGGGGGTGCCTACTCACTGGATCTTCGAACTCAGGGAATCGACTTCAAAGGAAGCCAAGTCGAAAACTTCCTTGTTTTTCATGAAGATGGATGTTATAAATTCATAGCTTGAAAAGTCTTTTCACGGGACTGGCGAGAGAAAATGGAGAGGCACCGGACTCTGAAAATATCCGTTCGAACCGGTGATGGCGCGGTGAGAATTCAATAGCTTTCCTCACCTTCTTCCCATCTCGTCCAATGGACGAATGTATCGAGATGCTTCCGATTTTGCTTCTCGCGTAGTTCTACACATTTTTTCTGTATAATCAATTTTTAAGAAGAGACGTGATGGTCTTGCACTCTGGTGCTCGGTACCACAGGTTTCGGGTTCGAGTCCCGGCGGCGCCATGGATGTTTTTAGGGGTTCGGAATCCACTTTAAGCCGTAGGATCCGATCCCATAGGATCCCAAATCTAGCCTGTCTAGAAATCTGCCAGCAGGCAGACGGCCTTGGATCATCATGGGGCTGTTGCGCCACTGCTGCTGATGAAATTTTCAATAAAATGGTTCGTTCTATAGTACGATTTTAAAATGACAAAAGAAATAGGTGACTTTATTTTTTAAAAAAAGAATTGTTTTACAACGCAGTCCTGGGTCCAGCCATCTGTCGGTCTTGCTAAAATCTCATTGAAATATTAGTTGTTGCATCGCTCTTTCATAGATGGCGCGAATCCATCCATCTGAAACGCCACGAAGATGACACTCAGTTTCATGGCACCTACAGTAAGAGAAAGTTAGTCAGCAGAACGATGCGCTGCCGGCACAGAGCAGAGGAGAGGTTGCTTGCTCTTCGATCTGGAAGCGAGGGATTGGACGTCTGTGTGCTACATTAAAATGAGGATTCGAATCGTTTTTTGAATGAAGGGTTTCATGTGCTGCCAGTGTTGCAGTCTCTGTGAACCCTGGGTATGCTGTTCCACCCAATTTGAATGACACTGAATTAAGAGACACGAGAAGGTAGGGAGAATTAAGTACTACTTATAAATTTTTAAGAAGACAATGGAATGGCATCCTGCTTTTTTTCAATTCCTTCTATTAGCTCACACTCTCCCTATATATATCTTGTTCAAATTTTCAATCGTTAATAAATACTTTTTACTCATCCACTCAAGTTCAAATACATTTTTTTTTGAACTTGTAGTGGATGACACTGTACAGTTTTCTCAAATATTAATTCTTTCATTAAATTTAATTTATTAATTTTAGTTTTCTTTAGATTTAAGTTGCATACGCGCCATCTACCTATAGAGGGCGTCAGATAAACTTAAAAAAATGAATGAAAATTATTTATAAAAGACTTTCTGCAATAGAGTGAAAAAAAAAATTGGAATTGACTTAAAAATTTTTTTTATATATTATTATTCTGTGTACTTTAAATCCCTGAGCTGAGTGACTTGTTTTTCATTTGTAATATTTGAAGTTGAAATATGAAGTTCTTCAAATTCAGTTCAATTTCACTCATTTCATTTTTTATTTTGAGTTCTCGCCAAAAAAAAAAAAAAAAAAAAAAACCCATTAAAATAATTTTATTTCAAAAGAGAAAGTTCTTAAAACGGAATATTAGGTACAATTTTTAACCACTGAACTTTGCATCCTCAGCACAATTATTCTGCTGACTCATTCCAGTTTGGCTCAATTTTTTTTTCATTCTAATAAGTATTGCGATTTATTTAAATAAAAAATAATAGGGTTTTTTTTTTTTTTTTTTTTTTTTTTTTTTTGTAACATAAGAAAATACGAAAAATTGTATTTTGAGCTAAAGAGTATTTTTTTTTTTTTTGAATAAAAATATGCATGTTTACAAACGTTTATGTTGTTTAGTCTTGCTTTCTTGTCTAGAAAAATTTATCTATTTTTCATACGACTTTTACATGTTTTTTTTTGGAAACCTTCTACACCTTCAATGAAGATACATCGAAAAAAATATCGCTATGATTTTATTGTGAAAGAAATTGAATTTGTAATTAAATTAATAAGTTATTTTAAACATCCGATTAATATACAAAGTGTGAAAAAATAAAAGGTTTACAATAAATGGTATTAAAACTCGCTTAATCAAACTCATGGATTTATAACTGTTACCAAATGCATGCTTTTTTTCCCGATATTCTGCATTCATTTATTTTCTCCACTCGTCACCGAAGGCCCCTGCAAATAATCGGTGGACCTCGTGCATTTCACAAACAGCCCACCGACCAGTGAGGACAGTGCCTTCCGAGAGAATTTTTTAGGGAAAATGTGCCATATCTGTGGGGGGGAGAATTTCCGGAAAACTCTCCCCAGGTAGCCTGACCAATGCGAAACTGTTTTACACCCATTGTCAAAATCTTCAAGAGTATTTAACGAGCTTAAGAGTATTTAGTAAGCGAGTCTCCTCGCTTCTGAAAGCAGTGACGACGCTAGCGAATTCGAACCACAACCCTCCTGTCCTTTGACCTGGACAACGAATTGAGCTACGCTCACCTCTATGAACCAAATGATTGGAACGTGGCCATATGCCGTGTGTAGGTAAATCAACTGTCGCTTTCGAATGTAGGTCCCTTCGTGCAAGGGCCCTACACTTTCAAAGTGAATCCAGCGCCGAGGTTTGTAGGTGGAGATAATCTATTTTTCAGAGTTTAAATTTCTTTTGAAATAATTTGGGTTTGGTTTGGCGCTCTACGGTCATCTTGTGCACACTTTAGGCTAAACAGTCCGGAACCTATAGCTTAAAGTGGATCCCGAACCACTACAAACCTCCATTTCACCACCGGGACTCGAATCCGAAACCTGTGGTACCGAGCGCCAGAGCGCTAGCCATTCGGCCATTGAGGCCCCTTCTTTTGAAAGAATCCAATTGAACCGTATTCGTATGAATCTTTGTCACAGTTGTGATATATTTCTTGCCACTGTGACAAAAAGGCATATTCATCGAATTAATACACTGTCGTGATGATTTAGCTGCATTAATTTTTTTTTTCTGATTTATAGGATGGGTTTTTCTTCCCTTGTGCGTGTTTGTGGTTTTCAAGGAGGCCTTTTTTCTTCTTTCTGGAGGCGCAGGTGAATCGCTCTGTTTTTGTGCATCGTTTGCTCAGCTTTCGCCGGCGAAGGCCCTCTCCTTCTCTGTTGACTCAGAGATCGTCGTGTCGCAATCGCGCGCTGGCATTCGCCTGTAGGTCGCGAATGTGTACAGCAATTCATGACCGACTCTCGCACAGTGAGGTCCACGCTTTTTGAAAAGATCCACTGATTAAGATTGTTCTGTTATCGATCTCGATTGGACGAGGAATTTTATTCGTTTTGGAGGTATAGTATGCTTTTTTTTCCCGCCCATTTTCTGAATCAGTGCAATTTTCATATAATTCATTCCCTCATAAAAAACGAGGTTAAATTTTTTTCGAAAACGTTTTTGGGAAAATTAGGATGGCATAAAATGCAATACTATTCGTTTTTTTCAAACGTCATGCAAACACTATTGGTATTTTTCTATTGTCACTTATTTTCATTCATTCATTTATTTTTTTTGACTCGAGTCATTTTGATTTTCTTGCTTTTTTCTCCTGGTGATGTAGATGCATTCTCGATAAAATCTTTTGTGTTGTACGTGATTTAATTATTTAAATCACATACTCTTATCAAATGATTTTTTTTTTATCCAGCACTATTTGGGTCATCCATATAATGCCCATTCTTAAGGGCATAACAGATTAAAAGGCCTCACGAAAACGTAAAAAGTATTCAAAAATATATTAACTTTAAACAACTGAACCAATTTCGTTAAAACATCCTCCCAGATGACACAAGGCCACATTTTTTTTATTACGATCTTGTAGGCTTCCACACTTGTTCTTTTCGGAAATGCATTTTAGTAAATGATATTCGAGACTCTATTTTATTTTGCCAACGTTGTTTCGTTTTAACGTTATAGTACTACACATAAATGTTAGCTGTGTTTATTTTTCAGTCGGCGAACTATTCTCTCTATAGCTAGTCAGCATCTTAAGTCTATCTTCGTAATGATCTGGCAAATTCCGCAGAGAAATTACGAAAAGAAAAGAGAAATAACCGAAAATAGGCCTATTAGAGTGTTTGAGTCAACAAAATTATTCACTGAAAGATTTTAAAGATTGCGCTCTTCAAAAAAAACTAGAAGCATGGAAAAAAGGAATGCTTAAAAAAAAGGTAACATAGGACAGGATAAGCTAGTTTATTAAGTGCTGTGAAGGGTTAAAAAAGTTCGGTGAATAATATCATTCGATGTTATCCTTCGGGATGGCACACGTCTTATTTGCCTGTACTTCAATGCAGATATTAATGATTTCAAAATAAAGATAAACCGATAAGGAAGGGGAAAGAATGTTTCTGTGTGAACACATCACCTGTTACGCAGTGTACCAGCCAGTGCACGGCAGAGGACGCTTCCAAATGAAACCTGTTCAAGATGTTCAACTTTGAACTCTTTTACAAAATGTGTGAATCTCAAGCATTTTTCCTTTATCATTGCAGTTCTCGTTCATGTTGATTATCTGCTAAACATTATATTTTTGAACCTAATAATTTTTTTGTTTTTAATCAGTGCTTCTTTTCTCACTTCTTCAGTGCGGAAGGTTTAAGAGGTCAAAGTTTTACCTGTTAAATGCGAAAGAGCCTGATTCGAAATTTCTGGAAGGAATACCGCACTGTTCAATTTAAAATAAAATCTGTTTTTTTTTTTTTTTTTTTTTCCAAATCTGTTTTAAAATCTGTATCTGTTTTTGTGAAAAAAAAGTGCGAAATGTTTCGTTTTATGGATGAATACAGGTCGTGAAGTTGTTGGGTCAAGTTATTATTATTTTGCCTAAATTTAGTGACACCTTTGCCTAGGCTTTTACGCAAATTAGGAGAACTTCGAAATGTTGATAATAGATTTGAATTTAATAATTTGAGCAAAGTTAAACTTTTCAACTTCTGATTGAGGCATTATAATTTAGTTTCGGGACTTGTTTAGAAGAAAAAAAAAATGAATTTGAAAGTTGACAAAAATTTAAGTTATTCAATATTCAATAAATTATAGACAAAAATACTTCATTCATTTTTAAAATTATTACGAATTAGGAAAAAAAAAGGATTAAGAAATCGTATCGTTTCTCTAAATGAAAAGTAACATTTCTGTGAGCTACTTACAGCAAAAACTGCAATTTGTCACAAAGAATGAGGACTGTCCGAATGAGAATTCTTCATGGACCCGAGAACGTCGGCTCCGAATACCGCCAGAGGCAGTGTCATAATAATTTTCATTCATTTTTTTAAGTTTATCTGGCACCATCTATTGGTAGATATATGCAACTCAAATCTAACAAAAAACTAACATTAATTAATTAAATTTAATTACTGAATGAATATTTGAAAAAACTGTATTAACATCCAGTGTCATCCACTACAAGTCCAAAAAAAAATGTATTTGAACTTGAGTGGATGAATAAAAAGTATTTTATGAACGATTGAAAATTTGAACAAGATATATATAGGGAGAGTGTGAGCTAATAGAAGGAATTGAATGAGATATGGGATGGAGAGTGGGGGTCATATTGAAAATGAAACTCCGCCCTTGAAGGACAGTGTCTTCAAACATCGATACCCAGAAAAAAGAATGCATTATTCATTCGGCTTCCTTCCTTTCGATCGTCGCTGTCCAAACACGTCTTCTCTTTCTCCAGAAGAGAGTTGCGTCGGATTTTTGTTACGCAGATAATCCAGATCGTCCGATTTTTTGTTTTGTTTTGTTTTTAGGATTCTTTTCCTTGAAGGGGGAAAAAAAACGCAGCCATCGAAAGCTGCCGGAAAGCTCTACCTGTACGCGGCGTCTTCATTATCTTCGCGTCGCAACACTTTATTCAGAATCATCAGACAGATTGAAACGCACACAAATAGAGCAGTATTCGTAATAATAATGATGATGAATGGAAGGCGCAGGAACAGTATTTCCATTTCATGTGAAAACTGGATAACCTTTCCTCAAATCAGGTGAATGTGGAGTAACAGATGAGAGTTGTTGCCGTCGGGAAAAAAATGATAATCATATTGATGCAGTAATTTCTGTTTCTTTAAAATGTTCTATTTCGAAATTATCCTGCCATTTATCTCTGTTAGGGTGGACTTGTTGCACACTCAGCGTTGTCCAATGCAATTTTTTACATTGCGAACTTAAAAGCGAAAGGCTTTCCTTAGAGGTCTTTCTATGGGTACTTGTTCTATTTGAAAGAAGCAAACCAACTGCAACGAAGTAGGTCACGAAAAAGTCTGTCCAACCAATCTTAAGTGGCCGTCATTATCAGCAGACGGAGATAGAATCTGTGAATTATCCTAATAAAGGAGTCGCTAATTGTGAGGAGACTTAGAACAGGATGGTGCAAGTGAAACTCAACTGGCAGACTGCGTCGCAGTCATTGTTTTCAGAAATGAGCAGATTTGATGAGTATTGCGCCAGCATTTCACATTGGCAAGGTGTCTGAAGAGAGCTTTTCCCCAAATGACACATGAATGCGAGCATGTTACGTGTAGAAGTTCTCTCAAAATTCACCAACTTTTATCTTTCAATGTTTTGTGTTAGTAACTTACATTCAAAAAACTCTTGTTTAAAAAAAAGTTGTTATCCTGTAACATTAATTGCATAATTACATCTTTCCATTCTTTAAATTCTATTCTTGACCAAAATGGGCTTAATATGACTGATATTTATTTTACGATTTCAAATTTGCATTGACAAAAATATTATTTTATATAATACATTTGAAAATGTTGTGTATTTTAAAATGCATACATATATTTTTAATAACATATTTTAAACATATATTAAGTAGCGTCAAGCAAAATGGCTTCCTCAAACGACGAGAGAGAATGGGATTTGGTGCAGTGGAAATTAATTTCTTCAAATTTGCGACGTTATAACACAGGCAATAAGATCATGCGGCCTGATGGCCAATTGTCTAACGCTATGGCTGTTGGTACCATAGGCTTCAGGTTCGAATCGTGGCTGTGGCATAGATGTTTGTGAGTGGTTCGGAATACACGATAAACTGTAGGTCCATGTCTAATTAGCCCAAAATGTGCACAAAATGACTGTAGAGCGACGATCTAAATCTCTAAAACCATGGCTGGTTCACATCGTTGCAAATCTAGAGATGGAAGGACGTTTTCTTGTAAACATCTCATAATTATTTAATTTTTACAAATTGGTTTTCTGCATAATTAATTTTTTTGTTAACGATGCATTTCTAACTTGATTTATTTTGAGAGGTGTTGATTTTTTTTTAAATATGCGAATTACATGCTATACCAATCAAAAGACAAAAATATCTCCTAACTTGGCGAAGAAATTGAAGGAATTCATCGTAATACGGTGCATCACTTTTTTATATAGAATTTCCAAGAAGTTGCATTTGTAAATACTGATTTTATTTCAGGAGAAACAGCCCTGTCAGCAGTTGTTTTTATCTATTTTCAGTATTTCCTTTTCTTTAAATTCGCCACCCCACTCTCCCCCGACCAAAATTGACTCTTCTCTCTTTTTTCCAGAGATCATCACCTGTTTGCCTCACATGTCTATGGAAGACAGAACCACACAATCCGATCACAATGACAAAGAAAATCCGGTCTCTTCCAGTCCGGACTCCGGCCTGTGCGACCTGGACACCCCTCCGGAAGATCCTCCCCCAGAATCCTCCAAGCCTCGCAATTCGTCAGAGGGCCGCTTCCGGTACGGCCAGACCTTCGACCCTTTCTTCTTCCGCTACGGACCCGACAACCGCAAGCTGACGCTGCTCAAGTCCCTGAGTCAGGACAGCGAGTACTCCCTGGACACCTCCCTGTTCGACGCCGAAGAATTCCTGCAGGACATGGGGTTCGCGGGCACCACGGACCCCACCATCCCCGAGAGGTTCCTGCCCTCCCTCATGCAGAGACTGTCCAGATTTCCGGAATCAGGTAAAAAAGTCTCGCTTTCCCGAAGATCCCGCGGAAGCAGCAACCTCTGTAGACAATGAATCGGATGTTCCTAGTCTAATGATGTTCTAGATCTAATAAACTTTTTTACAGTGATTTGTTGGTCTAATTTACTCCAATGAGAGACGCGACGGCATGGAGGTTCTCATGCCACGACTCAATTGCTTATCATAGCGTGACTCGAGTTAGTGCTTTTCTCAGCCCAAAATGTTGATTGGGAATGTTTTTGAAGGTACATTGCGTAAATTTTTCACCGAGTAGAGTTCCTTTCGATTGAAATTCTACTCAATGAGATTTACATTTGTCTACCAAAAGAATAAAAAAAAATTAAGTTGAGTGGACTGTTGTCTTAAGAGCTAATTGTCCAGGATTTACAAATAAGATCACCGTACGCAAATCTACTACAAAAATGTTAAGTTTTCTTACAAAAATATGCATAATCATGTTTAATTTTATTCCTTAATTGCACTCATCTGCTTTTTAGGCATCCATCCATAAATATAACCGAGTTAGTAGTATTAATGTTTTGAAATATCTGTGCTTCTGTTTGACTCGAAAAGCTCTGTTGAGAAAGAAAAAAAAACCTTTTCTGTGTCTCCGCAGGGAATGGGTACGATAAATCATTAGAACTGCAAGTCTTTTCGATTGGGCTCTAGAATAGGGAAAGAAAGTCAGAACTGATCAATTGCCAACACAGCGATTTCAGCTCTATGTTTCGGTATAGCAGGTGGGCGCAGTAAAGTATGAGTTACCCTTCCCATAGAAAATAAGACCGGAGGATCCATGCTTTAGTGCAGATTGAAGTTATTTATGGTGAAATAAAATTGAGATCGAGTTGACTCGAGGTCACTCGCCACTTAAAAAGCACACACGGGATGCAACAGCGCATTCAGAGAGAGAGAGAGATGCCTACCCAAGATCTTGAGAGCCTTCAAGGTATATGAGACCGTACCTTGTGGGACCAGCTATACACCATGTACCGCAATTTAGAACTAAAACCTGTCCTGACCTTCCTTCCATTGTCTGGAGCCCTGTCAAAAAGACTTGCGGATTTGATATTTTATCGTACCCATTCCCCACCCAACCAACCAACAGCAAACCGTCTTTCTCTCGCGCATCGCTTCTCCAGTTTCGAGGGTCAGCATTCGACGCTATTTTAACAAAAGGAACTCATTCTGTAATTTTTAGGTAAATAGTGATGAGCCCCTTTTCAATTGCAGTTACTGTGGCACATCGTGTGATTCACGGGCCACAACGTCTCTTTCTCTTTTTAACTTAAATTTTCCACGCTTTCAACTGTATGACGAATGCACATCAAGTGATCAGGTTGTTTAGTTGATTCAATAAATTGTAACAAAATACAATTAATCACAACAATTTTTTTAACCGAAAAATGAGCGTTTCATTTTTTTCCCCCGTATTTTCATACAGAATCGATTAATAATAGCATTATTCCAGTCACTTAACGAGTTCTTTCGTCACTGTCATGGCAGCAGCAGAATATTCAATTAGAGCGCTAATCGGATTCAACATTAGCCATGGTGCACCACGGACACACAATGTCGCTTCGTTACTTGAGGTTGAATCTCCCACTTTCTGGATGTCAACGAAGTCATCGTGCTAAATTATGAACTTTCGGTTTCACATTGGTTAGGAAAAGAACGAATCTATTCTACTGCATGTCAAATTTAAAAATGCGCATAATATGATCTTACAGTTAAATAAGTAAGCAGCGACAATGGTTTTGATAATAAATGCAAAAAAGTAGCTAATACATAGCAACTGTAACAAAAAAATATTCAATTTATAAAAATTTTGTAATTTAAAATTATAATGCCCTTTTTTAAAACAGGAAAAATTATGCAAATTTTTATCATTATATATTTTCGTTATACATGTTAAAATGAAATTCGCAGAATAAACGGATATTTCTGATAGTTATAAACAAGTAAATAAAGTGATAATGAAAAGGAAATTTCCACGTTGATTGTTTTACATTATTATTTACCACTGTTATGTCTTACTTGGATCATTTATATATAATTCATTTGTAACGATTCATGAAGTTCTGTTATTTTTTAAATGAGCAATCACTGTTAAAACAAGGATTTTAAGCTTAATTTCGATTATAAATAACGTCACATTTTTAAAAACATGCATTCCACGCATTCTTCCTTGAACTGCAGCATAATACGAAATCTACTTTATTTTTCTATCACGAAATTGTTACATTTTAATCTTAATTCTTTTCACCCTATTCTAATTCTTTACATTACTCATCATATACTTTACATCACATGCCTTCTTCAGCACATTTTACATAGCTAAATACGATTTTTTTTTTTAAATTTATAAATCAGTTTTGAAAGGATTAAAAAAAAATTGACGTTATTATTTATTTAACGACCCTGTACAGAATTATCGAATATATGAATCTACATTTATGCCTATTTGTGAATAAATGCCTCGATTTTTTTGCTGATAATTTTCGAGATATCTTAGGTCTCTTTTATGTGCATTAATACTTCCAGTAAAGGTTTAATGTGAAGGGTCATAAAGAACACGAAAATAATTTTAAAACATTTCAAATAGTTAAGAAATTTCGTCAGCTGGAGGAGACGTCTCGTAGTTTTGCAATCATTTTTTATACCGTTCGTCTCATTGAAGTGCTGCTTTCGAAGGTGAGAGTGACACTCTTTCTTCCTTGCAGAGATGGAGGGTCTGCACCACAGGATCATTCAGTCCATCGGATGCTTCAGGAGAAAAGAGGGAAAGCGACGACTCTTCAGAAACCTGAGCATGGGCAAGGACTCCAGGACGGACCCCAAACACCTGCTGTCCTGCCCTTCCGGCAACTACCCCCTTCTGCGATCCAACACAGGACCTGCGGAGTTTCCCTTCAACGAATCCACCGCCTCGGCCTACGAGACCGCCGGCGACTCCCTGAAGAGCGGCCGCCTCAGTTCGAGCGACAGCGGTCACCACTCGATGGACTCCCTGAAGAACGAGGACGAGTTTCCGGAAAGTCCTATCGCCATCCTCGTGTCCGCGGCCAGCGTCGAGCAGGACGAGAAGAGTCTCGAGGACGAAGACAGTGAGGGAGAGGACGACGCGTCCACACTGAAGCAGATATCGGACGGCGAGTTCGTGAGCACCGTCCAAGAGATACAAAAACTCACCGATGAAATCTCAGACTCGGACGATGCTGTCTCTCTGATGACCAAGGAAGGTTTCGAAGCGGCAGAATCGAGCGAGCTAGGTGTAGAGAAGAAGGACGGAGAGGACTCTAAGACTGCTGAAGATGAATTTTGTATTATAGAGAATTTGCCTGAAAGTGTGAAGGGCAGTTGTGATGACGATAAGGTTCAAACTGTTGAGTTAGGTTGTGAAGAAAGGTCTGTGTTGTCAGATAATAACGTCAAATCTCCCATGAAGCGTCCTCTGAGGAGGATTTCGAATGCTATAAACTACAATCCTCTGAGACATTCGAAAAGATTTGGTTCCATGGAACTCCAGAACAGTATAAATGAGAATGACGACAGAATGAATTGCGAAGCACAAGAGCCAAATCCAGTTTTCAGGGATCCTTTTTCTGAAAATAACACTAATCCCTTTAAGAATTCAGAATGCAACGCAATCTTGGATCGTGCAAGTGAAAATCGAAACACGTTGGAAAGTACTCCTAAATCGAACTCAGCTTTAAATCCCTTTTCTTCTGAAAGTGTAAATTCTAAGGTATCCATTTCCGACAGTGTTGATGTATTCACAAATGCTCCGACATTGAGCCATTCTTTTCAGTTTTCTTCCAATGCCACGTTGTCTTCCAGTCAAGCTGACTCTTCGCAGTTCTGTACTAGTGTGAACACCTCTGACATAGAGCCGCGTGGTCGAAACAGCAAACCAAAGTTTACAAGAGACGATTCTCTTACTAATTTTCTGTCCTCCATGTTGGACATGACAGAAAGTGATTCGATTTTGAAACCTCCTGCTACTCCTCCTCCCCCTCATTTAAAACATGAAAAGCAAAGCAAAAGTGACAGCGAAATACTACAAGATAATTTTTCTTCAGAAAAATTTTCTATGCAGTACAGCGTCCACAAAGCACGTTCTTCGGAATCCCTGAATAAGGTTAAAAGTTTTTCCTCCTATGTTCAGGATAAAAGTGCTGAGGTCAAAAGTATCGCCAAGTCGCCGACCAGAAAACGACGTGTCCTGCATCGGATGTCTTCATCGTTGCAGTGCTGCGACGACGAGAACTGTGAAGACGTCGACAGATTCAATGTACCTGAAGAATTTAAATTTCCTCCTACCAATCCGTTCGCTTCTGTGGAAATTCCACCAAAACCAGCGCTGAGAGCCACACAATCGAACCTCAGTCGCACCCCAGGCCATCGGCCGGTCCACCCCTGCAGCTCCCTTCCCGCCATAAAGTCTTGCAGTTCGTGCGAGACGCAAAATGAGTTGGGCTGCGCAGCGCGGTGGTGGAACGGGCAGTCGAGCAGCGATCCCGAAGAGAGCAGGCTCCACAATCGCAGGAGGGAGAGAAGGAACTGCAAAAAAAGGAGATACCTGTCGTGCCCCTCGCCCGAGGCTAAATTTAATTTCAATCCGTGGATGAATGTTAGACTATTTTCAGGCACTTGCGGTGCTGAAATGAATCGATGCCAATATCTATCGGAATCTGGTTTAGTTCCTGAAATAAGAGGATTTCCTAGCAGGCTTGTGGACCATTCTGAGATGCGTTTCAGTGAAAGGCACTCTGGATGGGATAATTGCGTGTGTTACAAAGACTGCACTTGTGTAAATTGTCACAATTTTCCAGATGCTCATTTCCAACGATCAAGAATTGCCGTGCTTCCTGCATTACCTTCGAGGAGAAATTCCAGGCGCTGCACGTGGAATTCCACGCCAGATGTAAGATGTGCGCACTGGAACTCATTTCCGAAGGAATACTTTGCAAAACCGCCAGTGAACAGCTTGAGTGATCCTTCAGTTATGCGCAGTGGAAATTTAGGTGCACCTTCGTCTTTTTACGAGGAGGCGCACTTCTCGCATGAGATCGAAAGGACGGACTGCTCTTGTTTCCTTGATCCTCCAGACAACGCTCAAACACAAAGAAATAAGAGACTGAGAGTTCGGACGCCTCAACGGCAAAACAGCATGTCGATTGATGACCCGGACGAAGAATCTTTGCCAAACTGGAACGTTGTCAGACACGACAACCCCTGTCAAGACTCCATTCCGAACAGAAATGGATATTTCTTAGACAGCCGTCATCCTGATGTGCCCCCACCGTTCAATGCTTCCAGAAAATCGGGCGCTGTTGCACCGACGCAGAACATCTCGGATCCAAATTCCAGACGGGAAAAGGTTTCGCTCAGAAGAGAAGTTGTCAGCGACAAAATTCATCGGCTGTCGTCTGCCACAAGCAACATAAAAAATGAAGCTATGATGGAGAGAAAGATTCGAATATTCTCCAAATTCTTCACGAATTTGGGTAATCTTTCCAAATCCATTCAGGATAAGAATTTCGATACCAAGAAACAAAAAGAAGGTGCCGTTTCTGGAAGTGACAAGCCATTACAGTGGGATACTCGGAGGCCATTCCTCCTGAGAATTCCTGTTTCACATCCCCACAGGAGATGGAACCTTTTTTCGAGACGGGATCTGGCAACGCCCCGTATTCCGAAACGTGCAACGATGTCACCAGATGTGGTTCGGAATTAAATTATCCAATTTATGAGAACAGAGTCTTGCTGCAGACGAATTCGAAACTGGAAGGACACCAGAAACGTTTCAAACCAGTGCAGTTCACTTCTTCTGTGTCGATGTACATCAATTCTGATGAAAACAACGTGGATTTCAGCTTCTGCAGGTAAAAATGCACCATCTAATTAATCTTCTATTGTGAATATTTTTCAAATGCTTTTTACTGAAATTTTACTTTTTTTTTCAAAACTAATCAGTTTTACATTTTATGAATATTTTTGATTATTCTTTCAGAATGTTCAAATTTTCTGATCACTTTGTTGAAATACTTTTCTTCAATCTCTAATTATAATTGATATATTATAATTACTAATTATAATTGTATGCCAATGCGTAACATTTATTGTGTTCTACAGAAAAACAAAGATAAAACCTTGAAAATATTTTTTGAGGAATGTTATTCAGAATAATAAACTAGCCAATATAATTTTATAGTATATAATACGGTTTTTATTACGCTTATTTTTCGTAAACAAGAAGAATTTCCCAATATTTCTTTACTAATTCCTTTTTTTTAATAAACGTTTCATTTAAATCTATATACAAGGGTCACTTTGAAATTTTTGAGATACGGCCAAATGGTACATGTTTAACTTACCAAATTTTAAGAGTGTTCAAAGTAGTCCCCTCCAACATCAATGCACTTTTGCAGACGATTTTTTTAAAGATTAAATGCTTCACGCCATCCATTTCTTGGAATTGATGAAAAATATGCTTTTATAGCCTCATCAATCTCATCTTCGGAATGAAAACGGCGACCACGTAAATTTTTCTTCAGAAAAGTCACACATAGCAAGATCAGGAGAATAGGGTGGATGTTCTATCACTTTGATGTGTTTTTGTTTAAGAAATTCGACTGTCGATCTTGCCGTATGAGAAGATGCATTATCATAGTGAAGCATGAGTCTCCTTACATTCACTTTTGGAAGAATTTATGGAAGACACTTAGTGGTGTACCAATTAGCTGTGACTGTCTTCTGTCCCTTCAGCTTGATGAATTTTACCAGTCCCGTACTTTTAAAGAAAAGAGCATACATTACTTTTTTCATTGCTCGCTGTCTTTTTACCATTGTTCGTTTGGGGTCATCTTCAAAGACCCATACTTTACTTTCTTGTCGTGTTGGAATTTTCAAAAAACGGTATGCAAGTTTCATCACCAGTTATGATTTTAGAAATAAGGCGGTGTCCACCATCGTCAAGTAATTTTATAGTTTCTTTGCACATTCTGACACGCTCCTTTTTTGGTGTTCTGTTAAATTATGGGGGACCCAATGACAAACTAATTGTTTCATATGCAGTTCTTCATGAATAATTCTATGTGTAGCTTCAGATCCAATGTTAAGTTTCTTCTGTATCATTTAGTAAGTGCAGCGATTATCATCGACTAACATTTTTGGTATGGCCGACACATTTTCTGGAGCTACAGCTGATGAAGGTCTTCCTGTATGTTCTTGATCCAGCAGAGAACTTTGACCTCTACGAAATTCTGTAAACCATATAAATACAGTAGCACGAGATGGAGTTTCGTCTCCATATGCTAATTGTAGACGTTGAAGGCATTCTTCTTGATTTAACCCCACTTTAAAATCATAGAAAATCATATTCATAAAGCGTCAATTCCATTTTCCTTTCTTCCAAAAACTATTCTACGACAGCTTGCTTGCAATTGTTGCCACAAATTATGGTCAGCGGCCATAAAAGAATTCAAATTTACAAATTTAAAGAATATTTTTTTTCCTGCGTTTGTCGTCTGCCGCTGTCAGATCCTCGTCGAGACCTTGTCAGTTGCCCTCGTATTTTGTTTTTGAATTTAAATAACACTTCTTAATTAATGGGCATAGAACTCATTTCATATTTTTCCCCCTTAACCTTATTTAAGAAAATTGCAAGAAGGAGGTTTCTACCTTTCGGGGGATAATGTGAAAAATAAGGAAACATTATTAAATCCGAGTTCATTTTCGTTCCATTTAAAATGTTTTGATTAACTGAATTTGCTTTAACAATATTATGGTTGTTTAAAAAATTTCATTAATAAAATATTCTGTATGTCCTATATGTATCCAGAAATTGTATGTGTCCTGTATGTATGTCCTATGGTGTATGTAATGTTTTTCTAAAATTAGTTCTGAGATTATTTTTTTATAGAAATATAAACATGGATCTTAGTATTTACTCATAGACCCTAAACATACTTCTAGTGAAAACGTAGAAATACCTAAATTATTGCACGCGATTCAGGGTTAAATTCTTGAAAGGGCTTTAAAAAGTCCAATTTTTATTTTGCGTTTTGACAGATGGGGCTGGGAAATAAAATAATCTATACTTTTTGGAAACAGCCTTCAATAGTTTTAATGGTTTCCCGTTGTAAATTTCGGTCCACTCTTCATAACTCGCGGCTTTTTTTACAATGAAGCGGTCCGCTGGATTTCACAGTTTTATTGAAAATATAAAAAAAATCTAAATCGTTTCTATAAATCTAAAATTGCAAAATAGGAAATATTTTGATGTTACGGTTAAAAAAGCATGGTTTTTTTTATTGCATCCTGTAGTGTTATTTCATCTTACAGATAAATCCTAAAATTATGTAATGCTTTTTTTTATTTTTATTAATTTTTTTTTCGGTTTTGTTATCGTCAAAAGAGTTGAAATTTTAAAAGTTATTTACAAGAATGATATGTACTTTAAAATGTCTTATATGTATAAACATACAGCCATTGAAATTATAAATGAAGTGTGAAAATCAATCAATAACGCCGTAAAAACTTATTGAAAAAAAATCTAAATTTTGGTTAAAACGCTAACAGCTACTACAGTAATTCCTCTTTACTTACAAAGAAAATGGCATGAACTCAAAACCTAAAGGAGAGCCGACGATGAGCGACTTTGTTATGCCGAGGTAATAACAATGCCAGTGAAACACTTCTGTTTCAAACCCATTGGATTTCAAAATATTTTAAACTGCCATCCACCTGAACTATTGGATATCGTCATTTCTGAATCGTGTTGGCTCCATTGTGACCTGTAAAGAGTTCATTTTAATTCAGCCAAAAGCACTTAATTGACGTCCACTGCATCATTCATTTCATTCTATTAGTTCACACTCTCCCTATATATATCTTGTTCACATTTTCAATCGTTCATAAAATACTTTTGTATTCATCCACTCAAGTTCAAATACATTTTTTTTGAACTTGTGGTGGAGGACACTGGATGTTAATACAGTTTTTCAAATATTAATTCAGTAATTAAATTAAATTAATTAATTTTAGGTTTTTGTTTAGATTTAAGTTTCATGTATCTACCAATAGAGGGTGTCAGATAAACTTTAAAAAAAATGAATGCAAATTATTTATAAAGGACTTTCTGCAATAAAGTGAAAACAAAGTAGGAATTGACTTTAAATTTTTTTTTTTATATTACTTGTTTTTCTGAAGCAGATAATGGGACCGAAATGTCACGAGGTGATTGAAAGGATGATTGTTTCCTCGAAAATGAAATAATAAACCCTGCGCACTTTTACACGAATGGTGACGCTTTGCTTTTCGATTGCTGTTTTGTGATTATATATATATATTTTCTTTTTTCCGCACGCAGCTGTTTTAAATTATTCCGATAATCATTAGGATCATTTACTTCACGCTGCATTCAGGAAATATTGAAATTAGCATTCAAAATATCATTCACGTAGGGTGTTAAGGGAGGGGGACGATCGACGTCACGTTGACGTGCGGATAGAAAGGGTTTGTCAGTATTCATAATTTTTGATATAAAATATCGCATTTTCGTGTGCAGGAAAAAGATTGTAATTATTGTTATTTTATCATCTAAATTAAACTTCGTATTTTATGTAGTATTTATCCCACCTGTTGAAGTAGGCCATGCCCAGAAAATTGGTTGAAACAAACATGTATCCCTTTCACTTCAAGCCTTTATAACATTACGTACATCCCATAATCCTTCGACACTCAAATAAACAATCAAAAAATTTATAAGCATTCCTTTTCTTTATCCTGTGTCTCAGAGAATTATGAAACCAACTCTAATAATCTGTCTCCATTTTCCGAAAAGACTTATTTTTTTTATATCTCATATAAATGAGCTTTCAAAGTTCATGTGATTTCTGTAGCAGTGAAACTGTTTAAAAACACATTTATGTTACATGCAATAAGACAGTTAGTGCGGCATAGGTTTCAGCGTGAATCGCTTACTAAATTTTCTGCGTACAGGCGTTGACTCCTCTTCTTTTCTCGCTGTGCCGCAAAAAATTGGCCCTGCACACCTTTTACTTTTCTCGCATCGAGTGTTGTGCGGTAGTTAGGAAACAGATGTGTGGAGTCCATTGAGGGTAGGGTCTTCCGGGTGAAGGGGTGACTCCCCCTCATCGTACGCGAGAAAACTTCCACCAAACCAGGGATGAGCAAACTTTTTTGGTCGCGGGCCAAAAATCAAAAAAAAAAAAAAAATAAAGTCTGGCGGGCCAAGATAAATTTTTCGAAAATTTTAAAAACAATATACAAGTATTATAATTTAAATATGTTAATGAGATGAATGAAATTGCGATTTCATTTTTAAAAGTTCCGTATATTGAGGTTCGAAGTGAGATGCACTGATTCTATGAAGGAACGAGGCTAAACGCTCATCTGTCGGTCTACTTCTGAAATAATTCTTTCTAAGGTTCATAGTTGAAAACACTTGCTCACATATATATAAGATAAAGCAAATATAGCACGGATATTCTGGGCGTGAGATATTAAATTTTGGAAACTTACTTTCGATAATGATTTGTAAAACTCTAACTTGTTGGCTCCAATCTACAGCTATAACCAACAAAGAACTTCCGCTTTTAATACTTTACCGATTGAAAGCTGTCTATTTCCATCGATTATGTTTTGTAGAACAAAAATAGAGAAAGTAAAAAGATCATCCGTCCTTTGAAAAAAGAAAAAAAAAAATAATGTTTAATCAAAGTAGAAATAGAGATGGATATATAATATATAAATATACATTTCTTTTAATTTGCCTCAAATAGTCAAATTAAAATTCTATCCACGGGCCGGATAGAATCTTCCGGCGGGCCGTAGTTTGCCCATCCCTGCTTTACACACATTGTCAGAATCGCATTCGAGGAGAATTTGAACCTCCTGCGCATTGGGACACGAGTCCTTCGTGACTTGTAGTTCAGAAAAGTTCAGGAGTGCATGCAATAGTTGCCACATTAGGTTTATTTAAGTAAAATGTCGGGGGGGAAAAAAAAGAAATTCAAACACGATCCCTGGTTTAAAAAAAAATTGTCACAAAATAACTTGCAATGTGTTTGGGTTTCCCAAAAAGGCTTTCACTTCCAAAATGTGCTTTTATAAAATAATTTTGCAAATTTAACTATATAATTCAAACTTTCAGCATATTATTGTTCGTTATAAAATATAAATTTGTCAATAAATAACATGAGATTCGTCCAGTTCATCGTACTAATTTTTTTTATAAGTAATCCATCGCCACTATCCTTCGGTGTCCAACACTTACACCCAACACACGCGATTTTAATAATAATAATAAAACAGTAGGAAATACTCCGAAGAAAAAAATGATTCCTCTAACAATTGTAAAGGAAAGTTTTTTGATAACGACACATTTCTGAATCTTTTCAATGGCTTTATCGGTTGCTTTTGCTGTTAGTGACGTTTCAAAGCTGCAAAACCGCCACAGTGAAAAATGACGTCACAACAGTGCAAACCGACGTCAGGATGGACTCATTTCATCAATTTATCAACTGGTTTTTTTTTTAATGTGAATTGAAAAACGTCAGAAACGAAAATGACAAATTATGAAAAAGTTAACATCAATTGAAATCATTTCTGTAATATACTCGTGCATGAATCATTATTATTAATATTAGCTTATATACTGTAAGAAATGCCAATGTAATCTTCCTTTTCTTGGTTAAAGTAAAAGTATTACTTTTTGAACCAAAAAGTATTTTTTTTCCCACTGATTCCATTTGCTAAAACTGTTATTTATTGCATCGTTGAGTTTAAATCACAGCTAAAATGAGTGGTTACGAATGAAAAGTTGTGTCTTTGAATTTTCATTCCTTCGAAGTCCTAGGCGCGCATGTCGTGTGGAAGTATCGCTATCAGAATGATAAACAGTTTACGGTGCCATGGTAGTATAGGAGGAAAAATTGAAGCAGCCACTCACTTGCAACTCATTTTTCACTGCACCAGTTGAATCATATCCGTATCATGGAGGCTTGCTAGTCTGCACCATTGCATGGCCAGGAATCGACAATCATAAGAGTCGAATATAAATTTGTCAGAGAATTTGTTTAATTTGTATAAGAAATTTATAAATTTGTTTAAGAAATTTATAAATTTGTTTAAGAATTCCATTCGTCTTCTTTTGGACTCGAAACTTCATTCGAGTTCACGATCATTTGAATACTCTTCATTTTTCTGATGCAGGCGGCGATGTCTCGAGGGTTGTGGGAATTTCTCGCAAGCATTTGAGTTCGTTGCTGGAATGATCCAAACGAACTTATTATTTTTTATCAGCTGTGACTGAATTTAACCCATGAGATTTTAGTCATATTTTATGTTCGAAGATATTTTTAAAACTAAATATTGAAAGAATGTTTCGAAAAACGATGGTTTTTAGAGGGTTTTTTTAAAAATAATTTCAACTTAGAATTTTTTTTTTCTAATTGGCTCCTTTATAATAGCTTCCTGTGTTGAGATTATGGGTAATAGGAGTCCGTTATTGAATGAGCACCTATTTAATGTTTACTTTCCCAATAGCCCAGTTGCATGCGAACTTTCTTGCCATTTTTCATTGATTGCAATTTTCATGATAAGTCACAGACTAACTTAATCTCATTTTTATCACGCCAAATTATTCCTGATAGCATTCCAAATGTGCTATGGAACAGTTTGAGGTTCTTTTCTACTTCAACGATTAAACGAAAATGGCCGAAAAGATAAAATGCAACCGACAGATGTCATTCCAGTACCATAAGCATTAAGAAACTAAAAGGAAAAAAAATAATAATAATAATAATAATTTGGACGCGCAGTGTTTTCCGAAAGGCACCTTTTTTCCCCGCAGGGATGGGGAGGAGGGGGGGACGGCTCAGAGAGAGCACGTGAGCTTTTTGTGTTGTCATCAAGAACAGCGGGTCAAGGAAGTTGCGTTTCGCTTTCACTGCGAAGAGATCGGTTTGAATGTGTGCAGGTAAATCACGCCTTTTTCAATTTCTTCTATTAGCTCACACTCTCCCTCTATATATCTTGTTCAAATTTTCAATCGTCAATGAAAAACTTTTTATTCCTCCACTCAAGTTCAAATACATTTTTTTTAACTTGTAGTGGATGACACTGGATATTAATACAGTTTTTTCAAATAATAATACCGTAGGACGTCCGTTTAGCGCGCATGCTCAGTTTCCTATGAGCATGCGCGCTAGGGAGAAAAAGTTAACGGACGTCCCACGGTAACTAATGTACGGTATGCAAAAACTCTCTAATTTATTCGTTAAATTTAATTAATTAATTTTAAGTTTTTTTAGAATTAAGTTGCATGTATCTACCAAAAGATGGCGCCAGATGTAAGAGGAAAATTTCAACTTTATTTGTAAAGGACTTTTCAGCAATATAATGAAAAAAAAAGTAGGAATTGACTTAAAAAAATTTTTTTTTATATTACTTGTTTGCCTGAAAGAGAGGATTGTTTTGTCTTAAACCAAAACAAACTTATAAAGAAAAATTTTTTAACTTCTTTTTGTTACGTAAAATTCTGCAGATGACGTTAATAATTCGTTGAGTGCAAAATTAATCTACCGTTTTTTTTCACAAACATTTTATAAATAGTATAATTCTTCGAAGAAATTGTTTTTTCACACGTTTTGTAACTTTTTCAATGACAGAGGGCCGTTTTCTTTTATGAAAATTGTTTTAAAGAAATTCTGTTGGAAAAACTATTGACTACGAATTTCCTCAACACTGAAGGCGAACAACTTCTCTCAAACAGCAGTGACGTAAATTTAAATAGTCTAACTGAGTGTTGAACAGCACGTGCCAATTTCTTAAAAAAAGAAAATAAAAATCCTTCAGTATAATTTTAAAATGTTCCATTCGAACTCTCAATATTTGTGAAAAATGTAAAGAACCAGTTTGTTCTGATGTATGAAATGTTTTCACAAGTAATTTATGATCACATATGCGGACGTTTTTTTCTATGTTTATTGTTTGCTTTTTTCTCTGGCACGCAGAATTTCTTATGTAATAAATAAAACTTAAATCAAAATTAAAATCACTTATTCTTCGTTTAAAAAAATTTGTCTCTGAAGATATTAATCACTGAGACTATTTAAACTTCGTTTTATTTTTCCTCATATACAGTTGTAAGGTCGAGTCTAAAAAAAAAATTATTAAATATTAATTGCTGCTATTAGTCTTTAGATCTCATGCAAACGCCCTTTTATGCTGGTTAAATGACAACCTTTTATTGCTATAAAAGATAGCAACTTAAC
The DNA here is from genome assembly GCA_021605075.1 of Caerostris darwini. NCBI lineage: Eukaryota > Metazoa > Arthropoda > Arachnida > Araneae > Araneidae > Caerostris > Caerostris darwini. The sequence goes on from BPLQ01012806.1 coordinate 230,659, forward strand.
GAAGGTTTTTTTTATATAACATCCAGTGGTTTCACACCTTTTTTAATTCTGTTAAAAACCAACGCTTTAAGCGTAGTCTCGTGTTACATCCTAGCTAATGATGCAATCGCTACATACCTACTGTAACGAATGATAACAGAAGTAGCTAACAAGGTTTAAGTGACATTTATTTGAAAACATGTATAGCAACGCTCCCTTTCTTGCTCCTGAGTATACGTTTTTATGTGATGAGCCAGCCCAATTAAATTGTGATAATTAAGATACTGCGTCACAGAGGATGAACTTGCATTTGATGTCAAGATCTTCCGTATTCAATGCAACGCTTGGAAGATACCCGTCAACTCCAACACTGTTGAGTTCCTATATCGCAGGCACTGCACTCTTCTCTGTCGACCCCCTATCTTCCATTTCAATAAAAAAAATGTCCACATGAACAGATCTGATAAGAACGGAGGGTGGTGGATGCACGCAATGCGTCTTTTTTGCCAAAATGGGATGCATGAGGATGGGTTCGTAAGACGGTGCAGTGTCGTGCCAGACGCCCCAATTTCCACTATCCAATGATTCGGCCCGCATGTGCCGCATGCATTTATGCAAAAATTCCATTCGAGACAGGTTTGCAGAATGGCCCAGTCACAGTGGAATCTTGATGACGAGATTCTCAATGAATGAGATGTCTCGAATAATATGTATTACTCGAGAAGGTGATCAGCATCGTTTCGGCGACCGACTTCTTTTCGGACTCGTCCACACTGTCTTCGGATCGCACGAGAGACACCCGATCTCATCTCCGATAGCAATGATTTGCAAAAAAAAAAAAAAAAAAAAAAAAAAGGTTGGATCGTGAACGGTCGCTGCAATCCATTCGAGGCGCTCTCGGATCTTCCAAGCGATACATTGAACAGGGAGGAGTTTAGCATCAAATGGGAAGTGCATTCTCTGTGTTATAAGATCTGTGTGTTCTCAGTGTGGAACTTTGTGTACACACTGTGCATTTTCCCCTCTCGTCTAATTTAAAGATAGATATTTTTTTCGTGAAACATTGCTGACTCTTGTCTTTGATAGCACAACCTTGCCAAATGTCGTGTCCTTTCGGTTGCCAGATTCACTACAGATGGCTTCGAGTAATTCTTATAGTGAGCTGGAACTTGTGACACGAGACCATTGGATCGGAGATCAATGTTTATTCCTAATAAGCAAGAATCACTGAGGGGACCTCCTCAAACATTAAGGTGTGACAGGTTCTGTTCAAACTCACAATTGGGCCATGTCACCCGCTGAACACTGCGGTTTTTCAAGTGTCGGGCAAGTGTGGCAATTTGAGATGGCATCTGCACCTCGAAATCGTGAAAAAGAACTTCCAGCTTGCTGCTGTTACAGCGCCCCCATTCAGGACCGGAAGTTTTCTGTTCGGCGCTGAACAGAGCTGCTTCCATTCCACGCAGTTCGTTCTCTTCTCTGAAGTGGCAAAATTTTTGCATTGCATTAACCCAGGCGTCTCCAAACTACGGCCCGCCAGTGTCATCAATCCGGCCCGCGATGAACGAGTATCAAAATTTGTCATCAAATTAATCTTCGCATACTCGGCGACTAGTCTAGAAATAATAGATAATGGCGGAAAAATTAAAACGGTTTTGGCCCTTGGTACTTACTGGAGTAAACAGTATGGCCCTAAAGCTGGAAAGTTTGGAGACCCCTGCATTAATCCAATACTTATTATTTAAAAATTTTAATTTTAGAACGGGTTTTTTTCACGGTTATATTCTTTTCATATTTATTGCTCTGTAACGATCCACACAATGAACCATAAACTTTTTTTGTTTAAAGAAGCCGTTTGCATTTTTTTCCCACCCAAGGTTATAAACAAACATTTAAATTCCTAAGCACCGCAGTTATTTATGTGATCTCAAAATTCTTTTCCTGTAGCAATTTTAAATGAATGTAACTGTTATCTGCTGCTCTTTTAAGTAAGACTGTGTTCTATTTATTTCGGTGAAACTATCGGTATTCCTTTTACGCACTCCTGAAATTGTCTTTCTATTGTATTGATATCGAGAGGGTGCATCTGTTGCATCAGAAGTGAAGTTGGGAAGTTTCAGCCGTGAGTCTGCATCATCGTGAGTCATCAGCGTGCGATCTGATTGTTGTTGTGTTTCTGTAGTCGTGACGATGCTCTTGCGTATCGGAGAATTTCATAAAAAAAGATGTGAAGGTCAGGGTTTCGTATTGAAAACTTCGGGACACTTTCTCAATATTAGGGATGGAGAACTACACTAGCTGTGGAGGATGCGTTTCAATAAGGAATTGTATACAATTGATTCTTATGAAACGTCCCAAAACAAATGCACGCTGATAAAAAGCAAGACGAAATTTCAACGTATCGTACATGCGATACATTTTATTTCAGCAGGAAGGGCGCTGTCACCGACTAATCAATAGGCGCATTTTTTTTATGCGACCCTGATTGATATATGTCGAGAGATGGAGTTTTAATATCTGTCTTTAAGATATAATTGTTTGTAATCAGTGATGCTTTCGAAACGGATTTTCAGTGAGAATTTCCTCTTATGAATGTGTATGTATATGTATATTCGAGATATCCAGGACAATTAAAACCAGGCAGTGGATACGAGAGTCTGTCGCCATCTCTGCGGAAGCTTCCATTTTCTAACAGCAGTGGCCCACAAGCGAATTCTGACCTGCGTTCGGCCTTTCTTCGCGGAATCGATTGGAGCAGGGGTCTCCAAACTTTCCAGCCTTAGGGCCATACTTCATTAAGTACCAAGGGCCAAAACCGTTTTAATTTTTCTGACATTATCTGTAATTTCTAGTCGCCGCGTACGCGCTCTGGGCGAGCATTCGCTTGCTAAATTCGCTGGTTCAATTACTACAATTACTATTGTGTGCATCGATACGACCATGACACTTGACGACATCTAGTGGTTAAAAGCGGAAATAGGTTAACTACCGAGGATAACCGCGAGATGTTCACTAGTTTGTAATGTTAGTGGGATTCATTTCAATTATTTGTTAGTTGTCATGCTTAAGTTAAATTTTCCGCGTATTATGCTTGTCATTAAGCTTTACCTAGCAAGTAAATAAAACCGAGTTATTGTCATTCTGTGTTTTTCTTTATCCACCTTATTACAGCCACAATAAGCTATTCGCTGTCGCTGGCCGGATTTGGCCCGCGGGCCGTAGTTTGGAAACCCCTGGATTGGAGGATCGATTCGTGTCAATAAAAGATTAGCGCTGAAAACAATAGCGTGGTTATAAAATATTCGGACGGCTTGAGTAGGAGTCCAAATGGAGAAGATAATTATAAATTCTTAAACATTTTAAATTGATTATCCATTTTTTTCCCTTTAGTGGCCGACACTCCACATCGATTGGATTGGAGGCTGCGTGGTAGCGGTGTATTTAGTTTAGCTGGATTTACAGTTCAGCAAACATTCCAGGTTCACGTCGCAGAAAGTTCAGTCGATACTAGTTATTTCCGATGCGCATTGATACATTCGATGGGCATGTGAACAAACAGAGGCGTATTTATGGCGTCCAGGCGCGTGTACAGGTAACGTTTGACGTCGGCATCCATGCACTTGGTGGGCGGATTGGGAAAAACAACAAGAGAACACGTTGATAATGAAGGCACGCTATTGGACGATGGCACGAAATCACATAAAAATCATGGTCGTGCGTGTTTTCGAAGCGTGAAAAGATTTGCCGTTCAAATATCACAAAAATGTATCTTGTCAGTGTCTCTGAAAGATCTGGTTTTTTTCCCCTTCTAGAATGTTATTCATTCCTGGTATTTCCTAATGAAGGCTTTCTTTAGTTGCTTGTTTTGAGTTCGTTGAAGAATGGGCGACGGGACGCCTTTCATTGAATGGTCGTAAGAAGGAAAATAACAAATACTCTGAATAGAAATTGAATAGTCATCTTGCACGCGTCCATAGAAATTCTGTAAAAAGAAAAACCGCTTTCATAATGTGACAGTGGTACCTCGATGTACGTCTTCTTTTGGAATAAGCCCGACTTGGTATACGTCCTGTTTGGATGCGAGCCATTTTATTTGGCATACGAACTTTGGGATACGGGCTCACGTGCAGCGAAATCTTTACCAAATGGATGAATAGCAAAACATTTTGCACAGAAGTGTACCCACCCGAAAAAACTCGCTATAGAAATGTTTGGAATGTCTCGACTCCATCCCATTCCGTTCTGAGGCAGAAGTCCTTTTGGGAGAGATTTTTAGTGAGCGTCGCATCCAGTGATCTTCAGCTGGGTCCAAGCAGGAAAAAGAAGGAGGAAATTACCTCTGGACACATAATCTGGTTTTCGGAATAAGTCACGACACGTTATACGTCCTGTTTGGACGCAGATCTCATTCCTTTTATGTGTGTATTTCATAAGAGTACTTTTGCGTATGAATAATGAGCAGTATTTGTGTTATTTTGTACGCCTCTGTCAATGCTCAGTAGGCCAATAACGGATGCATAGGAAGGACGAATGAATTCCCTTTATTTTTAATGGGGAAAATACACGTCTGGAACGGACTAACACAGAGGTACTACTCTATTAAGTACTGTATTAAGTCTGTTACTGCTATAACAGGACTCATCAAACTCTCTATTGATACTCTCTTCTAATGTATCCTTAGCAACAATTTAATTCGGAAAAGATTTAAAAACAGTGCTCATTTAGTATCCATTTTTGAATTGAATGAATGGAATGCTTTTGTTGAAAACGCACGACACCAAAATCTTGATCCACTAGAGTCCGAGAAGATATCGCCTGGAAAACTGGCAGGCAACGTAATAGGGGAGAGAAGCCGCTTCGAAGGGAATTTTAATTGCAATGAAAATAATTTTACTTTTTAACAATTAAAATTTTAAAACTACACAGTATCAAGGGGAAAAAATAGAAAAAAATCACACTTATCATTGCATTTTTTTTTTTTTTTTTACTTAAGAATTGCTTTGCGCTAGGTATGTCTGACTTGCATCCCTAAAACAATCATCGATTTGTCCTCTTCCGGCTTTTTAAACCTTTCCATCGAATAGCAGGCGTGCGGGAAGCCCATTGCAGCGATAGCGCGTGCATTAGCGTACAGACGAGCTTAGGTTCGAAACCAGTGGAGACGTCCATTGCAGTTCTCTGTTTTCAGAAAGTCAAGTGGGACACTATGTATTAGCGTTTCACATCGACAGCCAAATAGCGTGGTGGGAATCTTTCCGATTTTCTCCAAAATGTGAGGCAGCCACCCCCTCCCCCGCGCTCCTGTTATCGGGAGGCTTTTGGAATACAAAAGGTTCACCGATGTATAAAGAAACAAAACAATACAACACGGAGTCTGTTTGCACATCTGCCCTGTCGGAGGTGACCCATTCCAAGTTCCAAGAGCTCTCTGTTAAAAGAGATCCTCAAACGGGTTAAATAGAATCGATTTTTAATAATGCTAAATAGTGTTCATTCATGAGTTGATTTATTAAGTTTAGTATCTTTGCATTGTTCAAACGGGATTAAAATACTTAAGCGGTCCAATATAATCTAGTAATATAAAAAAAAAAAAAAAAAAAAAAATTTGAAGTCAATTCCTACTTTTTTTTACTCTATTGCAGAAAAGCCCTTTACAAATAATTTTCATTCATTTTTTTAAGTTTATCTGGCGCCCTCTATTTGTAGATATATGCATCTTAAATCTAAAAAAAAAAAAAAAAAAGACTAAAATTAATGAATTAAATGTAATTACTGAAGTAATATTTGAAAAAAATGTATTAGCATGCAGTGTCATCCACTATAAGTTCAAAAAAAAATGTATCTGTACTTGAGTGAATGAATTAAAAGTATTTTATTAACTATTGGAAATTTGAACAAGATATATATGGGGAGAGTGTGAGCTAACAGAAGGCATTGAAAAATCATTAGCAAAAGGCAATAGTAATGAAAACGGAGCAGCGTTCATTTTCGAGAATTCAACTTTCTCGAGTCTTCAAAAAGAGAGCCGTTTCGCTGGGAGCTGCTCGGGGCGACGAAGCTGTCATGGCATCTGGTGAATCACGCTAGCGGTTGGCATTGACTCGTTTTCGTAACAGAACGGGCGCTTCTTTTCGAGTGCGGTGCAGTCATGAACGGCCCTTCCACCCTATTTCCACATCACACACAGGAAAAGTGTGCACTTTTTTTTTGCATGCATTTTTTTCCCGAATTCGAACGAATTCTTTCCTACTTCAATGAAATTCGACCCCGGAATCCGACATTGTTGCAGTCACTGCTTTCAAAAGCGAAGAGACACTGTGAGGATTGGGTAAATGTGAGTAAAGCGCATGGATAGCCAGGCTGCCTGGTGGGAGTTTTTCGGATTGCTTCTCGTGCAATACGCAAATGCAGGGCAGTGACTCCTAAAAGTCCTCCTGGGAAGGGGGGCTGACTTGAAGACAAGAAGCTGATTATATTTTTATGCGTTGTTCTTTCAATCTTAAAAATATAGTGTATTCCTCTTCCAAAAAAAAAGTATTGTGTAGAACGTAAAGCACATTTAACGTTTCTAGGGTTGGAGATTGCATGACGGGGAAGTCCGCTACACTGCACTCAAAATTTCGAATAAGCATTCATAGCAAAGGCGTCTGAAGGGACATTCTCGTTCGCGTTCTCCCTCTTCAAAATCAGCTTTCCAACTTACAGATTTATCCTATTCATCGCGTGCGTAAGTATTGGGACTTTCGGTCCTGTTTGTTGAGTCGCATTTTGAACTTCTGCATTTCAGTATGAGACGCTTAACGTTCTTCCGAATGATCAATTGGGTCCCGAAAAACGCAAAATGAAACAGTCAAATCTTATAAAAATATTTTTTTTCTCTAATATATAACAAATGAGCGTTTGTGTCGAATGTTATAATTCGCATCAAAATTTCACTTTGATTTTTTTCTTGCTCGATGTTATACCGATTGAACGGGACGTTCGAATATCTGTCGAGAAACTGTCTCTCGAAAAGAAATAAGTTTGTGAGGACCCTAACTCCATTTTGGCGAGCCTTTTTTTTTTATAGAGGAAAATCATGTACTGTGCGGTACTTTTCTGCATCACTGGGTAAAATTTTTTTGTATCATAAGGTATGGGATTCTGGAGTTCTTCAATCACATTTATACTGTTTTTCTCGGGTAACTATTTCTTTCAACATTTTTCTGTAATATATCCCCCTCCCCCACACCTCCGTTTTTTCCCCCTCTCTCATAGGTCCGGTCTCTGCAATGGACAAATGATCTGTTCATCTAAGATTTTAAAATGAGCTCTTTAAAATTTCATAAAAAATGTTTAATGACTGGAACGAGTTGTTTAGCATTTCATAGGAAAACCGTTTCATTTTTTTTTTCTTCTTCTTTTTCCAGGAAGGAGTGTTCGGAATCTGTGGTTGAAGTCGGCAGGGACAGTGCGTCGACCAAAAGCGACGAGGGCTCCCGACCTTCTTCGCAGGTGAGACAAACGTTGCAGCGTTTACATAAACTTTTGCAAAACCACTCAATTGTAAAACTCTGTACTTGAAATTTAATGTTTTGAATTTCACGTATAGCGGTAACCGTACGGTTCCCACTTTCAGTGCAGGCACGGAAGAACGCTTTCAGTTCGACGCGTTTCGAACCAAGCACCCTTGATTTTGAAATTCGACACGGCTTCTGTTCACTATCCGCACACATGGGACGAGATTGAATAAGGGTAGTATTCTTGTGCTTATTAGAGCACATCTACACAGTTGCGAATAGTGAGTTAATGTATTCAATTAAGAGTTTTAGTAAATTTAGGGTGAGCCTATTACAATTATAAAATCAGAAGGACTGGAAACAAAAATTAAATTAAGAAAGTCAGTGGACGACAGCGAAACTATGGAAATTGCAAAGGAAAAAGTGAGGGAGGAGGGAACTGAATGCGGGAGTGTAGTCATAAAACGTTTAGTGTTGTAGACAGAAGGGGATCGATGCCAGTTTGACGTCCTCAGCTGGTTCACGAACAAAAAGAACAAACAAACATAGATAATGGAAGAGAGAGAGATAAAAATGTTATTTTATTTTATTTTCTAAATGTAAGAAAGAGGAATCCAGGAATTTTATGGAGGTCTGAGGTCAAAATGATAACATGGAAATATTGAACAACCCATGTGCATGTGGAGTGACGAACACGGTATTCGCGTCGCTGTTTCGTTTCTTTGCATGAAATCAGCCGTGAGTCGGGTGACGTGGCATGTAGAGTCCGACACGGGTGCGATTCCAGTTACGGATCTCTTTCTCAATTGGGGGAGAAACAAAAAAAAAGCAGCTTCCACTGTCTGAGAAGACGCAAAGAGCTAATTTACAGAATGTGCGAGCAAATGACTTCAAACTTATCTGCCCTTTCTTCGTCCTTCGAATATCCTCTTGAAGAAAACATTTTCATTTTCACTTTTCTTATCTTGCTGCTTCTGTCCAAGGGAGAGAGAGACTGCATGCGTTTTGCATCCACGCGTTATCTGACTGATAACATCCTCGAAAAAAGATGTTTACAACGAGAGATCTTTTTGTTTACAATGAAAAACGAATTAGAGATGTTTGATATCATCATTGTTTACAAGACACGGGACCTACCATTAAAGGAAATAATCATAAGGTCGTTGGCATGTCTGGAAAATAGACGCGTTTTCAATTCATCTTCTTCCGTAAGTCAATAGCTGAAAATGAATCTTTATTTCAATATCCATCCTAAATATTATTAATAATAACGACAATTGTTATTGTTGCAGTATGACACTATTTCTTGTAGTAATGTAGGAGTATTTCTTTTAACTACAGGACAGCATATCTTGCAGCAGCAAGGAAATATTTCTTGGAGCAATTATCGTAGTATTTTTTTAGCTATGTGTTAGCATGTCGTATAGCAATAAGGAAATATTTCTTGTAGTAATATGCGAGTATTTCTTTTAGCAATATGACAGTATTTCTTGTAGCAGTAGGGAAATATTTTCACAACTTTATGGCGATGTTTCTCACATGAGTAGGGCAATGGTACTTCCTCGGCCGTGGAGACTCTGCATCTTCTTGATGGGTGTCGGTCTCTCTTAAACGGAAAACGCTGATTTTTGAAATGTTAATATAACTTTTGAATGCCTCACTATTTCGTTTAGTAGTGCAGTAGAGCGCCATAGCTCAAAATGGGACCAGTTTTAATACTGAGCAATTTTTGTTTGGAAAGAATAGACCTGTTACTTTTCCTATTCTACTCTTAACATATTGAAGAGACATTCAAATTCTCTCCTTTTTTTTTAATTGGAAAAAAAAGAGCCAACGAATAACATGTTAGATTTCCAACGTCAGAAAGTCGTTTTAAAATGCGACAAGTAATGTCGGACCCAGTCTCTCAAATCGGAAAGCCCTTTCATTGAACTAGAAGAAAACGTGAGCTTCCAAACGCCACAGACCTGTATACAGGGCCGGATTTTCCTATAGGCTAACTAGGCTTCAGCCTAGGGCCTCAAGATCCAGAGGGGCCTACATTCAAATTGTTAGCAAAATTAACATTACACTATTCTAAAAACAGTAAACACTGAATCGAAAAAAAGGAGAAATTCTACACGCATGGCTAATAAACAAACATAAAATGTATTTGTTAAGATCAACGCGTTCGGCTCATTGGGTCTGTTCGTTTGTATATACTAGATTGCATCAAAGTATAATTCATATGTTCATTGATTGCTATGGAAAATTCTGACATTATTTTAAAATTTTTTAATTATTTTGATTAGTTATCGTTACTATATAGTGTGCTGAGAATAAATGTCCAAATAAGTGTTCTCGACTTTCTTTCTTTTTTTTTTATTTATTCTCCGTGCCACATTTTTTATAAAGATTACATTCAATTTTTTATAAAGATTACCCATCACAACATGTTTCATTTAACATATATATATCGCAGTAATGATGTATTTTATTATCTCTCATGTAATTTACAAACTTAAAAATGAGAGGTGAAAGGGCCTCATAAGTAGAATAGCCTAGGGCCTCTTTTCATCTAAATCCGGCCCTAGTCAGCATTGTTTTGTGTTGTAAATGTTTGGGGTTGTTAAATTTCTGATGGGCGTAAAATTGGAAAGTTTTAAAATTTTGAAAAAAAAAAAAAAAAAAAAATGAACCTGTCTTCAAAATAATTGGAAAATATTTTAGGAGGTGGACAGTTTTACGAAGGGAAAAATGATAAAAGTTGTATATTTTATATTATAAAAGTATATATATATTATAAAAGTATTGCATATTTTATTTTCATCGGCAGAGATTTTTATTATGGAATTTTGTTTCTTTGTAAACGTTGTGTGTTATGTTTGATGAGTTATTGTTACAAGTACTATATTTGGGGCTGAGAATAAATGTCCAAATAAGTGTGCTCGACTTTTTTTTTTTTTTTTTTTTTTTTTTTTTTTTGTATTTTGTATTTTTGTATTTCCACATTTTTATAAAGATTTGTACCCATCACAACATGCTTCATTTAACATATTGATATATATCACGGTAATGATGTATTTTATTATTATCTGTCATGAATTTTACAAACTTAAAAATGAGAGGTGAAAGGGCGTCATAAGTGGAATAGCCCATAACCTCTTTTTATCTAAATCCGACCTAGACTGCATTAATTCCAAATGGATGCGCAGCAGGTCCTTGCGATAAATCTTGATATCTGCCTTTCCAGTGGCGAATGACATGCGCCCGCCTTTGGACAAGTGTTGGAACACATTTTGTTAAATAAATGATGTAACCTTAACACTACGAAAATATTTAATACTACTTAAAAAAAATAAACTGAAATTTTGATGATTGTGTACATTTGTATAACGAAAATTGTTGAAGATATGTATAAAATTTAAAAGACGTACCTTATGTGTGTCCTTTAACTGGGTGAAAGCTGCTGTACTTTGTAAACTGTGCCACGTATATGTATTTTTTTTCCTATATTACTGAAAGGAAATAAACTAATAACAGTTAACTAGAAAACAGATAAATATATTATAACTAAATAATTTAACCCTTTGCACTCGAGGGCTCCGGAGCGGAGCCATTTAAAATTTGTCTTCAAGCTGTAGGGCTCCGCCACGGAGACAATGCAAATAACATTATAAATAATGCGTTTCTTTTAATGCGTATATTAAACTTACATGTGAATAGGATCTTTTTACTAAAATAGCTTCGAGTTGCTTGTAATAAGAATGAAAAAAAAATTCGAGTGCAAAGGGTTAATAATGATACTACATTAGAAATAGGAGATGAATACGTGTGTTATGTAACTAGGAATTAATCTATTGTTGCATGCTATCATTCTTTAAATGATTTTTAAACATGAAAAATAATGCATGGTAATCCAAATCTTATTAAAATCGTATTGTTCTAGTAATTTGACAAAATAATACGTCGTTTTCATTTATTTCAAAATGGAATGATTTTTATGTTCTTTTAATTCAATTTTTAAAAATATTTTTTGATCACATGAGGCACGATTATTTCGAACTTCAATTTTTCTTTCAATTAAAAAAAATGATAATTTGTATCAATAATTACGGATAAAAATGCAGGAATCGCTCTGTTGCATTTTGCAGATGTCTTTCAAAGTGGTGTCCAAAGAGCTGGAGGACCTCCAACAGTCTATACAGAAAGCCAAAGAAATGAGAATAGTAAGTTCAATTTGTGTCTTTTTCTTCAATTCCTTCTATTAGCTCACACTCTCCCTATATATATCTTGTTCAAATTTTCAGTCGTTCATAAAATACTTTTTATTCATCCACTCTAGTTCAAATACATTTTTTTTTTGAGCTTGTAGTGGAGGACACTTGATGTTAATACAGTTTTTTCAAATATTAATTAATTCATTAAATTTAATTAATTCATTTTAGTTTTTTTTAGATTTAGGTTGCATGTATCTACTAATAGATGGCGCCAGATAAACTTAAAAAAATGAATGAAAATTATTTATAAAGGACTTTATGCAATAGAGTGAAAAAAAAGTAGGAATTGACTTAAAAATTTTTTTTTATATATTATTTTTATTAATACTGATAAAAAAAAAACTGACACACCCTCGTTTCTTTTTCTTTAATAATCAGTTTTATCCCCGACCCCTGACCAAGGACAGCGCTGAACTGATAAAATATATGATCTTCTAATTTGTAGTGAATAAGGAAGCATACAATATTTTTTGCACATTTAGACGTTTTTAGTTAAATAAAAAAGTACACAATCATGTTCCTTGTTTTAATGTCGACATAATTGAAAAACGCTTTGAAAAAATTACAAATTAAATTTTTAAAAATAATAATGTGCATCTATACAGAGACTGAAGAGACTATTGATGTGCATCCCCCTGCACCGTCCTTTCTCCAACCTCTGATTAGGGGGCCTGTTGGCCGAGTGGCTACCGCTCTGGCGCTCGGTACCGCAGGTTTCGGGTTCAAGTCCCGGCGGTGCCATGGGTGTTTGTAGTGGTTCGGAATCCACTTTAAACTGTAGGTCCCGGTCTGTTTAGCCTAACGTGTGCACAAGATGACCGTAGAGCGACAAACCAAACCAAACCAACCTCTGATTTTCGACCCCTGAATAGGTTCTCAGTAACTTCATAATGTACTCATTTTTTTTTTAAAAACGTACATTTTTATGACTCGAAGATAAATAATAAATTATCACACGCACATTAATAAATATTAGCAAAAAAAAAAAAAAAAAAAGTAAAATGTGTCTGCACTTTCATACCCATCGTCTTTGTTATTTATTTCTGTTCCAATAGGAAGGGAGCAGATCTTAAACCCATTAAATGTGTTGAAAAAAAAATGAAAAAATTGACTCCAGTAATCCGGCTGTAGAATGTGACACATTTCTTTCACTATTGGTTCACTTTCACCTTGCTCGACAACAAAAGCACGCGCTAAACTACTACGAACTTCTCTGGCTATAACTCACTCTACTACGAACTCTCATCGGCTATAACTCAGTTCCTCAAAGTCTTCTCGCCTTCGCTGGATAGCGCTACACCAATCAGTATACTGAAAAGCGGTCCATAAGCAGGCGGACGTTTTGAAGCTAAAATGTATCCGTATTAAAAAAAAGCGTGATATTTATTTGTACATATGTAAATGTTTATTATCGTTTTTCATTAGTTAAAATGTATATATATGGTTTTTTTTTTAGTCAGCATCAAAAGAATTGCATCTTTTACAAGAAATATTGGCTGGCGACGATAGTTCTGATGGAAAGAGCGAAGAAATAAGGTAAGGAAGGCATGCTGTAATCACTAATATGTGTTTAACTTGTCCATGAAACCGTTTCATTTAATATAGAATTAATGAGAATTTGCAATTTGACACGCAATAAAACTGGTGATGTATAAGCTAACAAATGTTATGCTGCTTGTGCATGTAATAGCAACACATAAAATTTACTTAATACTCAAAAACTTTTTTTATAGCTATATTCGTAAGCTTTCATTCATAAATAAAGTCAGAAGCATACAGATAAAATGAAGTAATTTCCAGAACAATTTGTTTTCTTTTCCATTCGGTGATAAATTTTCATTTTTGACAAATTTATTTGCTGACAGCCCTATCATTATAGGTTTTATTTTATTATAATATGGGCATACGTATTTATTTGTGTTATTTTTTTCGCCTTTATCATACTTAGTGAAGATAGGTTAGACTAATAAGAAATATAAAAAATGGTTGGGATACAAACCATTGACAAGAACGCATTTATATGGTTATAGATAAAGACATGTGTATAATGTTTAGAAAATACAACATTTCTGGGAACATAATGTCTTTTGTGGCACGAAAAGTGCCTAGCCCATATTCGACTGATGACATAATCCGAGTGGACAATAACTCGGAACAACATTGTACTGGATGCTGGAAGATCCTATACCTTGGCATATCCAGATGAGAAGAAATCCAAGAGGATTCTGGTCTGGCTAATTTTTCCAAGATACCTGTTTTACTAAAAAAGGGTCGGTACTGTTTCATACTAAGCTTGGATTTCTGGAAGTGTCACTTTTATTTCTTCCAGGAGTTTTTCTATAGTTAAGTTCAGAAAAAATCCTGATCCGTTCTGCACAATGAACGTTAACTGAATTGCTAGAAAATGGCGTTGTTGCTTAAGTATCACACGACAAATAGTAGTTAGTGCGTTACAAATTGCAGTTAGTGTTGTGAACGCGCATCTTTGTAGGTGGGACTTTATTTCCCATCTTTGCTTGTCTTGCATACGCCACCAAAAAGTTCGACTTCTAATGGGGCAGCGACAACATGACATGTTTGATTACCCATTGACCCTATGACATGTTTGATTGTCAGTCAGAATAGAGAATTTAATACATTTTTAATGCAATTGATGGAAAGCGTATGTGTTTCGGACCCTACCGACAAGCTTAAAATACTTCGGAAAAAAATGTTGTCTCGAATGTTCTCTCTAAAAGTCTACTTTGCGTTGTCATTCGAGAGAAGGTCCTTTTGTGTTTATTGCCGCCGTCTATTAACAAAGCCCTCTGCTAAGTGATTCACCCTTTGAGAAAGTTAAATGGCAATTAGGCATCTGGTGCGCTACGAAGGCAGCCCAAGGTCTCCCTGCACACGGCCGACTGCGTGACTCGCACGGCGTCGCTCAATCAATACCTGATCTATTAAAAGATCGGGAATGAATTCCGAGGACAATTTGAATTTCACCGCATTGGCTCGAAGCCGGGGATAAAGAAAAACCTATGCATGCATGCACGTGGAGATTGAGAAATGAGGGACGCTTTTGATTCTTCTCTCCTGCGACTTGCTCGGGTCTTCTCTTCACAGTTCCCTCTAAAAGTCCTCCCGGAAAAGCAGTGCATCGCATCTCATCCCCCTCCCCTTCATCGATATTCCTTTTTTCAATTCCTTCTATTAGCTCACACTCTCCCTATATACATCTTGTTCAAATTTTCAATCGTTCATAAAATACTTTTTATTCATCCACTCGAGTTCAAATGCATTTTTTTTTTTTGAACTTGTAGTGGATGACACTGGATGTGAATACAGTTTTTTCAAATATTAATTCAGTAATTAAATTTAATTAATTAATTTTTATTTTTTTATTATTTTTTTTTTTTTTTTTTTTTTTTAGTTGCATCTATCTACCAATAGATGCCGCCAGATAAACTTAAAAAAGTGAATGAAAATTATTTATAAAGGACTTTCTGCAATAGAGTGGAAAAAAATAGGAATTGACTTAAAATTTTTTAATTTTTATATTACTTGTTTTTAAATAGAATACGATCTAACGCACACAAAAAAAAAAGTACGTTGAAACATGTTTTAGAAGTAATTTATTCCAAGTTTTAAAGTGTCTATTTCACAAAATTTTTGCAAAAATAATTTCAAGATAATGTCTATCTGAAAAAAATTTAAAAATTTCTGCTTCTCTTAAAAAATAAAGAATATATTGCAAACAATTATTAAACATTTTTATGCGTAGTAAAATTTGCGTTTAAAATTTTTCAATAGAATCGTAGCCACGGTCATAGTGAAATGGTTTTTAGGGGCATTTAACTGTGTCGTCAAACATATATTCTCTTGGAATCCTTTGATTTAAATTATATAAAGATATTTTGGGAGATAAATGTGCATAACACTATTTTGGGATTATAATTTTTCATCTAATTTACTTTTTCTGGTTTTTGACGCTTCTTTTTTTTTTTTTTGTTACATTCCTTCTTTGAAAATAGAACATGTTTTATGAATCGTCAATGATTTCTTTGAAAGTATTACAAGAAAAGCGGCATCCAGTTTGGCCATTTGAGCACTTTTCGTTCTATTCTAAATTACTGGGGTTTTTCTTAAATAATTGTCTTTCTCGAATCATGCTCATAATGGATTCAATTGTGTGGTTTGGATTTCCAGACTAAAGAAGCTCGGTTAAAAAAAACATCCCTGAACCGGGAGTTCTCGTTTACTATGCCAAATTTGTTCAAAATCGGTGAATTTTGTAAATCTGTTCGCCAGGAAGCCCCTTCGTTAGTGGCGAAAAGGGAGGAGGAATGAAAGCTATGCAGGTGTTCATTCCAAATTGCTGTCACCAAATTGTCCAACATGCATTGGGGCATTGACAATTATGCCTGACTGACTCGAGTACAGACAACATTATTGTCATCATTGATTCAATTTTTATTTAATGTTTACTCATAGGGCGTAATTTATGCGTGATGTATTTATTTTAGTAATGACGATAAAAGCAGATATGTTGGTATCGATTAAATGAAGGACACATGACTCGTAAATTGCTTTTACTTAAAAAAAATAATTTTTTCTAATGCAGCTGGCAAATAGACCGTGATATTTTTATGCCATAAGGGCTGCACAGACGTTATTCACTTTGCATTACCCAGAGGGCGCGTGTAACTTGAGGATAAGCCACGGACGCGGAGTCACAATGCCCCCTCAACGCTCTACGATCCTGTTAGGACCGGGACCTACGGTTTAAAGTGGATTCCGAACCACTACAAACACCCATGGCAACCCCGGGATTTGAACCCGATACCTGTGGTACCGAGACCCAAAGCGCTAGCCACTCGGCCACCAGGCCCTTTTTACTTAAAAACGCTGCCGTTAAATCTGTCTTTTATGCTTGTTTTGTTTTATGAATCAAGAACACAATTGCGAATTTTTTTAAGAATCAGATCCAAATCTGCACAAGTTGAAACATGATTTCCTAAAATCGAATCCCTCCTCTCGCGCCGTTCGCTGTGGACGTGTGTCCTTTTCTGGGATGGAAAAAGTGGCACCGACGTCTTCTCACGTGACATTTTTTAATACCTCTTTTTGTTTTCGATTTATACAATTATGTTTCAGTGTCGTCTGCGTCTCCCTTCCCTTTGAGAATGACTGCGGGAAGCGCTGATCGAGTCATCCGGATGGCCACGTCACTGCTTTTTTCCCACCTCGCCGAATCGTATTGTCTTCGTAGCAGGATGCGCGGAATTGTTCTTAACGATCTGTTATCTTCAAATTTCGTTTTAGTGAATTTTGTTTATGTGACGGCCTTTAAAGTTTATTTGAAGCCTAATTCATTCTGTATTAAATAGAACCCTGTGGCGACAACGAGTACCAGTCATTTTTGTCAATTGCAGAATTCGTCAATGTTTTAGGTGAGAATGGCGATGGTGTTACAATGAATTGATAGTAGGCAGAGACTGTTCTGGTAGGAAGCGCTATGGGCTTCCATAATAAGGCAGCTTATGTCGCAGAAACGAATACGAAACCAAATGTTACCGAGTCTATTCCCGGAATGAGCACGATACATCGATAGGCAAACAAATCCTTTCGTTTCGCTCGAAGAGTTGAGGAAGGATCGTGATCCCTTTCAGATGCCGACGAGTGTTTGTTCCAAATGGATATCTGGCCTTGCAACTTCAAATTCAGATGGCAGCATTGCTCATGGCCCAGTGCTTTGCCGTTCATTGTGATCATTGCTTTTAGAATGGAGGACATTCGATTCGACCAGGTAGGAGATCTTCGGATTTCTTTCCACGCGACGCCTTGCCCGCAAAAGTCCTTCCGGAAGTCAGCCTATTCCTTGCATGTCTCAGTCAAGTCGAGTCTTTTCAGCAGTTGTTGGTGGCCAGCGCAGTTGAGCGACATTCCAGGTTGGGTTGCTCGCTGCGAATTCCTCATTGAGGACGTAATTGCACCAATTCCTTCGTGGTGTCGCTCGGTCAACGCCAATAGTGATCCATAAAAGTTAATAAATTTCAAGTTAAGGGCTTGATGTTTTAAAACAAGTATAACAACACATTGAAAACTATTTTATATTTACTATGATGTTAGTTATAAAAAAAAATTAAATAAATTGCACATTTCATGCACTAAACAAAATATAAAAAATAAGTTTCATGTTTTTCAAGGGAGATATTTTAACTGAAAACCCACACAAAGGTAATAAATTGTTTATTATACCTAATTATGTTTTTGACTACAATTATGTTTTAACATATAACTAAAGTAAGTAGAATATTTTTTATAGCTCAGTGGTTGAAGATTTGTAATAAACATTCAGTGACTACCTTACCATAAATTGGCAACACATTATGCTGTTTTACTTTTGAATCGTACATCTGCTTCCATTCATCTTAGTATTTTAAATGATTTAATGGAACGCGTCCTTCCAGTTTAGAGTAATGAAATATATCACTATAGAAATTACTCATAAGCAGTTTAGTTTTCGCAATTGGTTTCGATATCTAAAACGTGTTTCCAATTACAGCAAGATAAATCGCCGCTCTGCTTTATCAATTTTTCAAATACTTGTACAGTCTATTACAGGGGAAAAAAAAAGGGAATATTTCTTATATTCTCTCTATATTTCTTATACTCAATACAGTTGAAGAATAACAACAAGCTTCCCTCCCATGTGGGCATCTAAGGAAATGAAAATTGCTGATCTGCTCGCTAGGGAAGATTGCGAACTTCCCAAAGCTTCTTCTTCCAATCTGTTTAGCTTCAGAGGTGCATTCCATGACTTTAGCCAAAGTGAATACCGCTTGGAGGTTTCCACCAATTCATGCATGGTACGCCGCTAAATATCCTGGTATGTCCTTGCAGTGCTCCTGTCCTAGATCTGCTCAAACGGCTTTAGCTAGACTATGGACAGGCTACACTAATAAGAGTTTAACCTTCAATGGGGACGAGAAGACATATACCCTTTGTCATTGTTCGGCCAACGCGTCTCCCTCTCATCTCATCGATTGTATTGGTGCCTCTGACTGTTGAATGACGGGAGGACCCGTTTACGATCTATTGATGCAACATGATCTACTGGACTTGGTTTAGGATTCTAAATCAGCAATAAGATAAGCAACAACAACACAATTGAAAGTCTGATAGATGTCTTCCGGATTTTATAACCATAGAATACGCAAATGCAGGATAGCATCCATTAAAAGTCCTCCCTCCATTGCTCACCAGGGGGTAGTTCGTGGTATACAATAAATGAAACTCGAGTCCTACCGATATACCAAAATAAATGTCAACGAGTTAGGTTATATGTTTGCATGTATTACATGTATTCTGTTATATTTTCACGGTGAATTGCGTTCGTCATTTGAGTTTTTTAAAAAAAAGGGATTTATGGCAAAACAAATTCAATGCCAATTTTCATATTGCAAACGATTGTTTTTATTTATTTTATTCGAGATCATTTTCCTTCGTGCAGCTTTTTCATTGTTATATGTAATTATTTTATTATTCATTTCCATAATTCCACTAAAAACTCAGTTTTGCATAATTTATTTTTTTAAGTAATGAAATTTATTATTTACCAATTTATTTTTTATTAAACACTCATTTTTGTGAATTCAAACATTATTAAATATTTAGATTATTTAGTAGTTAAGAATTTTAAACAAGTATTTATTACTAACTTAAATAAACGTAAATATTCTGCAAAATCAATTTTTTTTTTATTTAACATCAATATCGCTTTATAAAGGGATGTTGATGTTAAATATCTGAAATAAAGCATTTTTGCCAGGTTTTAATGCATTTTGTCTTCCCTATACAGGCTGCCAACAGTTTATCCTAGAAAAGAAAACACTGTTAGAAGTGCAGCAATGAGGGAACATCAGGTAAGAGTTAGTTTATTAATTTTATTCAGTACGAAAAATTTCATTATAAAATAAAGAGCGGACGAAAATATCGAATGGAAAAACTGGCAACTGGTGTACCGATTACGGAGTATCAACATGGGGAAATACCCCTTAAACCTCATTTTAATTCATAAATATGCTTAGAGTTCTAATTGGTTGCTTTAAGGTTAATATAAAAAAAAAAAAAAAGATAAATTTTCTAAAAAATTCAATTAATGTGGTACTAAAAAAAAATTAAAAATAAATAAAAGTAAGATACAATATAAAAACAAAAATTAAAAAATAAAAGAATTTAAGTTAAAGTTAAATTCGGTACAATTAGGGACGTGATCGCAACCGACGTGAAACTTATTCTCCGAAGTATTCCAACAAACGGATCATCTCCACCCACGCAGCTATTGCTGACGATCGTTCCCTTCAGCCAACAAGAGCACCTTTTGGCGAAGTATTGGACGGCTTGGCGACCTTCCCTGAGTCATTTATAGCAACCCTACTTCACACGGTCACTAGGCTGCTCATGACTCGGTGGTTGAAATCTTCGCTGCGTTGCTTCTGATTTACGACCTTAACACATTCCTTTTTGATTGAAAAAGATAAAACTTCCTCGAGTCAGACGATTTTGTCCGCTGTTTCGTTCGAAAAGGGTGCGCGATGGCAGATTCGTCGCAATACTACCACTTCAAAACCAACATGCTTTGTCACCAAGATGTATACAAAAGACTGGCGGACATGCGCAAAGTAAGCGAAACTCTTTTTTTTTTCTTCTAAGTGTTCCTTTTGGGAAAACCACGTGTTTGGGAAAGTCGGTTGGGTGTGACCTACTCAGCTGTACACCCCCCTTTCCCCCCCTCTCTCTCTCCCTAGCCCAATCAATCGCTTATAAATAATAACAATTTTGCAATGGATTGCTTCATATTCGTGTTCTTGCAAGCAGGTTTTCTGTTGAAATAATGTTTTGAAATTCTATTTGAAAAATATCTGCGTGGGCGTATGGATATTTTTTTTTTTTTTTGCTTCAACATTTGTAATTGCTGTGTTTTCGTTTAATTTTAATCCTATCGAATATTAATTTTTTTTTTTAAATCAAGCTTAACACTATCAATATTATAATTATATTTGGTATTAAATAGTAAAAGACTGAGTTGCTTTTAGTTAGAATTTAAATAATTATTTTTGGAAGATATTTATTTTAAAAAATGATTTCATATGAAACAGGAAACAAAAAATTTTTTCCGTTATTCTGTGGAGGTTATTAAAAATATGAATGTTTGGCATGATCTTAGATACACTTATAAAATGAATACTTTTTTTTTTTTTTATGCAAATACTCATATATACGTACAATAGATTTTAGTTACAGTGAATCAAGCGTGCTATGTATAAATAACTGTAACCATTACTTTTGTCTTCGTTTTGGCTTATAACTAAAGATCTTAAAAGATTTTATTCTAAAATGTTGATTTTTTTTTTTTTTTTATATATAGTTGTAATTTTGCTAGTGAAATTTATTTACATATATACATAAAAGAATTTTCAATGGAAATTAGTTTTGAATGAGGGTCAATTCATAATCCAATTACATTTTGCTGAAACATTTATTAATATTTTTTAAAGTTTCTATTGTAATGCATTAATAAAGTTCTGGCATTTAGTGTAAAAAAAAATAAAAAAAAAAGTCTTATTCTTTAAAACTACATTTTTTTTCCCTTTGCCACTGTTTCAAACTTATGGATCAAAAATTTAATTTAATTAAATCAGATAATTTAAGAAAGTTTGCATAGTGTAGCAAAACATTTTATAGTCTCCGATGTTTGTAACCAACCAAAATAGGCCCTGAAAATGGTTAACAATTATTGTTAAATATAATTTAACATCTATAAATAACCTTGAATAAATCTTGAATCTCGTATTTCACGTTACTAAGGTGTTGTTTTAAATACGTTACACGGTTAGAATCATTTAAGATTCTTTTAGAAAAGCATACATTAAAAAAAAAAAAAAAAAAAAAAATGGTTTGATATGGGCAAATTTTGTTTTTTTGTTTGTTGAGAAATCAAATCATGAAATAAAAATCATGCATTAATTTTTTTTTTTCCCCTATTGCATTTATTAAAAACAAAAAGGAATTTAGCGATATTCTTAAATATATCAAGCGTACGTATATTAACTGTATCTTAATGTTCTGGAATCGATACTTGCGCGTCCTATGGCTTATACATTATGAACCACTTCTCAAGAGCACCTTTGTTACATCGTTTTCCATAATAACTTTTTGATTAGATCTCGCTTCCGTTTTTTTCTCTCTCGGATATTCCCAACACACTTTCTGGAGACTTAACAGTGATTCGTTTCAGAGTTAATGACCCACTTGTGCAAAGGCAGGACTGGAGAAAAGCAACAGTGTTTTCAGTTCATGAACCAGTTTCATTAATTTCCTATTGAATGGGAATCTTGTTCACTGTTTGCCGTGCGAAGCGTCTCTCGTTGCCATGGCAACGGCCCAACTCAATGTCATGCCATGGACGAAGGAAGGAATAGGAAATATATATATATATATATCTTTTTGTTTCCTTAATGCCAAGGGGAAGGGAATCATCCTGTTCATAATAGACTAATTTTTGCCTTTTTTTTTGTTTTGTTTTGTTACCATTCTGCATAACAACGAGGCAGGAAAGACACAATGATGAAAAATCATTTGTGAGCTTCTGCCTAATTGCTGTGATCTTCGCGTTTGTTCATTTGACACAGGATGCTGTAGCGAATGAATTTAAAAACAATGTGGTGTTCAAAAGATGCGTTCAGATTTTGATAAAAGAGCGACATCCGGTCCATATCATTATCATAATAACTTATTAACTTTAACTTATTTTTAAGTGTTAAGTTTTTCAGATTTTTTTTCAAATTTATTGTGAGTTAGGAGATCCATTCGAGGCGTTTTGTTAAATCCTGGCTACTGTGGTTGTCACAAAACATCCACCCTCTCTGTGAACAATGGTTTTCGGAATTCGTTAAACATTTTATAGAATGTATCGAAAAACAAAGCAGTCGAGGTCGTTGATGTAGGAGGTACTGAATTAAACTAAGTGAAAATCATTCGCTTCATTTAAAGAATTTCTGACTGCTGCACTTAAATTTGTTTCAGCTAATAAAATGTTCTTTTTTCATTCTGAAAAATATAAAAAGAATTCGTTTCGTATTGAATTCGAGGCATTTTTTTTTTTTTTTATTATTTTTTTTTTAAATTTTATCAAGGCGTCTGTCGAATATTTGTCGTCGCTGCAACTTGCACTTCTGTGTTTTTGAACGAAATTCCGAATGTTTTTCTCAAATCTGCTTCTGATAACAAAGCGTTCGTTTTCACTCGGAAGAATATCAGAGCTTTCTTATTCCGGAGAACATTCTCATTAAAAAAAAAAATGTTTATTGCTAACAGGGATAATTGCTTTGTAGCGAACGAGGACAGGCGCAACGAGAATCGTTTCGAATAAGGAACGAGGTGAACACATCTGCTACTTATGGAAGGTTCACGAAAGATGAGCACAGGGCGAGTTCCAGATTTTCTTTTATGGAGGGTCAAGTGTTTCTATTTCCGAAAAACGGATATAGATCGTGGTAAAGAATCTCGAGTTCGGGATGAAGGCATTGCATTCCACGTTGTTAACTGCTACATCCCCCCCATAAAAAAAGAATGTCCAAGGTGTGTAGAAAAAAAAAAGCCCAACACTCTTTGTCTGACGTGCTCCTAATGTTAGTTACTTTTACTGAAACTTGACCCACCGTCAAACAAAAAAATACTTAGATAATTTTTTTATTGAATAAAAAAAACAAAAAATCATACATGAGTATCGTTGATTTTCTTTAATGAATTTGTAAGTGCAAACTTACAAATAGCTAATAGAAGGAATTGAAAAAAAAAAAAAAAAAAAAAAAAGAAAGAAAGAAACTCTGTAATTCCTTATGTTAAATAAAAAAATACTGAGGTTATGATAAAAATATGGGCAATATTGACAATTTTTTTTTTTTTAATTCCTTGAAAAAAAACAGAACACATAACGCATGCTCCAGTCCGAACCGGATGGAAAAGTGCACATTTAAATATTCTGAAAATATTTTATTCATTTCAAAATTGAATGCAGAATATTCAGTCATTCACGTCCTATGCAAAATCAAAATGCTGAACATTGCAAAAGAAAGTAATTAATTAGCGCATGTGACTCTCACCCAACAATCGATAGCAGCGCATCTTTCGGCCACGAGAGCAACACCAATTGCAGGTAATGTAACGAAGTATGCATTTAAGGTTTCATCCTACAAAAATAATTTAAATAAATCATTCAATCCGAAGTATGAAAGATGAAATAGAAACCAAACATAAGAGAAAGAAAAACATTACAATCGTAATAAGGGGGGAAAAAAATATATATTTTCGACCGGCTAACCATCCATGTGATTTCAGTGCTCCTTTACGCATCATTTCGACACATTAGAGAGTTTTTGCATACCGTATTTTTAAAGTACGATGTGCAAAAACTCTAATATTTTGCTAATAAAAACCTTATTTCTTACGCCATAATTTCATCGTCTTTTCTAAAAATTGTGAGCAACATTCATCCATCAGCAGAAAATTTAAAATTTTATATTTGAATCAAAGTACAGGATGTCTGGGACAAAATGCTGTCTTTAAAAATTGAAATAAATCGTTTCGTAATGAATGCATAAGAGTGGTGCAGGTTGTAGATCATGAAGCTTTATCAAAACGTATTTTAAATTATTATTTTTTATTGAGTCGAAGCCACATCTTGTATGTGGCTCGTATTTCTTTCTGCTCGTTCAGTTATGCGATAGGCGGTGCAACTGAACTAGCACTATGGCTGGCTGGCTGAATTGAAGTATGTAATTGCACGGCTAAAGCACCAGCAGATCAGAAAGATGCGTGGCAAAGACAATCAAAGCTTTGTTTAAACAAATCAGATGAGAACGCTTTCCCAGACAGCCTAATAAGAAAGCCGCTGTTTTGAACTATTGCGAATACACGTCCACAACAGAAACTCAGCTTTAAGAACTTAACTATTCATGTAAGAATGGATGAATGGAAAATTCTGCAGAAAATAAAATTAACAAATAGATTTTGATTTTAAATAATAATACACACAGAGCCTAAAATCTGGAATAAAATTAATTATTATTTTTTGAAGGTAACATTCACTTCTTCTAATACAAATGGATTGAAGACGGGCCATTGAAATAATGACAGATGAAACAATTGCAGATTAAATAAGCCAAACTGAAAGATCCATCAGTTGCTAACGGGATGATGCCAACAGACACATGGCGAACTGGGCACTTTTCGTGCCAAAAAAGTTGCCCCGCCTTTTTGTTCTGCCTTTTACTACCCTCAAACACGCCTTTTTTTTCAATCCCTTCTATTAGCTCACACTCTCCCTATATATATCTTGTTCAAATTTTCAATCGTTCATAAAATACTCTTTATTCATCCATTCTCGTTCAAATACATTTTTTTTTAACTTGTAGTGGATGACACTGGATGTGAATACAGCTTTTTTCAAATTTGATTCAGTAATTTTAGTTTTTTTTTTTTTTTAAGTTTAAGCATGTATCTACCAATAGATGACGCCAGATAAACTTTTAAAAAAATGAATGAAAAGATTATTTATTTACGGACTTTCTGCAATAGAGTGAAAGAAAAAGTAGGAATTGACAAAAATTTTTTTTTTTTTTTTTTTTTTTTTTTACTTGTTTCTGTTCTAAGAACGAGAGAAATGTCGAATCCGTTTCGGCCGAACATCGCTCGACGCACACCCTCAACCGCCGCATCGGAAATCGTAGTTGCGATTAATTTCCCTTCTTAATGGTTTGGCCGGATGCGCCAATTGGTTTGGTTTTTTTTTTTTTTTTTTTCCTCGTGACTCTTCGAGAGGATCCTTTTGTCGGCGGATGTGACGCGTCCTTCGCACTTGCCGCTGAGTTTGTGCAAGTGACATTCCACGTGTGTGAATTGCTTTTCTCATTCGTGTGTCTCGTCAAGGGTGCTTTTAAATGAAAGTCGTGCAACTTTCTGTAATTCTTAAAATTCTTATCTATATGGTCTACATGCGTCCCGTTATAACATATGCCAGTCCAATATGGGGATCCGCTTGCAAATCTAGAACCAAAGATATTCAAACTCTTGAAAATAAAGTATTACGCACGGCAGTTGATACACCGTGGTTTGTCAGAAATAAAGATATTCCCGCAGCTGTGGAAATTCCTTCGATTAAAAATTTTATTCACAAGTTCGCAACTCATTTTTATAATAATATTCCCAATAATCCTAATACTCTACTAAAACGCTTCCTGATTGTGACATTACTCTTCCCATCAATAATAAACGCCCGCGTACTTCACTGAACATTTTAACTAAATAATATTTTTATCAGCTCTCTCTCTATTTGTTATTTTATTTATCCTATATTTGTGTTTAAATTCTAATTTTTTTTTCCTTTTATATATACTGAGCAAGCCATATTTCTCTTACAATATGAACCTCAATGTAATCATCCAGATAGAAGTGCATGGCAGCTAACGCTGCCGATATACTCGTTAAAGTCAAATTGTTGTTTTCCATAATTCTTGTACTCCTTTTCTGTTTATGAATAAAATCCCTTTTGCTCTTCCCGGCCTGCAAGGAACAGATTCAGCTGTTGGCCTCCTGTGGCCACGTGCTGGAATGTTTCATGTAGGCCCCTTCGTGAATTAGGTTTGGGAGATGAATAAAAGAAACGCATTACAATTCTTAGTAAGAATTAAAAAAAAAATTGCATTTTTCTAACTTTCATTTCGGTAAATTCATTCATTCCACCACATATAGTTTTAACGACTTTGTATTCAATCGAAATAATAGAAAGATAGGATAATCGTTCTTGTCCGAATAGTTGATGTTAAATAATTTTTTTATTCATTTCACCTTTTTAAAATGTTCTCTCACACGAAGCTGTAGAAACGGGAAGAGCTTCGAAGAGGCAGATGGATACTTGGATAATAGAGAGTTTTTGCATACCGTACGTTAGTTACCGTAAGACGTCCGTTAGCTTTTTCTCCCTAGAGCACATGCTCAGTTTCCTATGAGCATGCGCGCTAGGGAGAAAAAGCTAACGGACGTCCTACGGTAACTAACGCACGGTATGCAAAAACTCTCTAATATTCAGCTTAACCGCAATTAGGAAGTGCCTGTAGTATTCCATAGTTAGCGTAAGAATCGTTGCTTCAAACTTTCAATTTCACGTCTAAATTCGTAAGTTTTTTTTTTTATAAATATTTTGTGTATTTCACAGCGAAATCTGCAGCCGACCCCCCTCCCTCCCCCCTTAAATGAGCAGCACTTATTAATGCGAAGACGAGCCACAGAGAAAGCAAAAATCGTAACAGATAATTTCCATTTTGTTCGGATAATGGCCATCTACTTGAGATCAAGAACCCTTTTTATTTTTATATTAAAAATAATTCTAAGAGTATCAAGTTACTGCCTTCGTCTGATGTTTCACCTATTTCCATTATCTTTTCTTTCGTTTATCAGGAAATTCATTCTCTGTACCCATTTCTTCAGCCAAATTTTGTACTTCCTGAAAATTTTGTTGAGAAACCTGCATCTCTTGTTATGTACTACGCAATCCAGCCATGAATTTTGCCCCGCAATCTATTGGCAGATATTTCTGTTGCAAAGCTTTATGTGTTAGATCGATGCATTGTAGATTTGGACGGAAAATAAACTACTTATCGAATATCAGATGGGGGGGAACCCCACCTGAAGCAGTCCCCCCATTTTATAGATTATTCAAGACATTTAATTGGATTCTTTTTTGT
This sequence comes from Caerostris darwini, assembly GCA_021605075.1. Classification (NCBI taxonomy): domain Eukaryota; kingdom Metazoa; phylum Arthropoda; class Arachnida; order Araneae; family Araneidae; genus Caerostris; species Caerostris darwini. Next base: position 258,184 of record BPLQ01012806.1, read on the forward strand.
AATAAGAAATTAAATGTGTGCTTAGTAGTTGCCGTTATTATCATCCTTACGTTTTATAGTGCACGCGTCGTAAGTACTGGAATGACTGAAATACTTTCTGTACTCTGAGGAGAATGAATAATGGGCAGCGATTCATCTTATGAAATATACTGAACAAGTAATATAAAAAAAATTTAAGTGAATTCTTACTTTTTTTCACTCTATTGCAGAAAGTCCTTCATAAATAATTTTCATTCATTTTTTTAAGTTTATCTAGCGCCATCTATGGGTCGATATATGCAACTTAAATCTAAAAAAAAACTAAAGTTAATGAATTAAATTGAATTACTGAATTAATATTTTTAAAAACTGTATTAACATCAAGTGTCATCCACTACAAGTTCAAAAAAAAAAATGTATTTGCACTTCAGTGGATGAATGAAAAGTATTTTATGAACGATTGAAAATTTGAACACGATATATATATAGGGAGAGTGTGAACTAATAGAAGGAATAGAATAAAATAGGACATTAAATAATGAAGAGGGACTGGAAAAGCGCAGAATAAAAAAAGAGAGAGAAATTAGCCTACATATAATTATTTTATTTCTAATAATAATAAATGTAATAATGATGTAATGAAGAAGCACGTGAAGGTTTCAATGTGCGATATGACATTCATTCAAAAACCCTTTCAGTATCGGGTTCTGTTTTTGTAATCCCCAAGCGCAAAAGCGATGCGTCAAACGGATGGATACTTGTACCTAAAGATGTTTGTTTTGAAAATGTAGGTTCATTCAAACAGGTTTGTGCGTTTTTTATGTGTCATCCCCACTCGTCTCAGAGTGCAGGAACTTGTGTGGAGCAAAAGTGCCAACGCGAAAGATAAAAACACGAGGAAACAAGTCGTAAATTAAAACTCCACCTGCGGCATCTCCTCAGATAAAAGTCGTCGAAATTTACGACTCCGTTGTTTTGTAAAAGCGTGTTACGATGTGTGAATGTGTTGAGCAGCTCCACTTTGGAATCGTAACTGCAACCCTGGTGACGCCTCCAAGGACTTTTCCTGGAAAATGGTATTGAATAATAAGAGTCAAAAGAAGTGCTCATTTTCAACTGTGGTGAGTCGTGTTCATGTACGGACGGATGAATGATTTTATGTAACATTTTGGGTACTTTCGTGATTTCTTATTGGAATCTGTGAGACCTCATTAAAAATGCTTCATCTCATTTCGTTCCGTGCATTGCATGTGCACGAGGGTGTCCGCCCATAAAAAGGAACATACGCAGCAGGTTCAAAAGTACTCCACAGTTTGCACCCCGATTTGAAACGAACCCTAATGATTTTGGATCAGTGGATTCCGATTTGGAGCGAACCCTAATGATTTGGGATCAGTGGATTCCGATTTGGAGCGAACTCTTAATGATTTTGGATCAGTGGATTCCGATTTGAAACGAACCCTAATGATTTTGGATCAGTGGATTCCAATTTGAAACGAACCGTAATGATTTTGGATCAGTGCATTCCGATTTGAAATGAACCCTAATGACTTTGGATCAGTGGATTCCGATTCGGAGCGAACATTCGTGTCTTCCTCATTCTTCTCGAAATCTGTTCCACCTTTTAGACGGGGATGGGGGGGCACTGATTTGCATTTGACGGCCGTCAAGTTTGTTTTATTCCACCTTTCTAACAAAGTAAGCATTTCTATTATGCGAAACGGCGGCTTCTTTCGGTGAGAAAATGCGAAGGATTTTTCGTAACTCATTTTAAAAGCAGATTTATTTTTGAAAATGTGAACCCTTTCACAGCCCTTGCATTTATTATTATTTATTTTAAAGGATCGTATGGTGAAGTCACTCATTTCGTGCTTCTATTTTATGAGATATATTTACGGATATTTGATGGCTGTCCATTCTCATATATCCGCTAAAATTATTTATATATATATATATAGGCACTTCACTACTAAGGGTTCTATGCAGTCACTGAATTAAATAATATATTGTGTTGATTGTCCGGAGAAAAAATGAATGTTCCGTCTGAAATGTTTAAAAAAAAAAGCATTTTACTTTTTTCAAACTTGAGTAATCTCTGGCGCTCGGTGCCACAGGTTTCGGTTTCGAGTCCCGGCGGCGGTGTTATGGATGTTTGTAGTTGTTTGAAATCGACTTTAAGCCATAGGTACCGGTCTCCTATGACTGTAAGTGCGATTCGGTTGTCCCTGAAAGTCCTCCCGGAAAGAATCCTTTTTCTTCTGCGCCTTTGCCCGCGTAGGATCACGGTGTCTATATCTAAAAAAGGGGGCAGGGAGGGAACGAATGAATGAGTTCCTTTCAGTGGCTCAGTAAGCTGACGTGAATTTTGACATTTATTCTTCGGTGTGTTCTTTTTAGATTCTTTTTTTCTCTTGATTCATTCTTTATCTTCCATGTGGGTGTTCTAAAATTCATTTCAGAGCACCCGCATGGAATGGACTCGTTGGGTAATAATACACTTTTATTTCTGTTTATTATTATTTAATATTTTATTTCTGATTCTTTTATTCAAAAATTGCTCCGAGTTCCAATTTTTTCAACAGCAGATTGTTTTACGCTCCGCAACCTTGCAGGACGTCTTGTCACTACTTTACCAGTTTTGCTTTTACTGCTGTTATTTCCTGGCATAACGAAAAAAAAAAAAAAAAAAAAAAAAAAACACTAAAGTGCATGTGGTCTGTAGTCGCCTACCTCCCCACATGAATGTCGCTAATGTATGCATCTGAGAAGTTTTTGACACGTTAATTAACCTAATGTAGGAAAACAATAATTCACGTGCACACCATCCTGCTTTGGAGCGAGGCCATCCCTATTCCACGTTGTTAAAAATGTGGCAAGTTTTTTTTTTAGTCTGAATTTTTTTGCGTATGAAGAAGGTAAATAAGAGGTTGCACTTGAAAAAAACAATACTATTGTGCGTTAAAGTAAAGCACCTTTTATAGTACGATGCTTTACCGCATGTTCAATTTATTGAGCCTTCAATAGGAAAAATAAATAAACAAAAAATCTTATTTCAGGGGGCCTGAATGGCTGAGTGGCTAGCGCTCTGGCCCTCGGTACTACAGGTTTCGGGTTCGAGTCCCGGTAGTGCCATGGATGTTTGGAGTGGTTCGGAATCCACTTTAAACCGTAGGTCCCGGTCTAATAAGAGCGTTGCGGGGGCATTGTTACTCCGCGTCCGTGGTTTATCTTCAAGTTACGAGCGTCCCCTGGGTAATGCAAAGTGAGTAACGTCTGTGCAGCGCTTGCCTTAAGGCATCCAAGACCAAGCTGTCTATGTGTTTGCCAGCTGCATTAGAAAGAAAAAATTTTGTTTCCATTAAGTGTGAAAAGGATAATGTACACACGATGTTCATCAACAAAAGAATAGAGTATGTTTGTTTTCAGATAATAGATTCATCCGAAATAATGAATTCGTTACTATTTTAACGTTTCATTACCTATCAAAAGTCGTTCTAGAATCGACTTGTTAGTTTATCAGAGGTGGAACGGGGAACAGCGGGCTTCCTCTGGATAAAATTATTGTTAATTAATATAATCATCATAACTGGCGCGACAGCCCGTTGTAGGCCTTGGCCTTCTTTAAAAGATCCAGCCAGGCTGTTCTCCTCTTGGCTGTGGACCTCCAGTTTTTGATCTTAATAACATTAAAATCAGAGTCTACACAGTCGACCCCTCTCTTTTTCGGTCTTCCCGTTGGTCGTTGTCCAATAGGGATTCTATTGAAAACCTTCAAAGCAGCTCTAATCACTTTCCATTCTCATGAGATGACCGGCCCATCTCATTCTGTTCAGTTTAACAAATTTTAGAATGTCAATATCTCTAAAAAGTTTGTAAAGTTCAAAATTGTATCTTCTTCGCCAATTTCCATTGTCATTGATACCACCCAAAATAGTTCGTAGCACTTTTCTTTCAAAGATTGCCAACATTTTCTCTTCTCTTGCTGTTAGTGACCATGTTTCAGATGCAAATATTAACACTGGTCTTAATAATTAATATAATATGTTATTTAATTATATAGTGTTTCGATTATTTAATTAATATGATATATTTTTGTCCACATTTAAACTCATGTTGTTACTGGGAAAAATGAATTGTCAGGATTATGATGACCAGTGGTTATTCTTGTTTAAATGAAAAACTGTTTCCTTTCTCAATTCCTTAAAAATGTTTCCGGTGATATTCAGAAATCGAACGAATGTCCGGCAGTTATTGTTTTGACGAATATTTTTGTCGTTGATATGGATTATTATTTTTTTTTTTTATAATGCGTTGCTTTAAGGTTTTTCCTTAATCCATCGATTCTGAGAAATTTAATTAAGTGCGTTTTGAAATGTTCGCTTTCATGTCACCTTGAAAATTTATTTTTAATATTTTGTTGTTTTTTATTGAAAATTTACTATTTTCTCCTTGAATCCACTGCAGATCCTTTTTTTAAAATTTATTCTGGACATTAATCGGTTTTGTTTTTATGTTCTAAGATTTTGTAATTTTTTTCACTCATTTTTCGTTTTTCTTTCGAAGGCCTTGAAAGACCTAAGAGAAAAATCGAATAAAGAGGTCCTGGAGGACACGTCCTTCTGGCAGGAAGAACTGAGGAAAGTCAAAGAGGAGACGAATCAGGTGCGTTATTTTTTAATTCGTATTATTTTCGTTGTTTCGATTTTTTAAATGAATCGGAGCTGTGCCTGTATAGTTGCATGTTTGATGTGCACATTGGAAAGATGAAACAATAGCCATAATGTAGTATAGGAATTCCCAGTAACTATGTCATTGAAACATTTTGCTCTGCATGAGAAAAAAAAATAATTAAAAAATACAAAAAGAAGCATATGCAGTTTGTAAAATGAGAATATTAAAAAAAAAAAAAATTTTTTTTTTAGACTTATTTAACAACAGCTTTATAAGTAAATCTTTATTGGCATAGAGAATATATATGTACCGTTTTGAACAATGTTTTATTTAAAAAAACAAAAAAAGTGTTGTTTCAAAAAGCGATTGGATAATTAGGATCCTTTTTTCAAGAGCTTTAAATCTATCTTGTTGCTCATAATTAGTTCTGCATATACATTCTGTCATGCAAAATATTCTATAAATACGAGGTGGCCATGAAAAAAAACTGAGGTGACTATCTGAAATCCACAAATTTCATTCAATTTTGTAGATGCCACCAGACTTCAGGCTCAACAGATTCCTCTGACCATAATACGTGTATACACCATGTAAAGTGTCACATCGTGTGTGAAGTAAAGTGTCAGCGTGTGTCATGTGAAAGGAGGGCCTGATGGCCGAGTATGCTAGCACTCGATACCACAGGTTTTGGTTCGAATCCCGGCGGTGCCATGAATGTTTCTAGTGGTTCGGAATTCACTTTAAACGGTAGGTCCCGGTCTCATATGACCGTAGAACGTCACAAAGCCCAATCAGACTTCTTTCACCCACATAATTCCCAAACTGTAAAGGGCAACTCAGCTCTAGGCACAGTGATGTGGTGTGGTGTAGTAGGCTCGTTCCCACCGTGGGCGAGAGAATGTTTTGATTTCTGTTGTTCTTCTATATTTAGTGATTGTTTCAACTCTTCTTAGTCTAATTTTTTTTCGACCCCTTCACATACCAAACGTCAAAAAAAAAGTACATGTTGCTATTTGAAATTTTAAAAATCCACTTGAAGTTGAAAGTTGTTGTTTAATGACGCGGCGAACTTTACCTTAAACCAAAATTTCAGGCGACCGCGGTAGGATTGGTTCATATATCGAAATTTTATTTTCGCTTATAATAACCCTGTATTACTTTAATCGCTGCCTCCAGTGTAGCTTGTCGAGCCTTAATAGGTGGAAAAACCGCAATATCAAACTGTGAAACTGCAAATTAAAATGATTTGATTTCTGTTGTTCTTCTATATTTAGTGATTGTTTCCACTCTTCTTAGTCTATCTAGCTTCATGATTTTCGTACTACAGATACCAGTAGATGTAAAAAAAAAAAAAAGTACATGTTGCTATTTGAAATTTTAGAAATCGTATCACTGTAGCCGTAACTGTTAGAGTTTAATTGTTGTTTTTCCAATGATTCTTCAGCGCATAACCGAAATTTACCTTAAACCAAAATTTCATTAAGTTTCTGTGAACGGTAGGATTGCTAGGGGTTCATATATCGAAATTTTATTTTCTTTATAATAACCCTGTATTAAGTTTAATGTTGCTGCCTCCAATGTAGCTCGTCGACTTAACCTTCTTTGACTTAGTGGAAAACCGGAATGCATGAAAAAAACAAACTGTGAAATATGCTTCAAATGTTACACATCCATCTTTTTTTTTTTTTCAATTCCTTCTATTAGCTCACACGCTCCCTATATATATCTTGTTCAAATTTTCAATCGTTCCATAAAATACTTTTCATTCATCCACTCAACTTCAAGTACATATTTTTTTTAACTTGCAGCGGATGACACTTGATGTTAATACAGTTTTTTCAAATATTAATTCAGTAATTCAATTTAATTCATTAATTTTAGTTTTTTTTTTATATTTAAGTTGCATATATCTACCCATAGATGGCGCCAGGCAAACTTAAAAAAATGGATGAAAACTATTTATAAAAGGACTGTCTGCAACAGAGTGAAAAAAAAGTAGGAATTGACTGTAAAAAAAAAATTTATATTACTTGTTTATAATATTTTTTTAACAAGTTTGGCCATTTCGAATATTCTGTGCAAGAATGCTGCACATTTCACTTCATTTCAGGCGTGGCAAGCCAAGCTGGATCGCATGGAGGCCAGACTCGAGAGCCAAGAGGACGAGCTCCGCCGACTGCAGCTGGACAACGAGAACCTACAGAAGAGCCTGGAGGCGCAGAGGCTGGGCTCCTCCCCCACCTGCCACTGCAAATCCGACAGCGGGCAGAACGGTTTCGGGCGCATCGATTCCGCCTTCGAAGACGACGAGGAGTACTTCGCTCACAAGCCTTCCATTCCTGTGAGTACGCCATTTAAAAGCATTGATTTTGAGATGTGAATAAGAAATCACCATCACAATAGCACGGATGAATAGCAAATAAGTCAGACGTTTTCTGTACATTTTTATATTGCAAAGGCTATCAATAACTTTTATTTCTTTAATATATGTATTTAGTTTGGTGATTTTTAGTTGTGGAATTCATATATTTATGTTAGTTTACCTGAAATTCTTTAAAACAAATAAGTTGAAAGTTAAATTTTGATTAAAATTTAAGATTATATTCATATGCTGATTTCCATGGGGAAAAAAAAGAATTTTTTTTTTATTTAAGAATTTTTTTTATTTTTTATCGCACTTAATTCTATGCTTCAAAGAAAACATTTTAATACTGTTAGATATGATCTACAGGAATTATAGTAAATAATTAGAAAATTTTTTATAAATTCTAATTCCAAATACTCCCATGTATCGATTGTAAGAATAATGAATTTTAAAACAATTTTTTTCATATGTGATGCATTCTTTAAATCGTTTAATATCAGGGATTGTTTTATCAGCAAATTTTAAAAAATCACTATGCAGTCATGAACTTGAAAACTTTATTTAAGAAAAGTTTGTAGATATTTATTTGTTTCTCCTATTATTAAATAATGTGATGTGGAACCTTGTTATTTCATCATACAATCATTCTTTGTATTTAATATAATTCAACTATACAATTAAGAATTAATTTCTTAGATAATTCTTTTATTCTGTTTATGCTGTTAAATTTTTCTTTTTCACTCACCTGGTGAAGTTTGAAATTTTTAATTGTGAAGTGACCCTAGAAAATATTTATTTTTGATAAATAAATTAAATTACATTGTGTGAAAAAATAGAAAGCTTGATTACTTAAATCTAGCTTCACAGAAATTGAGCAATTGATTAAATTTTAATAAATGTTTGAATACATTTTTTGTTCCATTTTTCAAAATGAGTTCTTGATGTGAAATCCACAATTTATTTTTAACCTAAGTCGAAAGTTTGATAGCTTGAATGATTTCATTCACATATTTGATTGTAAAAGAATAAACTATAAATCGTTGGCATAAATAGATTTGTTTTATTGTATTTTGTATGTGTTCCAGTTACCACAGTCATAAATTCATTCATAATTTTAGAAAAAATAATTAAGTGTTATATTGGTAATTTAAATTTGAAATTGTATTAATATAATTGTAAGTAGATGAGCGAATCATCTAATTTTTGGTCTAAAGCTATTATTCAATTCCTTCTATTAGCTCACACTCTCCCTATATATATCTTGTTCAAATTTACAATCCTTAATAAAATACTTTTTATTCATCCACTCACGTTCAAATACATTTTTTTTTAACTTGTAGTGGATGACACTGGATGTTAATACAGTTTTTTTAAATATTAACTCATTAATTCAATTCAATTAATTAATTTTAGGTTTTTTTTTTAGATTTAAGTTGCCTATATCTACCCATAGATAGCGCCAGATAAACTTAAAAAAATGAATGAAAATTATTTATAAAGGACTTTCTACAATAGAGTGAAAAAAAAAAGTAGGAATTGACTTTAAAAAAAAAAAAATTTTATCTTACTTGTTTTTTTTTTTTTTTTGTTTTGTTTTGTTTTTTTTTTTCCCTGTCAAAAATTATGACTGCACTTGTAATATGTCTCGCTGAAGATTTATAGGTTGAAAAATACGATAATGCATATTTTCACCAAAAATTATTTAAAAAAATATTTTAAGCGATAAAACGAAATGTGTCAATGAAAACCTTGTGTCTGACATGTTCGGACTTGTCCCCTTCCAGATCCAGTCCACGCGGCAGGAGTGTGAGAGGCTGCAGGAACGCCTCACCGAAGAAGAGCAGAGGGCCGACCAGCTCAAACTCATGCTCAACCAGAAGCTCATAGAGTTCAACAAGCTGCAGATCACCCTCTCCAAGCAGACCAAGGTATTAACACCCCCTACCTCAGGGATGGGCAAACTTTTTCGATCGCGGGCCAAAAATCGAAAAAAAAGGGGGGAAAAAATTTGGCGAGTAGGGATAAATTTTTCTAAAATTTTAAAAACAATATACAAGTATTACAATTTAAATATGTTAATAAAATTGCGATTTCATTTTTTCATTTTCATTATATTGAGGTTCGAAGTGAGAAGTATTGATTCTAAGGAACGAGGCTACAACAACAACATGGTAATATCACCGGCCGAAAAAATTGCAAATTGTTGGAAACTCCAATTCGACCTTAATCCTAATACTAGTAATGAATTTACTAACAATCTCATTATTTCAGAAACAAATAAATATTTCAATAACCCGCATGCTAATTTTATTCAAAATGTTACTGCCACAGAGGTTATAAATTTTATTAAAACCCTTAACCCTAAGAAAGCAACTGCTATTGATAATATAAATACTAATATGATTCGCTTCCTTAAAAAACAAATATCTATGATGGTTAGTTATTCTAAATGAATTAATAAAGCTTTCCTAGTTTCCGACCACGTGGAAAACTGCACTAATCTCTCCCGCCGAATCCAGTATCCCCTGTATGAACTCATATCCCCTGTGAGTCCGCCCTTGCACGAGCAGGGCATGCTAAATTTTTCTAAAATTTTAAAAAACAATATACAGGTATTACAATTTAAATATGTTAATGAGATGAATGAAATTGCGATTCCATTTTTAAAAGTTCCTTATAGTGAGGTTCGAAGTGACATGTACTGATTCTAAGAAGGAACGTGACTAAATGCTCATCTGTAAGTCTACTTCTGAAATACTTCTTTGTAAGGTTCATAGTTGGAAACACTTGCTCGCATGTATAAGATGAAGCAAACGTAGCACTGATTTTCTGGGCGTGAGATATTAAATTTGGGAAACTTACTTTCGATAATGATTTGTAAAACACTAACTTGTTGGTGCCAATCTACAGCTAAAACTAACAAAGAACTTCCGCTTTTAACACTTTACAGATTGAGAGCTGTCTATTTCCGTCTATTTATGTTTTGTAGAACATAAAAGATATCATCAGTCCTTTGAAAAAAGAAAGAAAAAAATAATGTTTAATCAAAGTAGAAAAGGAGATGGATATATAATATATAAATATATATTTATTTTAATTTGTCTCCGACCGGCAAATCAAAATTATATGCGCGGGCTGGATAGAACCTTGCGGCGGGCCGGAGTTGGCCCGCGGACCGTTGTTTGCCCATCCCTGCCCTACCTCCATTGAATGCCGTTTGTGCAGAGTAAAAATTAGTTAATTAAATATCGTGTTTAGTTAAATATCGTTAGTTTAAATATCGTTGTAGTTAATATTAAATTAGTAGTTAAATATCGTGCTTTAGTTTTATTATTATTTTTTTAATTTTTACAAAAAAACAGTAATAACTTAATTTTTTTTCCTTATGGATTTGGGCTTTCCTTGACCACCAGATGGCGACACGATGCTACTTGAATTTTCATTCAAGATGGGCATATTTAACGGGTACATCAAATATGCACACGTTTTAATCGTTTAAATTTTTATCTAAAGTAACTCTTCATCTTTGTATTCTTGTGTAAAAACTATATGGACGCTCTCTCATACCCAGATTGAAGAGCGTTTATTCTACAGGCATCTGCTTTATTTAAGCATCAGCTTTTTGAATGAAAGCGTTTCAATCGTCTATTGAAAAAGTATGTTATGTTATTATTTTAACTAGTTTTGAGGATTATTTTTTCTTCGATCGATTTCATTCAGTTTGGCCAAGGCTTAATCGATCCATAATGGTTTTTTTTTTTTTTGTGTTAATTAGGTGTGGTATACAAACATCAAGCTTCTTATTGAATCCAGGTTTTTGCAAATAGTTTAAAACTCTTTTAAGGGTCGATCTTTAGCTGCTGAGCGATGCTACGACTGTCAACTTCGATTATTTCTATGATTTTATGGACATTTTCAATGACGGGCATATCTGTGCGAGGTGCATCCTCAACATCAAAAATACCTAAACGGAATTGACGAAACCAAAATTGCACGTAATTGGTTGTTACAGTGTCAGGACCACAAATACCATTCGCAATTTTAGCCGCCTGATTTGCATTTTCGCCTTGATCAAAGAATGATTATAAATGTCTCTTTGTTGACTTCCATTTTTAACACCCTGTAACTCACAACTCAATGGACCACACAAAAGACAGCAAAGAAGTTTTTTTAGTGCGAAATGTCACCTTTCCAACGAGCATAAATCTGCAATTGTATGATCAGTACTTTACGAGATATCGATCACTACAGCCATGTACCGAAAAAGTAATGGATTTCTTTTTTCCCCAACCGAATATTTTGTTATTCCATCTAAATATAAATATTTTTTTCTCTTTACAAGATATTTATAGATTTAATATACATTTTTTTTTGTTCGTGTTATTCTAATTTGAATAGTTTTTTTGAGTAAAAGTTGTTTTTTAATAAGTGTATCTGTTTTGTTGAATGAAAGTGAATTTCATAAAAGTGTGACGCATTGTTTTACACCTGCCACTGCACGTTATTTACAACGTGCTGCTGCTTGCTTGTCATCAGGAAAACGAAAAATGTCATCTGATATTTTTTAGCTTTGTCATTCCAACACACATAACTACATTACTTTATGACCCTTACGAAACAATACTAAACAATTCCCCCAAAAAAAAGGATATAATCTTAAATGTAAATGATATTTAAATGTCATTTCTTCTCCCTTGAACGTTTTTATTTATAATATACCACTCACGAGAAAAGTTGCCATTCATCACTGTACCAGACTTGCAGGGTGTCGATAGGAGGAATCAGGAAATACTCGATGAATCCACATCCACTTTATTGTAAATTGTTCACTTACAATCAATTGAAAAACAAGAACATAGATCTCGGCTTACTTTGCCTTAAATACAAAACAGTAGAAGGCGCACATGCGCACTATTAACAAATTAAATTTACATAGTTGCAAACAGATGAAATTTACATACAACGCAATGCTGAACAAACACTTTCCTTAGATGCGATGCCAAGTACTTATAATATTTATTTAATTCAGAAATATGGCAATTTATAAAGGGATCCTGAGAACTTTATCAGCTTTCAACTTTTTATACTCTTTAAAAAAAAAAGAACACTCATTAGAACAGTCATTCAGTAGGGTGACGGAATGGGGATTTTGAAGTTGGCAGAACAGTGCATGCTCTCGAAATGCCTTAGAAATTAATTAGAATCTTAAGAGGATTGGATTAGATTAGAAAAGGGCGTGCATTTCTCTGTCCCGCTTTTAAACTGCTTATCACTATTTAAAATTGCATTTGTTATATACACTCAAGAGCCAAAACATTATGACCACCCCTACATTTTGCAATGAACTCGCCTGGATGACGTGGAAGGCACGTGATCAGGTGGAAGTGGTATTTAACTGGTATTAAGTGGTGGTATTAATCCATGGCAAGGCGGGTTGAAGCTGTGTTGCGCGCTAAAGGTGGGCCAACTCGTTATTGACAGGTGGTCATAATGTTTTGGCTATTGAGTGTATATATATATATACACGCACACGCACCTTTACCGTTAGATGGCGACACAGTGCTCTTCAACGCAGATTCAGATTGTGGTGTTAACAGGGCCGGATTTTTCTATAGGCTAACTAGGCTTCAGCCTAGGGCCTCAAGATCAAGAGGGGCCTACATTCGAATTCTTAGCAAAATTAGAATTACACTATTCCAAAAACAGTAAACACTGAACCGAAAAAAAGGAGAAATTCTCTTAATAATTCATACTTAAACTTTAAATGCGAATTATTATGAAATAAATTTATCTGCATTGAATTTGCTTTAATCTTCAATGTATTGAATATATTTCATTTAATTTGATAGAAAATCTGATCATTTTTATCGCATATTTTATTTTCGTAGTCAAAGATTTTTATTATTTGAATTTTGTTTCTTTGTAAATGTCGTGTGTTATGTTTGATTAGTTATTGTTACAAGTACTATGTATGGTGCTGAGAATAAATGTCCAAATAAGTATTTTCGACTTTTTTTTTTGTGCGACATTTTTTATAAAGATTAGTACCCATCACAACGTGTTTTATTTAACATATTAGAGAGTTTTTGCATACCGTACTTTAAAAATACGGTATTTTTTCCCTATCGCGCATGCTCATAGGAAATTGCGCATGCGCATCTGTAATAATGTTTCCTATGAGCATGCGCGCTAGGGGGAAAAAAAATACCGTATTTTTAAAGTACGGTATGCAAAAACTCTCTATTGATATAGATCACAGTAATGATGTATGTTATTAGAGAGTTTTTGCATACCGTATTTTGGACGTCCGTTAGCTTTTTCTCCTAGCGCGCATGCTCATAGGAAATTGCGCATACGTATCTGTAATAATGTTTCCTATGAGCATGCGAGCTAGGGAGAAAAAGCTAACGGACGTCCGAAATACGGCATGCAAAAACTCTCTATTGTCTCTCATGTAATTTACAAACTTAAAAATGGGAGGTGAAATAAGTGGAATAGCCTAGGGCCTCTTTTCATCTAAATCCGGTCCTGGGTGTTATGATGTTGACTCATTGTGTTCATTTTGACAGGAAATGATCGAGCTGGAGAAGTCCTACCTGCAGCTGCAGTGCCGCCTTCGGAAGGGGAGCAGCAAGCCGACGGTCGCGCGCCTCTGCTCCCGGACCTCACCCTTCTCCTCCAAGAATCTCTGCCCGAAGCCCTCCCCGCCGGCCACCCCGCAGCCCAACGGCCTCCTGTAGTCCCAGGCCTTGCTCCAGGACTGTTTTTAACGTGATGAGAGATTTTATATGCGTGTCGTGGGTGCTGTTGATCAGTGCTTCTGGACAATGTGCTTCACTGCAAGCTGTTCTTCTTCTTTTTAAATTGCTTTATAAAACCGTTGTTGTCATTCACATGGAAATTCCTAAGATGGCATTTTATTTTTTATCGTCTCTATTAATTATTTTTATTACGTAAAAAATTTCGGAATTTTTAATACGTAAAGAATGTTAAGACTCATCTGTGACTGTTCTCTACTGGTCAACTGAGGTTTGCTTTCACCCCAAAGACCCAGTGTGAAATGTTTCTTTTTTTTTCAAAAAATATTGCTTTTTTTTTACTTTTATAATCTTTAGTAATAATAAATAAAATTTGCTGTCAGCTCCCTTTCTCTTTCTAAACAGTATCCGCGCGCGAGAGAGAGAGAGGATCATTTCAGTGTGTTGTCAGCAGTCATCATTTGCCCATTTTCAGTTTTCATGTGTACATTCTTTTTTTGAATAAATATATTCCCTGTTACTACTTTTCATTTGACTCATAAAATGAGTTTTTCATTATTAAATAGGAGAACCCATATTTGTAGGAAAATAGGTTCCTCTTTGCAATAGCAGTCTCTTCGACGGAATATCAAAGTTCAAAGCCCTTCGCAACGAAGTAATAATCTAGCAAAATTTTTTGAAGTTTGTTGTTTCTCAAAACATTATATTTTTATTGATAACTTTTTTCCATTGCTGGTGCCATCTTCTATCTGAAAAGACATATCATTGCAAAATCATATTTTTATAATATTCCAAAGAAATATTTTTAATAAGGCTGTTTTTACTGAGAATACCGTAAAGTGTAAATGAAAACATGGGACCCATAATTAGCTTGCTGTGTAAATGTTCATGTCTATGCGATTTTTCACAAGTGCCTTTACATTATGTGCAAAAAAAAAAATCATAAATGAAAATGTCATATCAAATATGTATATATATAGTAGATCAGTAACCTTTCTTTCATCTGGCATTCGATAGTCTGACACATTCTATTGTCCGCACCGATCGAGCCTTCTCTTTCGTTTGGATTCGGGCGTTGTGTTAATCTGGGCTGCCCAGATGACGACAGCTCTCTCATTTTCCATTTTCATGTACATGTCGAATGTGTTCATATAAATCAGGGGTCTCCAAACTACGGCCCGTGGGCCAAATCCGGCCCGCCAGTGTCATCAATCCGGCCCGCGACAGCGAATAGTAGCTTATTGTTGCTGTAATAAGTGGATAAAAAACACATAATGATAATAACTCGGTTTTATTTACTTGCTAGGTAAAGCTTAATGACAAGCAAAATACGCAGAAAATTTAACTTAAGCATTACAACAAACAAATAATTGAAATGAATCCCACTAACATTATTAACTAGTGAACATCCCGCGGTTAAACTCGGTAGTTATGTTGGGGTAAAGAGTATCGCATATGTATGTATATAGATGTTTGGAATGTATATATCCTGAAACAAACATATGATTTTTAACCTGAAAATCCCTCAGGAACGGAAAAGCTAAATTAACGCGAATGAAAACGCGGGGTATCCTCTTGTAAAAAAATACTAATGAGATTTAGAAAGAGGTCTAGAAATTTTAGATAATGGCAGAAAAAATTAAAACGGTTTTGGGCCTTGGTACTTACTGGAGTAAACAGTATGGCCCTAAGGCTGGAAAGTTTGGAGACCCCTGATATAGATTAAACACATTCAATAAGTGCATGCTTTAATAGCTTCAATTTTTATACAGAGTGCTTTGATTTTGGTGTCTTCCTTGAAATTCTGTCGGCGCTCGAGGATCAAACAGAGGTGACACCGCGCGCTCTAGATTTGCAAGCTTCTCGCAGTGTCGTGCTACGGCATCGGTAGTTTTGATGGCGAATGCTATTAGAGAGTTTTTGCATAGCGTACTTTAAAAATACGGTATTTTTAAAGTACGGTATGCAAAACCTCTCTATTGGATCGGTTGAAAAGTGTGGCAACCAAGCAGCCGTGCGGTTACTGTTGTGGACCGTTGAATCAATATCATCTTTAATCGTGTTGTTAAAAACAACGTTTTCATTTAAATCACTAATTTTTTTTTCTTCAAAAATAAAGGTTTTTATTTATTGAGTATCACAAGTAGTTTTATTGTTTCAAATGGATGCCTTTCATAATTAATTTTTACTGTTTGATAAAACCTAAAATCTTTTAGTTATCTAATAACCTCGGTCAATTTCAGAAGAAAAACTGTATGAAAGAGATAAGATGTTGTCAAATCATATTTGTAATGTACAAGATTTTATGAACTATAAATGTGTATGTTCTGTGGGCAAAATGTTAAATAAAATATATGTGAGAAAATATTTATCCAAAGCATGTGTGATATTGTACATGAAGAGTGTGGTGCACGTTTTTTGGAATGCTATTGTTTTCTTATGAAACACTCTGTTATCAAATGCATGTATTTTTGTATGTGAGAAGGCATCGAATTAGTGCTTTTACTAGTCACAATAAAATACTATTTTTAAAACAAGATTTATGTGCTTTTACTTCCTTCCTTTTATTAATTATTATTGCAAAATAACGTAATAATATGTACATGTCTTCTTCATAAATAATCAGAACGCTTATAAAAAAAAAAATTATTTTACTTCATCAAAATTCAAACTAGGAGCAGATGTCTCTCCTACCAGCGCCAAACTCTTTCCTAGACTTCCTCTGCATCCATATCGTTATTGCGGAAACCCTCGCCAAGAAGCGACATGTACTCGCCAAACTAAATAATCAGATCGCTTATAAAAAAAACTTATTTTACTTCACCAAAATTCAAACTAGGAGCAGATGTCGCTCCTACCAGCGCCAAACTCTTTCCTCGATTGACTTACCTCTGCATCCATATCATTAGTTGCGGAAAACCTCGCCAAGAAGAGATATTTACTCGCCAAACTAAATAATCTCGAACGCTTATAAAAAACTCATTTTACTTCACCAAAATTCAAACTAGGAGCAGATGTCGCTCCTACCAGCGCCAAACTCTTTCCTCGACTGACTTCCTCTACATCCATATCGTTAGTTGCGTAAACCCTCGCCAAGAAGAGACATTTACTCGCCAAACGCGTCACGTTTTATAAATACTATGCTGAAGGAGCCTAAAAAGAAATTATTTTTTCCCCACTCTATCTTATGACTCCAACTTCCTAATATAATGTTAAAATTATTAGCATAATTAATAATTGAACAGCATTAGGGTGGAAACGTCTTGTGAAAAAACAGTTCTTAAATATTTTCTTATGGATTCTCTTAACATTCTATCAGGAAATGAGTGGAGTGTCGTAAATGAATGTGTGAATAGGATGTTATTTTTCTAAAAAAATTATCGTTACTTTCTTAAAATGTTTCCAACTTTTGTGAATAACAAGACATGGCGGAAAAAGATGCGATTTGGAGCTACATTCAAAGACATGGAAGGAAATTTATTTCACTGAAATGAGTCACTCATTTAGAGTCGTTGCGTAAAGTTAATTTTAAATGAGTATGTGACAGATGCATTTGAAATACATTCAAAGAACATGGGCTGAAAAGTTCATAGGCTGACACATAGAGGGCGCTACTAGTATTAAATCCATATGATTCTTAGTTAGCCTTAACCTTCAACAGACACGTGTATAAATTTGACAGCTGTTGTACTATTAGTATGTGAGTTTTGGCATTTTTAGTGAAGCAACTTTTGTTAGTTTGAAAAAATGGATAAAAAGGAATTTCGTGTGTTAATAAAGCATTGCTTTTTGGCGAAAAAAAATACTGTTGAAGCCAAGGCTTGGCTTGATAAACATTATTCGGACTTTTCACCAGGAAAATCAACCGTAGAGAAGTGGTTTGCTAAATTTAAACGAGGCGAAAGGAACACCGAGGACGATGCATGCTGGATAAAAGAGGTGTTACTGACGAAAACATCAAAAAGTCCACAAAATAATTTCTGATAACCGAAAGATATTGACTGAGACCCTAAAGATATCAAAGGAATAAAAAAATATCATATCGTGAATGAATATTTGGATATGCGAAAGCTCTGTTCAAAGTGGGTGCCGCGCGAGCTCACAATCGACCCAAAACAACAACGAATGGATGATTATAAGCAGTGTTTGGAGCTGTTCAATCGTAATAAACCCGAATTTTTGCGTCGATATGTGACAATGGATGAAACAGGCCTCCATCATTTCACACCGGAGTCCAATCGACAGTCAGCCGAGTGGACAGCACGTGGTGAACACTAACAATGCTACAACTTCACTAAAAATGCTATATACTAATAGTGCAACTATAGAGGCTGTTGCACTATTAGTATATACATATACTAATAGTGCAACAGCTGTCAAATTTATACACGTGTCTTTTGAAGTTAGGGCTAACTAAAATTCATATGGATTTAATGCTAGTAGCTCCGTCTACGTGTCAGCATATGAACTTTTCAGCCCACCTGTTATGTGCAAAGCAAGTGAGTTGTGTGTAAGGCTTCCTTATTTTTTTGGAAATTTTACTGGATTTATTAAAATTTCGACGTAATTAAAGGCTGCTTGTTTGAATGTCACAGTGATCTGGAGAGCTGCTCTCCGCTCTACGCTCCCACTCAAAACTCTCTCTTGTCTGCATTAAATGAAAATTTTTAGTGAAGCACTACTTTAGTAAGCGCCGTACTTAATATTCTTGCACTTTGCAAGAATATTAAGTACGGCGGGAAGGAAAATAGAAAAATCTCTAAACAAATAGGTGAAGGACTTAAATGAATATGAAAACTAGATAATAATGAAAAAATGTCCACAAAAAAAATATATACAACAACAGTCGAATGAATTGAGATAGTAGCTGAGCGAGCTCAAACACAACCGCAAAATCCTCAACTTCAAAACGACGGACCGGCGACAGGCCTATCTATCTATAGTAGTTGCCAATATGACGTTCGCAAGCAACATCACGTTCGAAATTCCCCTACACCCACATGGATTGCGGGATTCAATATTTGTAAGTAGGTATTGACTTTTAATTTTTTTAATTTTTTTTTTTTATATTACTTGTTTTTACCTGAAGCACCGATTTTGTTAAGTAACATTGAGACAAATTAAACCGAGTGCCACCTATCGGACAATATTAGATAGAATTGTTACCCTCTCTTGTGGTGAACTGCTAGCGCCACCTATGAAACTGAGATGACGGATCAACTATGTAATGAACTGACCCGCGATCGTGATACTTCTGGAGCATCTTCTTTTGTCTACGCAGATGTCTTGCACCTGTGCATCGTCTCCGCCAATGCTCGTGAACCGGCGATTAAAAACATTTAAGAGTCCAATGACACAACATTTAATTTTAGTGAAGTATGCAGTGCAAAATTCTATATCATTTTCGGAGACGTTAATCCTACGTTACAAGATTGTTGAATGTGAGTCCTCGATAGACTGTGTTGATTGCGTTTCTAACAAAATGTTTAGAAGATACAGCCAAAGCTACAAGTGCCGCAGATAATAACTGCAAGGAAGCGCTCCATCAACCCACTTGTCTCTTGTAGCAGCCACTGGAAGGTAGATCAGCCATGGCTTCATGAGAAAAGGGCTGCAGCATTGTATGTACCCCTCCCCCACTTGATAAAAAGATTTAATAGGGCAAGCGCACTTAACAACTGGAATGCAAATTAATGGTGTCTTTACAGATTTTGTTTGCTAAGTGATTCAAGAATATTGTTGAAGCTGTAATTATGCTACTCATTACCTTGACGGTGAAGTGTAGGTGTGCGGGCATCTTTCAATGACCTGTGTATTTGCCAAGAGACACCATTACAGCTAAATTCTACAGATGCCACATTCTCGATCCAATTGTCGGTCCTTATTCGAGTGCGCAAGGCATTGTCGAGATAATGTCCAGAGTTAAATGTATCGATTAAATTAAATTTTTACATTACTGCATCCTATTTTTCGTTGGTCCAGAATTGCACACATGCACATGTGCTTTTAAACAGCACCTCCCGGGCTCTTTGTGGTCTCAATCACCTCATGAACGTCTCTCTGTCCAATTTCTCTTCGTGGATAAAAAAGATGCGCCACAATGGCAGCCGCTTTACAAAGAATTAAAAGTCAGAACTGATTGATAGCTCAGCTACCCTAAAAAGGATCCTTGCAGCGAGGGTTGTTTCGCAGGGAGTTTAAAAGTTCGTTCCCCCCAAGGCGAGAGACGTGAAGATTCAAGAGGCAAGCGACAACATTTTTTCGACCCCTTCACAGTCAGAAATAGCATTACGCCTATGAAAAACCGCTTCGAGTTGAAAGTTGGGCAACTCCAAGCGGCGAACTGCAAACCGGTTTCAGGCGACCGCGGTGAGGCTAGTGATTGGTCAAATTTCTTGTCAATCATCTTGTCGCCTTGGTGAGCACGAGCCTTTAGTGTGGTTGTCGGGAGACGGCCCTCGAGATTCACGCAAATATTTCCTCCTCCTGTCTCGAGGTGGTCGCAGAATCGAGCCAACGAGGCGAATTAATATGGGGTGCAATAAAATGTGGACGCGGAAAAAATATTAATTCTGACTCTTTCAATTGATTAATATGAATGAGATCAAGAGATGAACATGTTTAATGAGATTTTATTTAAAGTAACTCAGTTTCAGTTTGTGATAAAATTTAAAGATTTTGATTTCCTAGTCATTGTTTTTTTTTTATGTTATTGATTATCATAAAGCGTAGTTACATGGGTAAGCCACATAATTTAAGCAGATTTATTTTATGACTTTTCCTTTTCTATTGAATTTGAAATTTTCTTCCATATACGCTTTCAATTAGACCTGTTTGAGTCAATTTTTTTTTTTTTTTTTTTTGTATTTGGGTAAGTCTTTGAATTTACTGTTAGTAGATTTATATTTGACACAAGGTGTGGTATTAGAAATCAAATTTTTCTCTTTATGATCACTCTTAACTTTGTAATTTGTATGCCTTGGGGCTGCAGGTAAATGAGTAGTAGATGATGAAGAGGATGGGTTCGGAGTAGAAGAAATATGCACAGTGGAACTATAGAAGATAGAGATAGTGGGAGCATTCTGGGTTATTGCATGCAACTGATTTCATCAACATCTACACTTTTGAAATGTTTGATATTTTTCATTTTATAATTTTATTAAATAAATAATTCTCTTTTTTAAAAAAAGGCGTTTAATTATCTATTTTGCTTATTAACGCAAAGGGCATAAGACCACTGCTTTGTTTTAACATTTTACAAAGAAGGAGCTAGTGGCCGCTACGCGGCCAAGAATCTCCGTAATAATCTACAATATATAGATAGTGGAAGATAGAGAAGTAGACAGTCTTTCAGAAACACGAGCTGGTTTAACGGATGCCAACTTGATATTTGAATGTGTAGAAGATTTCTGCGGAGGAAAGGAATCTAGATTTAGTTTTAACGTTATCAGCATAAGTGCGAGCAAGTTTTGATGTGATAAATTTTGTTGGCATCCGCATAAGAAATGTTTTGGTTGACTTTGATTTTTTGGATTTCTTTCTCGAGGAACTATTGAGGACAAGATTTAGAATTAGATGGATGTTATTGTTGACAGTTAACGCATTTGGGTCGAGAGTGACAATCTGTATAAATGTGATAGATAGAGGAACAATTTGAACAAGTTTGAACACCCCGAAAAGCAGCCTGTCAATACCCGAAATTTTGGTATTGAAAATAACGTAGTAGACTAGGGATATATGAACGGACACTGCAATTCAAATAACCAGCTTTCACGCTAGATGGTGAAATGGTGGATGAAAAAGTCAAAATTACATAGTTTGTTGGTATAATGTCTGCTCCACGTTTAATTGTAATACGTCGGGCGTGCACAACTCCCTGCACAGATAAACCTTCTTAAATTTTTGAATCGGTACAGCAGACAAGGTCAGGCTCCGAAATAACTCCCCTGGTTGTGTTTAAGGATTTGCGAAGCAAAACTTGTATAGGCTGATTAAGAAATGTTATCGCGAGTAACAAAGATTTCGATTGGAACGCATTAGCTGTTTCAACAAGAAGATACCCGGATTTAAGTTTTTTTGACGGATTTTGGGCTGCTCAAAATACCACGAAGACCTTTGTCAATGGCAACGGGAGATTTTGACACAACATTCTGTGGTATACATAAAATAAAGAGGCGAATGGTTTTTACAATATTGCCGATAGTACCCAATGAAGGTGAATGAAAGTCATGATTGGGAGACGCGGTTAAAGAAATGTTTATAGCATCCATAAAAAAAGTAGAAACATTCGGGTTCGAGATTGCACCGTCCACCTTGGAGCCCTACAAGGTGTTCAATAGAACTTTCCTGCAAATTTTTTTATGCGTATTTTTTTCATCAACCTCATTCAAAATATCGAGAAATGCGTCGTCATAGATAAGCGTGATAGAGTATATGTTCACGATACAATAAAAATCAGTTATCCATTTCAAGATTACTGACTCTTTTATTTGGGGTAGAAATTTGAATTTTGGAATACAAATTTTTATAAATTGCAATTGTATTTGGATTGTAATTTTGATAATCATATTTTCCAGCAAACGAAATACTCCGAAAATTTGAATATTCGATTTTATTGATAACGCTAAATATCTTTCATTGTGATGAACTTTCCTCAAATTGATATGCAAATTACATAATTATTCAAATAGTTAACTTTTATTCCATAGTTAGTAAGCACTTTAGTTATTTTGAGGATAGTCATGATGGAAAAAAGCTTCATCCAACCAATCAAATGAGTTAACTGATTCTCAGCCAAGTTAATTCAGAGGTCAGATTGAATATTACTGATTAAATGAATATGACATTTCAGGAAACATAAATACATTTACTGAATAACAATATTTTTTTGAAATCAACTATTATTAAATTTAAACTTTCATTTTACCAATCAAATCGGAAGATAACTTTTTCCAGACTTTCCAGATTCCAATTTACATAGTGTGTTTCGAATTTCTGAACGAAGTCTTCTAAACGCAACACTCGAACACAATCTGAATTCAATCTAACTCAATCACTCGGTGTTTTTTTTCTGAAAGGAGAATGAAATGAATAACATAAGTATTCTATTCCAATGTAAAAAAATATGAAGTGCAAAGAAACATGTTCCAAAACGATTTTGATTATAAAGCTCTATTCTTTTCTTGGATCTTAGATACGAATAATAAATACTTTAAAAATATATAAAACATTATAATTATAATATAATAATAAATATTATACATAAAACTAAAACAAAATTAAATATTTTGTAATGTACAATAATCAAGAACATGGTTCATTTCTTTTTACAGCTTTTCGTTCTTTTATATCCTGTGAGCTCTTGCTTCATTTCTTTCGATGCATTTTAACGACCATAATGACTTTCTTTTCTTATCCCTTTTTTAAACTTTTTGAAGTGTTACAAAACTTTACGAGTAGCAGATTAAACTGATCTTGTAAACTTTTCTAAAAAAGATATCATTTTCGACAAAATCCCATTTTTTTTTTTTTTTTTTTGTATTAAAATCCTTAACAACCATTTCATCGTAGTGTACAACTTCATTCAATTTGCCATTTTTAGATCACTATTGTGATTTACCTGTTAATTAAGATTTAGTTTGTTGTCTGGCCACTGCTTGATGGATCCAAGGCTAAAAGTATAGGGTTTTGATATGCCTTACTTTCACTGACAATAGTTTGTAGTTGTGGATCAATTTTACTTGTACCAATTATTAAAAGAAATTTAAGATTCTCATCGGTTAACTTAGATCTGTAAACATTCTTTGTGTACTTCATTTTGAAGAATGTTTTCTCACGCAAGTAAGTAGTACCAAAAACAGAAAACAGCCTACGAGCAAATTTATGTAAATTATCAAATTGTATTTGTGGAAGACTCTTATAAAACTCCAACAAAGATGAGTTTTGATATTTGTTCTTAATTATATCCCTGCACTGTAAATCAATAATTTCCATTTGAAGTTCCGGGGCTAGGGTTTCAGTGTCAGTATCAAAAGGATTTTGAAAAATCTTAATTTCATTTGCAATGACATCAAAATCTGAGAAACGAGTATCAAAATTTATCTTCAAAGCACTCAAAACTTCGACTGAAAAATCGACGGGAAACTCAGTCTCAGAAGTGCGGCTGAATATTTCACATGTTTTAAAATGTGTGAAACATATTTTACGTAATTGTGACTGAAACAATATTATTGTCGCGCGCACGATCAAACTGTAGCTGTAATGAGAGGTAAGTTTCTCTGTGCTGGAGTGGCAACAGTGAGATGAGGAAAAGAAAATGGATGCCACAGTTGTGTTCAATGTAAATGGCGAAAGAAAAATCTTGTAATATGTTTATTTGTGATGCTTAAATATATCGTATTGATGTTTTTCTTCAGGTTGTCCTCAATGAACAAAACTCCCTACATTTAATTCACAAACAATCTTTATAGAAACAACATTTCTGGTGCCCCCAGGTGGGCGAGTTTTGTTTCGGAGTGTGATAACGGTAAAAAATTTGAGTTTCCATTTTGAAGTTATTGATGAAGTTATGATATAATTAATATAATAAGATTAAGATAGTAAAGATGGAAATAGAAACTTGAATTTCCATTTTGAAGTTATTGATCTAGGTATATATTTACCATTGAATGCATGAACTAATTAAGATAGTAAAGATGGAAATTATTAAACGAAATAAAACAGCACAACGCGCTGCATTTACAAAAGTTTACACCAAATTAGAGAGTGTGTTGATAAATGAAAATGCTAACGCAGGAGAAATTGAACTGTGTTTACATTTGCTTAAGCAAAAAACGGGCTCATTAGAGTTAACACATAATGAGTATTTGGATGCTTTAACGGATGAAACAGAATTCATGACTGAATTTAATATTGTAGAAGAATATAGAGAAAAGGCCTTGATCATGGAATTTAAATCTAAACGAGTATTAGAGAAAATTAAGAGCAAACAAAATAATAACGAAAGTAGTCATTTTGGCGATAATTCTCATTTGGCGGTGTGCGAGAATCCGTATAAAAATACTTCGCCACGACTTCCTGAATTAGAACTGTATAAATTTGGCGGTGAATTAAGAAACTGGTTAACCTTCTGGAATCAGTTTAAAAGCATACACGAAAATAAAAATTTAACTAATTGTGATACATTTCATTACTTAGTTCAGTGGACAAAAATTAAGTCAGAAGCTAGAGACCTTATTGAATCTTTTCCTATTACTCATGAAAACTATCCTTTGGCGATAGAAAGCTTAACTGAAAGATATGGACGAAAAGAACGTTACTGTGAAGAATTTCCTAAAAAATTGCAAGATAGTTTTTATGTCGATAACTGTGTGACTAGTGTACAAAATAACGCAGAACTAGAAATATTCGTAGAATCTGCAACTAATGTAATGAAAGAAGGAATGCTTGATCGCAGAGGATGTGAAAGTTCTGCCCTCTCTGCATCTTCAGAAAGTACAAGATCACCAGTATTAGGACTGATTTTGGACAAAAATTTAGATACTTTAGAAATAGACTCAGAATCTTTGGAATTTGATGAAAGAGAAAAGATAACCAAAAGGAAAATACTTTCACTGGTTAGTCAAGTGTTTGATCCCACAGATTTCCTTGCACCTGTTAGGATACAGCCTAAGATTTTGTTGCAAGCCACTTGGAAGACCAAAGAATCATGGAATGATGAAGTAAACAATGAAATAAAGAAGAACTTTCTAAAATGGAGAAAACAATTCAAATACTTCAAAAATATAAAAATTCCCAGATGGTTAAGTGTGATGAAGAAATCCAATTTAAGTATCCATACCTTTGTCGATGTCAGTAAGACAGCTTATGCGGCATGCATTTTCTTAAGAAGTGAATTTAGAGTCAACGAGATTCGTTGGAAATTTAACACACCCTCCATGATGGGGAGGGAGGGTATTAATAAAGCTGCTAGAAAGAGTACTGGAAAAATATCCAGGAAAAGGTGGAATCATTAGACTTGTGAAACTGCGAACTGAAAAGGGAAACATTAAGACCAATCCAACTACTGTACCCTTTGGAACTGACACCAAACTATGAACAAGTCGTACCGGAAACTCAGAAGGATCCGGAAGTGGTAACTGAATACCCTGAGCATAATATTGACTCTAATGAAACTGTTCCCATGTCTCGCTCAGGACGAGAAATAAAGCCAGTTAAAAGACTGGATTTATAAACTTTGGAACATTAAAACATTGATTTCAATTTTTATTCCATTATTCTGAAATATTTGTATTGTTATTTGTACGTTTTGTTTCTCAAATTGTATGAATATTGTTTTATGTTTACTGTTTTTGAGTTTGTATCCCCAAACTCAAGGTGGGGAGAATGTCGCGCGCACGATCAAACTGTAGCTGTAATGAGAGGTAAGTTTCTCTGTGCTGGAGTGGCAACAGTGAGATGAGGAAAAGAAAATGGGACGAGGCGCTTTGCAGAAACGGACAACCCTCCTGTTCACTTTTTTCCTATGATTCCTCATTCTCTTCCGCAACTCCTCATTCTTCCCACAATTCAATGCGTCTAGTATTAGTAAACAAATATTATTTACGTCTATTACTGATATAGTTCGGTGTAATTTGTTGCAATTTTTTTGATTAATTCAATAAATGATTAATAATTTTACTTTATTGATTTGTAGTTTTTTATTGCTTAAAATATTAGTTAATTTATGAATTATTGCGATAGCAGTTTATATAAAATATATATATATTTTGCCTGAGCTTTGTAAAAAATACTTACTGGTTTTAATTATTTTTTCGATCTTTTGAACAGTCTAAAATTTTTATAATAAATTAAATTTATTTAATTAATATTCTTTTCAGAAATATGATAATAATATTGATGTATATAATAGGTTTTGTGTGCTGATAAAAATTTGCTACTATATTCATCCTTTTTCTCAGTAAGTATCCTTCTAATGACTTGAAAGCTCAGTGGGGGCAAACTTTTCATTAAAATTTTTTCTATTAAAGATTCTCCAATAACTGTTCTGATAATTTTGTAATCCCTGCCAATAAACGTGGCAGGTTCATCTACTTTCTGCCATCCATTATCTAATTCCTATTTAATTGTATTTGAAGATTTAATAATAATTAAATGTAATTCATTAATTTTTATTTATTAAAATAATATTTTCTTTATATAATTCATTATTGAACTTTTTACTTCATCTGAGTTTTCCAAAAATTTTTTTTCACTAACCTAAAATATTTTGATATGAATTCTATTGAGAATGTTTATTTCAATTCAATTTTATCTACTATTTATATTTTTTAAATGTTTTTTATATATTTTATTATAGATAGCTGAATGATGTATAATTTATATTGCTCATGGAATATTAATGATGATTAACATTAAGATAACATAATAATTAGCATAAATCTGTGTATTTATAACAGTGCTTATTTTTTAAATTATTGTCTTGAAATGTATGTTACATATTCATTTTTCGATTATGAATATATTTTGATCACTGTTGTTTGTGAATTTGAAGATACTTCGACAAAAGACAGTTTTATTTGCAAAATACATGTAGAATTTATTTAAAGGAAAAAAATCTGTAATAATATAATATACATAGTGATGGTTAATAAAATGCAATACAAATATATGTTTTCATTGTAGGTAAAATTAATAAAAGTCTAATAAGAAACCTACCTTAGTTCAGTTTATTCACAGAATCATTATGTTTGCAGTTCAAGTGTAAACAATTATGTTGATTAGTTTTCATTTGTTTTTTCATAAAGATGTGAAAATTATTAATAATATATCAATAAATGTTATTGTAATAAAATATTTTTTATTTAAGTTAGTGGATTTATACACCTGTAACATATTCTTCTGTCATTTCTCATGTTTGTGACTTAAAGGAAAAGAGAAAAAAGCATTTCTTCATATAACATCAAAATTATTTTATTGAATAAAATAAATGAACACATATGTCATAATAAATGCCAGTAGCAATCATTATCAACATTTGAAAAAAATAAAATATAAGTTAATTCAATGCTAATAATTTAAATATAAATTAAATTTGATTCTTAATGCATTCAAACTTCAACTTAATCGTTTTAAAGTCAGTTATTATAGGTGGATATCTTTGGAAAAGACGTGTTATGTCCTTAGCAAAAAAAAGTTTTGATGCGTAAAGTAAAAAATACAAAAAGTTTATGGGAAAAAATTAAGATTGTAAAAGAACTATCTAATTAAAAAATTAACGATGATTTGGTTGAGTTATTCTAAGGTTGAAATTTGGCATGCTTAATTTCTAGGTTTAATCTATCTTACAGCCGGAAAAAGTGTATTTATAGAAATTATTAGTTTTCTGGAAAAGAAATGAGGAAATATGGATTTCAAATTTTAATATTAACATTTTAGTTATAAAAAAATAGATATCAATTTTTTTAAAAATTTCTTTGCATATTTTACAAGAGAAAAACATAGTAAATTAGATGTTATATTCAATTTAATTTTTATTAACATTTTTCCTTAAAATTAAAACATTAAAAAAATGAAAAATTGCTTGCAGTTATTTTAAATAGCTGTACACATATAAGCAAATTAAGTTAAAAATATGTCATTATTCTATCTAAAAAAACCCCTCAAAATATTTTGTCAAATTCATTATAATGGATGATCCTATGTTAGAGAAGAATTTTTTTAAAACATGTTACATTAATATGATCTAAATTCTTTACCTCATATCTACTTTTTAATATAATTTTATCAATTTTTTATTTTTTTTTTAAGATGGCACAAAAGTAGGTTAAATGTGAAAGAAAAAAATTGCTAAGTTTTTATTAAAATGCACACACATGTACCTAAAAATCACATAACTAGAAAAATAAATTGTAAAAAAATTTGTTAGAAGCCTCGTGACTTCTATAAATACATTCAAGTCAAGTGAAGAATAATTTGCAACTTAGAATTTAGATTCTTTACGTTTCTTTAATAATAATGTAGAATGTTTAGCTAAAAGTTATGGTGGTTGTGTAATTTTAAAATGCATGTGCACACTACTGCTAAATCTTCATATCTGAATGTGATTAAAAACCTGGATCTGTTGAAAAAATCAGTTTAATAACAAAATACCAGGTGTAAAGAACACTTAAAAATATTATTAAAATAATGGGGAAACATATGTAGTGAAACAAC